>SKCR01028663.1:0-542213 GCA_019454045.1 Zanthoxylum bungeanum | reverse complement strand
AGATTTTAACAATTTGTGAATGGTGATATTATTGTGATGGGTTAGGGTTTTTATAGGAGCTAGTGTCCTGATTCTCAATGGAAACCAAATGGAATAAGGAATTCAAAAAAATAAAAGCTTCTGTCCTAACGCCAATCAGAATAATCTTATTACAGAATTATAAAAGGAAATCATAATATCCTGTTACGGGAAGGAAAGATATCTTAAAACAAATTTTACCTTTGGGTAACAAGGGAAACTGACCGTGATTCAGGCAGGGCAACGTCGGGGCTTGCACTTCACAATAACACCGGGACCAGCCATGTCACCCCATCCAGAGCCGCTCCGATAATTGTTTCATTTACTTTGATTTCGTCACCGTGTTGGTGAAAGAAGTATGCTAGATAATAACCGTGTTGTTTGTATTGATGGAACAAATGGCAGTGAGAGGAAGATGGGAATGCTGTATTTTCTGAAATCGAATTGTATCTCTCTAGCTTCGTGATGTTGTATAAACCCAGCAAGATCTTTCCCTATTTTCTTCATTTTCCCCTCAACAATCCATTATCTCTTGTTATATCTGTAGATAAAGTTGATATCACAGCTGTTTAGCTGCTGGAGTTACTTTTTTATGCATGACCTTTTGCGGATATCCTTGTATTTACGAATCAAATGACTGGCTCACAGCTTGCATTGCATTTGGCAGCCGAGCCGTTTACATTTCTTAACAAGTAATGCATATTATAGGTCAGAATCCACGTTTTGAAACGAAATAGGATCGGACCGATCGATTTAACTGACCGAACGCGGAACTGACTGTGATTCCTGTCCAACTAAGCCTTAAAATCAGGCCTTCAAAAAAACTAGTCAAAATTGGTCAAAACCAGCGAATCAGACCAGTTCATATTTTATTTTAAAATTTTTAAAACCAAAAATTAAAATTTTTTAATTTTTAATTAAATAAAATTATTTATAACATCATTCGATTTTACCGGTTCAAATGATCAAACCAATAATTCATTGAATCATCGGTTTGATTTTGAAAACATGAATTAGAATCCTAAAAGCATTTAGCTATCTAATCTTCCCAAACCATGTTTATAAGTATACCCGGCCGGTTTCCGGTTCCACAAGTGTGGAACCGGAAACTCGAACCGAACCGGAACCGAACGGTTCGGTTCCGGTTCGGTTCGGTTCCTTTTTTTTTTAATTAATTAAAATAAAAAAATGAGAGGAGTCAAAGCTTAATTAAAATAAAAAAAAATTATTAATTAAAAAAATGAGATTAAATTTATAAATAAAAAAAAATATTACATTGAAGAGCTTGAGCTTAAATTTTTTAAAATTTAAGTTGCCTACGTATCCTCCAAGGGTGAGAGGAATCAAAGCTCACGTAGTTCCATTACAAGTTTAAGACATATCCCCTTTGTAAATTATAATTTTACATTTATCAATCATCATTATCAGTTGATCCTTCGGCTCCGGGTCCGCAGCTTCCCCTTGCACTTGTTGCAGAAGCATTATCGAACAAATCTTCAAAATCATCGGGGGCATCTTCTTGTTGTCTCAGATCAGCTCGAGTCCAATCATCCACACAAGATGTTGCTTCAAGAGTGCTTGGATGTAATGAAGATCTTCTAGCTTCCAATATATTACCTCCCAAGCTGAAGGCTTGCTCAACCGCAACGGTGGAAATAGGTGCTGCCAATATCTCTTTAGCAATAATAGATAAAACATGATATATACTTTGATGTTGGTTCCACCATTCAAGGATTTTAAAATATTTACTGCATAAACTTTCATTAGAAAACTCAAATTTTGTAGATAAATAATTATCTAATTCGGGGTTATTAGTTGTTGTCGTATCCCTAGATTTTTTATTTCGTTGCAATAACCAACGATCCCCTGCGCTAAGTCTTGGTTGAATTACCGGTTCGCTACTACTAGATTGACCTATTGTTCCTAAGTTATATCTTACAATATAATCATTAAATAAAATAATTAAATCACTTCTTAATTCGTCATTATGCTCGTAATATCAATGTCATCTAATATTCCTAAATAACAATAGTAAGCTTGTAAACCACCATTCAAACCTTCTAATTTAAATCTAGGATCAAAAACAGCAGCAATAAGATAAAGTAAAGGAATTTCTCTAAAATAATTCAATCATTTTACCTTCATAACAGTAATGGCTTCGAGCAAAACAATATCATTAGGGTTGTCACTGTCAACATGTTCATCGAGAGTGCCAACAATATTCAAACTCTCAAGAAGAAATAAATGTGCAGTGGGATAATAAACACCGCTAAAAACTAAAGTAGCATCATTAAAAACTCTTAAAATATCTAAAATTCTTTCACAAATATCTCATTGACTAGGATAAAGTGTGATATTTTGAACATGTTGAGAAAAAAAACTACATAATGCATCTTTGTATTGAAGTGCTTGACATAAAAGAAAATAAGTAGAATTCCAACGTGTTGGAACATCTCTAGAAAATTTAATCGGTTTAATACCATTTATTTTACAAAACTTGGTCCATTCCCTCCTAACTTGAGAATATGACCAAATACAGTTAAGTGTCGTTTTAATAGGATCAAGGAAAGGAGATAATAATTTTAGACCGTCTTGCACACATAAGTTTATGACATGACATGTACAACGAATATGAAAAAATCGACCCCCTAAATTTGGTTGACATATTTCTTTTAAATCATTGATGGATGCAGTATTTGCAGATGCATTATCAAATCCAATTGTTAAAATTTTTTCTCCTAAACCATATTCATCAAAAATTACCTTCATCATTCTATAAATATTATGTGCAGTATGTTGGTCATCAAAAACTCTAAATGTAATGAGTCGTTTTTGCATGGTAAATGATGCATCAATCCAATGACAAGTCACACCCATGTATGAGTGTGTTTGCCAATGGTCACTCCAAATATCAGAACATATAGAAATACGACCTTTCATCTCTTTAAATATTTCATTTAAAATAATTTTACCATCTTTATATAATTTGAAAATATGATGTTTTGTTGTGTTTCGAGTCATTCTACATGCAGCAGGGTTTAAAGCATTATGCACGTAATTAGTAAAATGAAGTTTTTCACCAAAGCTTAAAGAAAGATGTGTCATACATGTTAATTTCGCAAATTCTTCTCTATTTTTTGCATCAGAATATTTAAATAAATCTACACTACTCGTACCTCTACTAGATGATGCGTACCTGGCCATTTGAGTCTGCGTCGTATCAATGCCAAATTCAACCGGATGATGTTTCTCCATGTGCTTGATCATATTTCCGTATCCACCAGAAAATTTATAGATAACCCCACAATAGTTGCAAATTGCTCGTTGTGAACCATCGTTTAGGCGTTCCAAATTAAAATGAATTTTGAAAATATCGGAGGACCGAGCCTTAACTTCTCTTCTCCGTGATTGTGCACTGACACTGGGGCCACTCTCTTGGGTCGGCATATTTGACATTATGTTCTCGGATGAGCTTGCCATTTGAATAATTGCGATGCGAATGCCGAATGATAACAAATTAATTAACAACTAAAATAAGAGAATTGTATTGAAGTAAGATTGAGAATAAGAGATTTATAGAAAATGAGAGAGTTGAGAAATTGGTGTGGTGAAATTATGAAAAATGAATCCTATTTATAGAATTTTAGAATTTTTTTGATACCAAAAATGCCCCTAAATATAACCGTTTTATTACCGTTATTAGGGGTACATTAGTAATTTTTTTTTTATTTTTTTGTTTGGCAGGGAGCCAAACGGCTCCCTGCATCCCCCAAACGGCTACTAGCCGTTGGGGGCCGTAGGGTTCCTGTTGGAACCCTACGGCTCCAACAGGAACCGTTCGGTTCCGGTTCGGACCGGTTCGAGTTGGGGTGGAACCCCAACCGAACCGGTCCCATTCCGGTTCGGTTCCGGTTCCGAACCGGAACCGTGGCCGGGTCTATTTATAAGGAGGAGAAATATTACCGATACAGAAAAATTACACAGATCCAGTCACAGATGCTTAAATGGTTGGATTTATACAGGTAGTGTTGTATTTGACCATAAAAATCTGCCCATACGATTCAACAACCTAAGCATTTGTTGCTGGATCTATATAATTTTTGTGTGACCGTAACAAATTTGTTTTAAGATATCTTAAAACAAATTTTACCTTACTCCAAGGCACTGTGCCTTATCACTTGTTGGGAACCAATTACTAAAAGGGTTGTTGTCGTAAGTTCTTTGTTATGAATCATGAACTTGTTGACGGGGTCGTATGTGAGCATGTACACTCGTGTTGTGTTCTCTTGGGAAAAAACAGAGAAATTCAAAGTCAATGGACAATGGTTCAAATGGATAGACTATGAAAAGTTCCATGACCTGGTTAGTACTTAGAACTGCACCAAATCCAATCTTTGATGTCTCTTGAAAGGTCACATTTCATGATTTTATATTTGATGAAAACACAGGTTGCATCTGGAGGACCTTTCAGCAGTAAGGACTACATGGCTGCCACACCACACTCACACTGGGCTGTCTATGATGCTGGGGAATGTGGATTTGATCCAGGTCAGTCTCAGTATAAGAAGGAACGACATTACAAATCAAGTCGCAGAACTGCCAGGGTAGGCCCATAAGAGTTCTGAAACAGTTTTGATTTGTCGAAGTTTGACCACTTTTTCTTCAAATTTTGTTTTTGTTTTTTGTTTTTTTCCAAATCTCTTCAATAGTTTGGCTATACTCAACGGGTACTATTGTTTGTTGAGATGATATTTTGATGCACCTGTAGTTATACCATTTCCCTTGTGTTTACATATTTGAGGAATCATTGTTCCATTTGTATCTTGTTGAAAGTGAATGGATTTTAATTAGTTACTTATCAGTGATGTTGCCATTCTCGTTTTTTGCGGTGATACCATTTTACATCTTTTCAGATGCGGCTTTGGTCTGAAATTGGCTTTGGGAAGTTGACACTTTGAGTTTGTATTCATATGCATTTTCAGTTATTCAAATGGTTGAATATTTTCTGGTTTTTTAATCTCTATTGCCAAGTTTTCTTATCTTCTAAGACCTTAAGAACTTAGGATGCTTATTCCAGCAACAGTGTGCCATTATACTTTCTACTTTTCTTAGGCCATGTTACAAGTAATTTGTAGTGTTCAGGCATAATCTTTATCCAGAAGTTTGTCAAAATGCACAATTAGCCTCAGTTTTGGTGGTATCAATGTCATGGATTTATATCATATGACTGGACTAAGCAATTCCAATTCCAATAACTACTACATTTCACTATCCTTGACTTATCCAGAATTGTCTTTATCCTGGACTTGTGTTTAAAAATCCAATAACTCCTCATGTTTAAAAATCTCGAATTTAGGCATAAGAAATATGTAATCTCAATCGAGATTAGGGATCCCTAACTATTCAGTTCGGAGTTTGAGATAATTTTTCGTCTCGATTCAAAAACATACCAATATTTAAGATGATTTTTCCATCTTGAATAACAATCAAGAAAGAAATGGACGAGACCAGTTCGAGACAAGATATTTCGATTGTCATTCATACTTCATGTTTTATATTAAGAATTAAAATATTTATAACAAAATCTAATGCAGAGAGTTTCATTTAATTTAAAATATAAAAAGATTCACTTAATTTCAATAAGCATTAAAGTGTGTTATTAAAGTTTTATTGCTTAAATCATCTCACTTATTGGGGCTGTTCTAATTAATAAATTACTAGTCCGCTCATTTTTTTAGACCCTTTTTTCGAATCAGGAATTCTAAAAGATAAAAACTTGTTTCCCAACGCCATTCAGAAAAATCTCATTAAAGGATTATAAAAGGAAACCATAATATCATGTTACTGGGAGGAAAGATATTGCGCGTATCCATGATATTTTTTAAAAGTTAAAACAAATTTTACCGTTGGGTAACAAACTGGAAAATAATAAATAAATAAGTAATTGGATATGAACCTGCGCTCGTAAAGAAAGTGAAAATTAATTGCCTATCCAACGGTCAAATTATAATTCCTTTAAATTAATGCAGTGAAATTAACTGATATTAGGCAATAAGCATCATGTATTCGATGTACATTTTTATTGCTTAAATCATTTCTCACTTATTGGGGCTTTTCTAATTAATAAATTTATAGACCGTTCATTTTTGGAAACTTTGCTTTTTAAAAAACAAAAAAAAAATGAAAATTAAGGAAGATGAGAAATTTTGAAATTGAAGTCATTAATAACTTTGGAGTTGGGATTAAGTGATTAACCCCAAAAAAAAAAAAAAAAAAAACATATGACATAATTTCATATTGGCATGGGAATAGATTAAATATTCGAGATTTTTATGCTAATTAAAACTGATATTCTTAACTTTAAAAAAAAAAAAAAAAAGAGCGCTTGACGGATCGAACACTCCACAACACGAAACTAGCAAAGCCATTCCGTGACTCATCGAGAATTTCACGTGGGATCGACTGGCTAACTGTTAGGATTTGTACATTACACCTTTCTCTGGAAGCGCAGTTCACTCAAATAGGTATTTCGGGCCGAGGTCCCGCTTATTTATAATCGTAAAAAAATTTGATATCGAATTGCATATATGAAACCTATCGAAAATTCGAATATCCTATAATAACTGAAATAACTAAAAAACCTACTAGGATATACTATTCGTGAACTAATATTATTGTTTATATATTTCTTTTACATTCTTTCTGCTTTTACACAAGCATATCATTTCATACAGACAGCACCAGTCTGGAGATGAAATCATAACATAAATTTGAGCTATGTGTAATGATTCTATAACATGCATATTTGCATACATCTAATATTGTTTACCCTTTTATCTTAAGCCACAACCTAGGACAAAGCATACTTATATAATCCCAATGGCCAGTAATAAAATTTCATGAAACTTCTCCAGTTCAAGTTCCTTCCTACTGGGAGTTCGTTAAACTACTCTTATGATTTTCAACTATGAAATTCAATTTCGCAAACTGATTTAATTGAAAACAACTAAGAGAGGGATAACACCTATTCTCACAACCATTGTTTGTCCATTGCATATAATAAGAGTCAAGACTGTAGCAGGATTCTCATATGAAAGGAATCGATGTTCTAAAAGGCATTGTTCCTAGTGGCCATTCACAATTCAAATACAGAACATTTTCAAAAATGAGAACATAAATTATAAATTGATATCAGTATGTTCTCTACTGAATTCTATACCTTTTCTGAAACTCTTATGTTTTTCTCTTTATTGATGCAACTTTTTTAAATTTAGTTTCAGACAAGCTGCCTGTGAAATATTTTCTGGTTGTAATGCAACATTTAGTTGTGACAAGGCTTAAGAGATTGCCAAGAAAGATCAAGTAAGAGAAAGACTAGCGTGCGATGTACAACATATATTCTTCATATTACTGGCGAGTTTCATTACAACAAAGAAAAATCATTATGCAAAATCAAATTACATACACATGTAACACATCTAAAAAAAGACCTAGCAATGTATAGACAAATCAGCACGGCACATTGGACATGACCGACTCTTCATCGCCCAGGGAGCAATGCACTTCTTATGAAAGATATGAGCACAAGGCGTGCAAGAAGTCAACTGCCCAACTTCAAATCTTTCCAAACAGATTGAACAATCCTCTGTACAGGATGTCTCAACTATCCCTTCCACCAAACTCACGACAGGTGCCATTGTCGTATTTCGCTTAATGACAGGCAAAGATTCCAATATAAATGTCTCATCCACAGAATCAAATAACTGAAATTGTTGTTGAGGATTACTAATTGTCAAATCAATTGCAATTGGCACAATGTTAAAGAAACGATTGCGGATATTATTATTATTCCTCATCCACCTGGCATAATTGAGAACACATTCTGCCAAATGCGTTACGGTATAAATTGGTACTGATTGTGGCCTTGATGCGTTAAGTTGCAGCCAATTATTGAGGCTCAAGAATCGTCCGTCGTTGCCTATTTGGATTCCTTCACCAACTAGAATGCTTGACAAGAAATGTAGCATTCCTTGGTATGATAAAAAGAAAGTATCTAGCACGTAGAAGAACAAGACTGGCTTGCTGATGGGTGGTCGTAATAATGGATTAAAGTTTTGCTGATGAACACTCAATTGAATTATAAAACCATGGGGTAAATTTGGCAATTCACGGCTCAGATTCCCCATATTGGTCATAATGGTGGCATCTTGCCGCAATTTCAATTCGAAATTAGCCATCTTACAAGAAAAAGATATACGCGAGTAATTAAATGATCAAAAGAAAAAATGAGCTTTTGATAAGTGAACCTAGATCTTAACAATTTGTGAATGGTGGTAATGCAGTGATGGGTTAGGGTTTATATAGAAAGAACCGGTGTCCTGATTCTTAATGGAAACCAAATTGAATCAGGAATTCTAAAAATCCAAAGCTTCTTCCCTAACGCCAATCGAGTTATAAAAGGAAACCATAATATCCTTTTACTGTAGGAAAGAATAAAGATGTCTTAAAACAAACTTTACCTTTGGTAACAAGGAAAATTTTTTTCATCTCACAAACTGGCACGTCCAAAGTCCCTAACCTGACCTCCCATTCGATCTCGTCGATCCACAGGCCTACGAGCCCGAAGACCTACCAAAAGAAACCGTAATGTTAATCGTTGCTTCCACTTGGGAAGACGGAAAGCTACCGGAAACCGCTAATTTTTTTAATTTTTTTTCGAATTCGGTTGACGAAAGCGCGATTGAAGGAAGGTCTTACTCCAAGCCACCGGAATCATTCCAGGAGCAACGCCAGCTGCGTCACCTGGTATGCCTGATTATATATATATGTTATTGTTTGAAGCTTTGCCAATTAGACTATTTAAATGGAACTTCTTGTATCTTCATCTGTCACTGAAGTTCCATCTTCATCACCAACTGGGAAATTGCCACAAACCCCATCAGCCGTCCACCTAGTTGTGCCAGGAGAATCTCCATCTGTGTTACCAGGTACTACTTTTTATATCATTTAATTGTTATTTTCAAAGTTTATGTTCCATTGGTTGACTTTAGGATTCAACTTCTTCATGTCTTCGTTGATGATATAAAGCTATATTTCAAATGGAGTTGTTTTTGATGGCTTAATGGAATCCAAATGCTTTTAGTTGAAGAGAAACTCCCCAACACTTTCCTTCCCATATGTCTTTCTAACCTGCTTTACCTTGAGGATTCACAGCTTTGATTGAAAATTTTCCTTACTGGCATCTTCAGTCCGAAGATTTGATAACAATATGTCACAGAGCATTGTGATGTTATGATTTACATGGTGCTATAAACTGTTGTTAGTTAAAATTGCTGTTTGAACTGGAAATTGTAAGGTTACGACATGTTGTGTAGGACAACTGCTGAGTATAAAGGACATGATTTGTTCTGCTCTATTCTCTCTCTCGCTCTCTCTTTATTTCTTTCCTTATTTATTGAATCTACTAGTATTTTGGTCATTTTTGTGTATCCTTCATGTGTCCAATATGTGCTTGTAAATACTATGTAATTCAGTAACTAAGTCATCTTTACCGGATTGACAATGGTGATATTTCCATATTCATAAAGCTCTATACACTGATGATTGTTCTTTTGGTTGGTCTCCATGTGAAATTGCAGATCCTGGTGGACCTCCATCAACCCCACCCTCAAGTGGAATACCTGTTGCTGAACCTCCATATGGAATACCCAAACCATCACCGCCTGTGAACCATTCCCCGTCAAAAGGTATACTTCTAACCCTGAATAGTGCAGCCAAATAATTGACTTGAAGTATGATAAGACAACAGATTTTCTCTTGATAAACTTAACAGGTTCTTTTTTCTTCTTCAGCACCTTCAATGCACAAGTCCATGAGGCACTCTAATGTTTTTCCTATTCCACCAATTTCTTCTCCTAAACCTCCTCAAAATAATGGGAATCATGCTCCTGCATCCTCACCTTCGACCTCATTTCCTAAGCATCATGATGCAAGGAACAAAATTGCCAGCCATCCTGCACCGTCATATTTTATTTCTCCTACCACTTCAATACATCACGGTCTAAACTTTATACCTGATGCGAGTTCAAATCTGATATCTGATTATGGGTTATCATGTTCTTTAATGGATTTCATATTTCCTTTTTATCTTTTATATAGGTCCAGTAGTCCCTCCAGCATTTATTCCTACAAGCAGGAAAAGACACAATTCTCCTACACCCCATAATCCAGGTACCAGATTGATTTATGCTAGTATCACTCCCAGAGCTCTAGCTGTAAAAAAATGGCATTTTCAACTTTTAACTTTAATAATCTCTGTGTTCCTCAGTTTCTCCCTCCCATTTTCCCCTTCCATCACCAGTTAGTCATGTGCCAACTGCTCCTTCACCAACTCCAACGATTGTGTCTGGCCAGACGGAATGTGAGGAAACTCACGTCACTCCCCTTTTTATTTTATTAAATAGTTATAAGCTACATCAAAATTTCTTATTTCCTTG
Source organism: Zanthoxylum bungeanum (assembly GCA_019454045.1). Classification (NCBI taxonomy): domain Eukaryota; kingdom Viridiplantae; phylum Streptophyta; class Magnoliopsida; order Sapindales; family Rutaceae; genus Zanthoxylum; species Zanthoxylum bungeanum. The sequence goes on along the minus strand of SKCR01028663.1, from coordinate 531,699 downwards.
TCTACTTAATGACTTACCTTCTGATATGTTTGCATTTCCAAGTGCCTCTTTTCCCCCCTAAAACTTCTCCATCCGGGTCTTCTCCAAAGAGTCCAAAAATGCCTGTCCTGCCACCCATTCGAGCATTTCCACCTCCACCGCCTAACTCAGGTATGTAAAACTAGGTTCTCTTTATTTCTGGGGTTCCTAAAGTCTGTTCTTTTGTTTTCCCATAATATTCATTGTCTTAGTAAGATGTAAGACATCAGTTAATCATTTTTGTAGATTGTTCGACAACCATTTGCACAGAGCCTTAGACAAATACTCCACCTGGCTCACCTTGTGGCTGTGTCTGGCCCATGCAAGCTGGCGTTGCTGAATCCAGTTAATTCGGAAAGCCACCGGAATCCGCTAATTTTTTTATTTTTTTTTCGAATTCGGTTGACAAAAGCGCGAATGATTTTAGAGTGGGATCATTGCTGCTGTCGAATTGTAAGTTTGCAGTTTTTGGAGTGGGAAGTAAAGTGTATGAGAAAATGTATAAATCTGTGCATGTAGGCGTTACACTGGAGCGATTGAATCAAGGTCTTACTCCAAGGCACTGTGCCTTATCACTTGTTGGGGAACCAATTATATATCCAGAGATCAGTACTCTTGTGGGTGAACTGCACCGTAGGCGGATTACTACTTTTCTTGTAACCAATGCACAGTTTCCGGACAAAATTAAATGATCCCCATCATTTCAGTTTATTGAAATTTAAAATTTAAATCATTGGTCGTGAGTAATGAATCTATTGATTTCTTTGACACATGCAGTTATATGTGAGTGTAGATGCTGCAACAAAGGATAGCTTGAAGGCAATTGATCCTCTCTTTGGAGACTTTTGGGAGAGATTCCTTGTAAGTGTATCTTTTGTTATATTGTTTATTTAAATAAATTATGAAATATGCCAAGGTGAAAGCTGAAGGGATTTGCTCCTGATTGCCATGAAATTTTTCTGAGGCAAGCAAACATGGTTTACGGTAGCTGTGATGCTGGTATGAATTTGGCACCTCAGAGATAACTTATCGCTGTTCTTTTGTAAATAATGCCAGGATTCATTGAAAGCTCTGAGAGAGAAACAACAGCGAACAGTTTATCGCTTGACACTGGTGAAAGGGTGGAACACAGAAGACATATAAGCTTATTCTAAACTCTTTAGTATTGGAAATCCAGATTCTATCGAAATCAAAGGAGTTACATACTGTGGGTCGTAAGTTCTTTGTTCTAAATCATGATCTTGTTCTATTTTTTGTGATCATGTGCTTGCATAATCATGAAATTCTTATTACAGATCTGCTACGTCTAAATTGACTATGGAGAATGTGCCGTGGCATACTGATGTGAAAGCCTTCTCTGAAGCCTTGGCTTTGAGAAGTGATGGGGAATATGAGGTTGCATGTGACCATGTCCACTCGTGCTGTGTTCTCTTGGGAAAGATCACTTTTCATGATTTTATATTTGATGAAAACTCAGGTTGCATCTGGAGGACCTTTCAGCAGCGAGGACTACATGGCTGCCACACCACACGGCTGTCTATGGTGCTGAGGATGGTGGAATTGATCCAGATCAGTCTCAGTATAGGAAGGAAAGACATCACAGATCAACTCACTGAACTGTCAGGGTAGGCCCATAAGAGTTCTAAACCAGTTTTGATTTGTCGAAGTTTGACCACTTTATTCAAATTTTGTTTTTGTTTCTTTTTCAAAGCTCATCAATAGTTTGGCTATACTTGACGGCTACTATTGTTTTGTTGAGATGATATATTGATGCACCTGTAGTTCTATTTTTAACCTCTAAGTATATAAAATTTTGTAGTGCTTTAGTTTGAAGTAACAATAGAGTTATATTATATCATTACCCTTATGTTTACATATTTTAGGAATCATTGTTCAATTTGTATCTAGTTGAAAGAGAATGGATTTTAATTAGTTACTTATCAGCGATGTTGTCATTCTCGTTTTAAACGGTGATACCAATTTGCGTCTTTTCAGATGTGGCTTTGGCTTGAAATTAAGTTTGGGAAGTTGGCACTTTTTTTTTTTTGAAAGGTTTCTTATCAAATGGTTGAATATTTGCTGGTTTTTTAATCTCTATTGCCAAGGTTTCTTATCTTCTAAGACCTTAAAAACTTAGGATGCTCCTTATTCCAGCAACAATGTGCTATTATACTTTCTGCTTTTCTTAGGTGATGTTACAAGTAATTTGTACTGTTCAGGCAATGATCCTTATCCAGAAGTTCGTCATTAATGCACAATTAGCCCCAGTTTTGATACCGTCATGGATTCACATCATATGACTGAAGTGGACCAAGCAATTCCAATTTCAATAACTATCACCCTTTATCGACTAGAATCACTTTCAATTTTAAATTTCGTTCATTGATTCCTGTGTTTTCATCACCTTTCCTTGTATCTTGTCATGCATTGGTTGCCCCTTCGATCTTCATCAATATTTCTCCATCTTGTGTTTTTTTTTATCTTATATATTATTTGTCCGAGAAAATGAGCGAAACTCTCTAATGTTTGGTGAAACTAATTGAAATTTTCCTCCTCTTTAAAAATCTCTAATTTTATAAGAATTCATAATCTCAATTGAGATTTGGGATCATTTACCATTCAGTTAGGAAATCGAGATAATTTTTAGTCTCGATTTAAAAAATCGGTCGGTATTCAAGATGATTTTTCCGTCTTGAATGACAATTAGAATGGAAAGGGACGAGGCCAGTTCAAGATAAGATGTCTCGATTGCCATCTATATTTTATATTTTACATTAAGAACCAAAATATTAAGGGAGATTCGCTTAATTTCACTAAACTTTTTTTTTTTTGAAATGTTGGAAATTTCGCCATCAAACCACCCGACTTGGGTTTAAGCGGAGCAAGTTAAAACCTCCGACTACCCCAGACTTTTATAAGAAGTGCACCATTTGATTTCAAACATCAAGGAACTTAATTTCACTAAACATCAAGAAATTTTTGTATTTTTCTCTTATTTATCCTATCATCTGGTTTTAAACCTGGGGCTGAGCATCAGTTCCGATTCGACCTGAAATCAATTGGAATCGGCCTGCTTTTCAGGGTGAAGAATCGGAATCAATTTATTTATGGTCGGTTACGATTCTAAAATTAAGGAACCAAATTTAAGCGGTCTAGTTCCGGTTCAGTAATGGTAAGAACTGGAAACGAATTAACCGGGACCGATTTCATCATCAGATTTTGGACACTCTGTTGAACCACGGCTCTAAAAGCTCATACCAGGTGTACTATGCTCCATTGGCAGTTTAACATGCAAACTGATAAAGATTGAAGGTGCATCACTTGTCTAAATTAGAAGAAAACTGACTGACTTTTACACGAAAAGACTCCTTGAAAAAAAATGAAAAGATATGAAAAAATGAAGGATATTACGAACAGTCGAACATGGCACGAGTCAATGATAAATCTAATATAAATTTCTCATTATGCACTGCTGGATGAAAACTAAGGCACACCTCAGCAACCATGTCACTAAATCAACAAAAGCAAGTAATTCAGTCAGTCACTAACAATCTTATTTGAGTATGAGATGTATAAATATTATGAAGCCAAGTTTTTTTTTTTTTTTTTTTTTTTTTTTTTTTTTTGGAAACGATGGAAACCCACCACCAAACCACCCATTCTGGCCGCGGCGCAGGTAAAACCACCGGCTGTCAGGCTCTTACAAGAAGTGCACCTCCTGGATTGAACTCAGAACCTCAAGTGAGATCCTGAACCCTACACCACCAAGCCACACCCCTTAGGGACGAAGCAAGTTATCCAAACATCAAACATAAAGCAACGCACATGTGTTGTGTTGTATATTAAATTTTTTTTTTAAAAAAAAAAAAAAAAAACATTTAAGTTTTTTTTTTGCCTTTTAGATATTAAAAAATTCAAAAAAATAATTATTTTATTTAAAAATTAAAAATTTACTTTTATAAAAAAATTCAGTATAATCCGAACCATATCAGATACAAACAGGACTTGACAAAATCTGAATCCACCGCTCTTAGTTGGTATCTTGGTGGCATTCATTATAGTTTTACGTGCGGCCAATCAAACAGTAAACAAGAGGGGCCAATTTTGGATTGTTGGATTACTGATGACCGCATGACTCAAGCGCGTGAAAATAGTGGCTGGGCTTGACAAATTCGAGACAATTCTTAATTTAGGAGAAAATCTTTTATGCAACAGTGATACCACGTCATCCATGCAACAAGCCAATCATCCACTGCCACGCGTGCTAAAAATTAAAAAACAACTAAAAAATAGGTGAAGAAACTCCACATGTCATTTTTTAATTCGCTTGTGATACCACGTCACCCATACCACTGTTACACCAAAGAATCTCTCTTAATCTGGGGACCAGTTATAATTTTTTAGATATTGATGATAATATTTCCGTTGCATGCTTTAGCGTTGGATTATAATTTTTCTTTTTTATGCTATCTATTTTAAATTTTTAAAGATATTGTGGTATTTACATGGACAAAATTTAAATATATATATATATATATTATATTTATCAATTATTAATGATTCAGCATGATATATTTTTCTATTTTAAATTTTGATGGACAGCTTATACCGAGTTAACCCGGCCCCCCAGCGTGTTCACTCTTGGTATCATTACCTAAACACAAATTTTATTAAGAAGAATTTTAAATCATTCAGATTAACCGAGTGTGAAGGCAAGCGTGCTTCAATACAAAGAGTGTCTTGATGTCCTTTCTTTGCTTTTTTTTTTGCTTGAAAGAAGCTCTGCTGTTACTTTCCAACTTTTCGTTTTTTTGACTTTGTCCATCGCTAGTGGCGATAAAAACCCTACCCTCAATCTCCCTTCCAACACGTGCACACCACGCTCGCACATGATTTAAAAAACAACTAATCAATTTCAAAAAAAGATTCATTCATTGGTCAGCAAGGCGGCTAGGCCGTGTTTTTGTTAATAATTGTGCGTGACTGTCACGTGCTTGTCACTATGAGTTGGCATCAAACTAATTAAATTATAATTCATTCATTCAATCCAGCCACAGCCCAACGTCTCTTGGAAATAACATAGAGCTGACACTGCGCCCAGCACTGTCAGCAACAAACAATTACTATTCAGTTCCTCGCTCCCGATTTTGGATTCCGTGTTCAATTAAATTTTATATCGAATTTCTTTAAAATTATAATTATTAATTATTAAATAATAATTTAATTTTAACATGAAATGATTACCTCTCTCATCATAAAGTCCCTCTTTCATCATTCCTTCATGTATCGTGATTGTCAAAATAACTAATATTTTACCTAAACTGAAACCACTTAATTATCTAATTTAATTCGTAAGAAAATGATAATATAATAACAAAATCATGAATCAAACTGCATGATTTCCAAGCATGAAACCTCAAGGATTCGTAACAAATGAAGGAAAAAAGGAAAAAAAAAATGGAAGAAGAAGAAGAAGAGAATCATTTGGCCTTCTATTCAATTGACAACAGTTAATTATCATATGGAATAACACAGAGAAATTAATCATTTATTACCAAGTATTTTTTTTTTTTTAGCTGCTCTTTCTGGGTTTGCTTTTTCTCCTAGCTCTGCTTCTTGGAAATGGAGGCTCTTTTGATGGCTCCCCTTCTAAAGGCTTTCCCTCTTTCTTCTTTGTGTCTTCCATAGAAGCTGATGATGCCTCTGCCTTTATTGTCTCTGTCTCTGTCTCTTGCTCTTGCTCTTCTTCTTGGCTTGTTTTAACTCTTTTTGATTGAATTTCTTGAGCTTGTGCTGCTGCTTCTAGTTCTTTTTTCTCTTCACTTCCAATAGTTTCAACAATCTTTCTAGGCCTGCCTCTCTTTCTAGGAGTCTGAACCTGTGGCTTCTGTTGAGTTTCATCTCCAGTTGATGAAGCTTCAGCTATTGCAACTGATAACTCCTTTGTTTTTTGAGGTTTCTTTTTACCCATCAATCAATAACTGATATATCCTCTAACCCCAAAAACATCACTAAAATCAAATTTTTATAAGCTTTGATGAATCCTTAAATCCATCCTCCAAAGCCCCTGTTTGTTTTTTTTCCCCTTGATAAAACTCTCCTTTTCTCTCTCTAATTTCCCAATTGGCCTAATATCTTTGACCCACATCCAGATTCTGGAAACCCATTAGTAGTCTCTCTCTCTCTCCCTCTTTCTAATATATGACCAAATAATATAATTTGAAAGGTTCCTCCTATTGAATAATATGATAAACAAATTTCAAAAGCTCAAAGGCCACTAAAATCATCTTTGCTTAATATCCTATTCTTTTTGTTGAGGAAAAAAAAATAGACAAGTTGCAGAAAATTATGAGGTCGAAATTAAATAAGCTTAGCGTGAGAAGAAATAACAAGGAGTCAATGACCACCAACTCTGAAGTAAAAGATCGTCATTTGCTCAACTCTTGTCAGTTGTCTCTAACCATGGTTAAATTGTTTAGCTAGGTTTTATAATCCTCTATTTTGTGAATAAAGCAGCTGGTTTCATTTTACGTAGAAATGTCACTGTACTTCCTGTGACTCTGGCACATGCGTCACAATAAAATCTTTTGTTTTTTTATTGTTTATCAGCTCGGAAATCTGTTGGATAAAAGAATTCAAATGTATTGTTTCGGTTCGTGCAACACTTTAAATATATATATATATATATATAAGTAATATATTGTGTAGCAACAAAATATGTATTGATAATATCTGTATTGATTTTACCGGTAGTCATAACTATTGTAGAAATTATATTTTCAACTAATTTTATGAAGAAGAAAAAAAAACAATTGAGTAGTATATATGGTACTTGAGATACCATAGTGGTCTTTATGTGATCCTCCATGTTTAGAAGTCGTATATGTCTGAAAGATTTCGTAATATGACTTTTATGTAGTTGTTGGGTATGAATTGACATAGGTGGAGGTGAGTGTATATTTATAGAGGATCTATCGGTCCATATGATTGAGTTAAATATTTTGAAACTTTGAGATTGTATTTCAAAAATCTTTAACCACAATTAACCTCGAAAAGAGTTTTCATTGGTTAGGGTAGTATTAGAAAAATAAGTTATCAAATTATTAGTGTACATGAAATATAAATCTGATGATAGTGTAAGGTTGAACGCAAGAGAGACTAGACAAATCTTATCTAAATCGTTTCTTAGTGCAAATTTTGAAAGAAAAAACTTGTGAAGGAGTTCCATACATGGAATAACATAGGAGTGGGTAAAATAACCAAACCAAAAATATCGGTTTATTATTTAGGTTTATGTTTGAGTTAAATCGATTGGTTCGGTTGGATCCGTGAATCGATCAATTTGTAAAATTGTAAACCGAACCAAACCGTGAGTTAATTGATTAAAACCGAATCAATCGATTTGGGAATTAATTGATTTTACCTAACCAAACCGAACTGTTCGATTCAGTCCAGTTCTAAATTTCGATTTTCGTTGCAATTATAAACCAATCAATTTTCGACTCGGTTTCAGATGTATTGTAGTTGTCGCAATAACAATTATAAGATGAAACTTAACTATCGTCACACGTTGGATTAATTGTGAAGCTTTGCTTCCTCTTAATTAATTATTATCCTATTTTATTAGTGACAAAAATTTAGCAAATGAGTATGAATTATAGAAGAGCCTACGATAGATTAGATTAAATATTGATGATGCCGAAAGTGAAAAAGCAAAAAAATAAAATAAAATTCCTTTGACTAAGTACTAAAGAGGTTGAAATTTTATAGTCAACTTGAGGTCTCTACGCGTCACATTTGTAGTAAAGCTTACTGCCGGCTGCGATAATCACCTTCGGTGGCCCACCATGATTTCCATGGAAAGAAAAAACAAGGAGAGGCATGAATTAAAGCTTGATATATTTTTTTAATTAATTTTTTTCCAAATATAATTTTTATAAGTAGAGGTTAAAGAAATAATATTAATCATTTGATTGTGAATTTTTGTTTTTTTTTATTAGAATTATATTCCCCACCCCATTATTCAAATTTTGAGTTTCTCTCCCTATAGATAAAATAGTTTTTTTTTTCAAAAATTTTACTCAAATTATAATCAAATAATAATAATAATAATAATAATCGAAAAGAGTGTTTCTACATTAAAAATGAATTTTGACTAATAAAGAAATCATACCACTATAACAAAAAGGATATACAGTAGCTACTAAACATAAATAATAGTATTTTGAGCAATGCTAAGTTAGCACACGTAACTAAAGGTTTTACGTCCCTTGGGGACATGGCTTGGTAATTTAGGGTTAAGGATCTCACCTTAAAGTTTTGAATTTGAATTCAGAGAGTGTATTTCTTATAAAAGCTTGGGAGGAACGAGATTTTATCTGTTTCATTTAAGCCCGAAATAAATGATTCGGTGGCGGTATTTCCAATTGATTCCAAAAAAAAAAATTAAAATATAAAGGTTTTCCATTTAATAGTATTTATCACATGTTACAAATCTTAATATAAAACATTTTCGAAAAGCTACCACTCTATAATATATTGCATTAATGAGATGCTATTAAATTATTAATCTTTCTATTGTAGTATTTCATAAAATTTATGAATATAAGTAATAATATTCTTTTTTTAAATTTTGATTATTGTTTAATGTTATCAATTTAAACACCATATGTAAATGTTTATCAATTTAGTATAATTGCAAATACCAAATGATAAACAGTGTTACATGTAAACTATCATTCCATTAAGAAAAAAGATAATCAAAATCCATATATATTTTGTCACAGTTGTTGGCGACTTGGTCGCGTAATTGGATTTTGATGACGTCAACGCAATTGACGACTTCGACGTGCAAACACGAAGCAATACAAAAAGTGTCGAAGCATAAGGAGTGAAGAGCGAGAATGTGAAGACTAGCGGCAAATCGAAGATAATGATTAAGAGCTAAATTTTATTGTAAGTGAGTTTACTCAAGTGATCTAAAGCTCTTAGGAATCATACATTTTGCATCACTTGCATTTAAAATGGATTAGAATGCTTAAAGAATCATTTGCACTTTATTTGCACAAAAATGAATTTCTATGCACAAGTGCATCGGTAAATGATCTTCCAAAAACTATCAAACGGTTGAATTAAACTTCAAATAATATACCGTTAGATAGATATGTGTCTCTAGTTTGCTACGGTTCAAACGGAACATAATTCCGATGCATAGAACTTTTTCTAGAGCCTTTTTAGTACAACATGTTCAGATGTGCTTTTTCTGCATACACGTCACATTAGAAAAATTCCATAAAATTCATCTTAATGCTTTTGGAGCTGAATTTTTTACAGAAGCTATATATATGTGTCTAGTTTATGTATAAATTTACGGATCATGATTTGGAATTTTCTAGAGAAAGTTACGGCCAAAATACCAAGTGTCGTCAGTCTTGACTAGTCATCAGAACTGAAACCAGGGAGCTGAAACCAGGAGCTCCATGCCGGTTTCCTCGCCGGGCTTCATGCCGGTTTTGGCTGAGAAAAGCATGCTCTCTGGAACCAGGGAGCTCCTCGCCGGTCTCCTCGCCGGTTTGCTCGCCGGTTTGCTTGCCGGTCTAACGGCTAGTTTTTTCGAACGTTATATAGCCGTTGGGAGACATTGCAACCCATGCCGGTCCCCTCGCCGGTTTGCTCGCCGGTCTCGCTGTAAGTTGGGGAAAACTTTTCATTTTGTTATAAATAGAACCCCAACTCCTTTGCCTTAGATTAGAGATCTAGAAAACCTCATATACATTCTCTAAGGCAAACAAAGAGTGATATACACCTTCATATTCATAAACACTCATCCAAGCTCACACACACATCTTCCATATCATTTAGTGAGCTTAGATCACTTGGGTTTGCTCTCACACAATCTTCTTATTATTTGTGAGTGCCCAAGTGTGTTTTAATTATTCTTTATCAAAAACACTTGTGATTTGTGAAATCCCATCGTTTGGGTAATTTGTAAAGGTTGTGAGTGCACCTACGTAGAAAACTCAATCTTGTAAAAGGTTTGGAGTGCGCCTTGGCGGAAAACTCTTGGTTACGAGTGAACCACGGAAAACTCGATTCTAGTGGAAATCTTCAAGCGAGGCTTGGGGAGTGGACGTAGGCACGTTTGGCCGAACCACTATAAATCGCGGTGTCGTATTTCTCTTTCCCTTAACTTTTACTTATTTGCAAGTTTGATTACATTTATAATATTGATTAGAAACTTGCATATAGGCTATTAATTGGAATAGAGAAAATTGCTAAAACTCCCACTTGGTAATAAGAGCTTAAAATCGGCAAAGATTTTATAATTCCGCATTTGTAGCGATAACCCAATTCACCACCCCCCCTCTGGGTATAGAGTTTCTTTGTCGCTATTGCTTGTAGGTACTTTCAGTTGGTATCAGAGCGAGGTATTCTCAAGAAAGACTTGACCGTCCGAGAATAGATCATGGCTTCTACAAGCAACTCGTCAAATCTTGCCGAGGGATTTTCAACGACTAGACCTCCATTTTACACCGGAACGGACTACAATTATTGGAAGATGAGAATGCTAAATTATCTCCTAGCCAATGATTCGCAATCCTATTTGGTTATCACACGAGGTGCAAAAGGGCCAACAAAGAAGGATAGCAACGGGGTTGATATTCCAAAGCCAAATTTGGAATGGGATAATGAGGATGTAAGAATAGCCTCACAAAATGCTAGAGCACTTAACCAACTCCTATGTGCCATTGATCGGGATCAAGTAAACAAACTTCCGGAGTGTGGAAATGCTTATGATTTGTGGAAGTCTTTGGAAATGGTCAATGAGGGCACAAGCCAAGTGAAGGAATCGAAGATCAACCGGTTCATGTGCGAATTGGACAATTTCAAGATGGAATCCGGGGAAGAAATCGATCACATGATTTCAAGGTTTACAATCATCATCAACCATTTGGGAGCCTTGGAAAAGTCATCGGGACACATCGGATCAAGTGAAGAAAATTTTGAGATCTCTCCCGAAAGAGTTTTAGAAGCTATACCTCCTTCATTAAAGAAGCAAACGACATAAACACATTAAAGATGGATGATTTGGTCGGCAAATTGCTTGAGTATGAAATGGAGATCAAAATGGATAAAAAGGAGGAAGATGAGAAAAGGACAAGGAAATCCTTGCCTTAAAAGCAAGAAGAAAAGATGAGTCAAGCTCAAGTGAAAATGATAGTGATGATGAGTTGGCTCAAATATAAGAGCTTCAAGAAGCTTCTTCAATCCGTAAAACAAAAGGGAAAATCAAAGACGGATGAAAGAAAGAAGAAAAATGGCCACGGAAGAACAAGAAAATTGTATGTTATGAATGCAACAAACCGGGTCCACATAGCTACCGATTGCCCATTGAGGAAAATGAAAGGAAAATCAAAGAAAAAGGCAATGAAAGCAACTTCAACTTGGAGCGATAGTGATTCAAGCTCATCTGAGGAGGAAGAGGTTGAAGTCAAAGATAAATCAATAGCATTTATGGCTATCACGGATGAAGACATCCAATTTCAAATTGAAGAAGAAAGTGACGAAGAAGAGGTACACAATTCTGAATTACTTGATGCTTTTAATGGTTTAAAAGAATTGTGTGATATGCTTAAAAAGAAATTAAAATTGGTCAAAAATGAGCATGCTACACTTAAAATTGATCATGCAACTAGTATAGATAAATTCATGTTTTAGATAATGAGATTATTTGGCTTAAAGGCCAAACATGAAAAAGAAACTGCATGCCTAAATGATGAAAATGCATGTTTAAAATTGAAAAAGCTAGAACTTGAAAATGCCATATCAAATATGCCATCTAGCTCTAAGACATGCGATTGTGAATCTATATTGAATGAAAATGTTTTATTAACACTAAGGTTATAGATTTGCAAAACTTACTTAGCAAATTCACATTGGGACATAAAAATTTTAATATGCTTATTGGATCCCAAAAATGTGCTTTTAAAAGAGAATGATTAGGATATAGGCCTTACATTAAAAGAAAATTTTTGAAGAATTATTTTGTTAAGGCATCCCGATTCTCATGCTAAGAATGTTATAAATGAAATGTCACATGTCATGCTTGCAATGAAAATGGACATAAAATTTTTGAATGCATGTATAAGAATGTGATTAAAAATGCATGGATTCCTCAAGGAATCAAAACTAACCCCAATGGACCCAAGAAAGTTTGGGTACCAAAGTGTAATTGAAAATTTGTAGGGGGAGCTTTGGGAATGGATCTTTAAAGAGAATTGCAAAATTGATCCCAAAGGCTCAAGGAAATGAGGAATCGCAACGGTAAAGGTAAATCCGTATTTACGGAAACATTGGTACCGTTTCCTCTAAATTATGTATGTATGCATATTTCAAATTGATATAAATGTTTTGAAGCATACGAAATGATTAGGCAAGTTTCAAACTTCCATTGGTATCATTGTTCATTTGATATCCTTTAGTGCCTTAATCATATATTTAAACCCCTTTCTATTTCAATTGTATCACATGAAATTTATTGAGTCAAATACAATATATGTGATCACTTGATTGAATATGCCTTGCCATATGAACTAATTGGTTGAAAATGAAATGCATGTAAATTGGCATAGTCTTAAATGAACTTCATGAAATGTATGTATTAGAACATAATTGAATAATCATGAAAAGCATGGATTTGGATTGTTTAGTAATTGGTAAGATATTCAGAAGAGACAATCATTAAAATGCATTGAAGTCATTGGTCTTAATTGGTATCATGATATAAAATGACTCATTTTGAAAGAATATTTAAAAGTGATATGATATTCAAATGAATTTATTGATTTATTTTTAATTTGTATCAAATTTGGGGAGAAATCATGATTAAAATGCTCTTAGATTGTAAATGGTATTCATGTGAATTTATCTTTTGAAAAATGCTCTTTTATGCATGAATTTTGATTTTCTTATGGCAAAAAGGGGGAAATGCCAAAATGTGCATATTTTTTATTTTGGTATCTTTTTATAGCACATATATAATTGGTATCTCATTTAGATTTAAATTTTACGTCTTCACTTTTTGATAATGTCAAAGGGGGAGAAATCATTAGAAATGAGGTTAAAACTTGTTTTACCCTCACCCTTGGTTTAAGGGGGAGTAAATGTACTAATGTGTTTGTCAAGTTGTTATAGAGCTATTTTGAAGACAATCACACATTGAGGGGGAGCTTATGTTGAGGGGGAGCAAAATGGTCAAATTTGGACTCAAAGAAGCTCACAAGTATCAACAAGTTTTAAGGGGTTGCCATCATCAAAAAGGGGGAGATTGTTGGCGACTTGGTCGCGTAATTGGATTTTGATGACGTCAACGCAATTGACGACTTCGACGTGCAAAACGAAGCAATACAAAAAGTGTCGAAGCATAAGGAGTGAAGAGCGAGAATGTGAAGACTAGCGGCAAATCGAAGATAATGATTAAGAGCTAAATTTTATTGTAAGTGAGTTTACTCAAGTGATCTAAAGCTCTTAGGAATCATACATTTTGCATCACTTGCATTTAAAATGGATTAGAATGCTTAAAGAATCATTTGCACTTTATTTGCACAAAAATGAATTTCTATGCACAAGTGCATCGGTAAATGATCTTCCAAAAACTATCAAACGGTTGAATTAAACTTCAAATAATATACCGTTAGATAGATATGTGTCTCTAGTTTGCTACGGTTCAAACGGAACATAATTCCGATGCATAGAACTTTTTCTAGAGCCTTTTTAGTACAACATGTTCAGATGTGCTTTTTCTGCATACACGTCACATTAGAAAAATTCCATAAAATTCATCTTATTGCTTTTGGAGCTGAATTTTTTACAGAAGCTATATATATGTGTCTAGTTTATGTATAAATTTACGGATCATGATTTGGAATTTTCTAGAGAAAGTTACGGCCAAAATACCAAGTGTCGTCAGTCTTGACTAGTCATCAGAACTGAAACCAGGGAGCTGAAACCAGGGAGCTCCATGCCGGTTTCCTCGCCGGTCTTCATGCCGGTTTTGGCTGAGAAAAGCATGCTCTCTGGAACCAGGGAGCTCCTCGCCGGTCTCCTCGCCGGTTTGCTCGCCGGTTTGCTTGCCGGTCTAACGGCTAGTTTTTCGAACGTTATATAGCCGTTGGGAGACATTGCAACCCATGCCGGTCCCCTCGCCGGTTTGCTCGCCGGTCTCGCTGTAAGTTGGGGAAAACTTTTCATTTTGTTATAAATAGAACCCCAACTCCTTTGCCTTAGATTAGAGATCTAGAAAACCTTCATATACATTCTCTAAGGCAAACAAAGAGTGATATACACCTTCATATTCATAAACACTCATCCAAGCTCACACACACATCTTCCATATCATTTAGTGAGCTTAGATCACTTGGGTTTGCTCTCACACAATCTTCTTATTATTTGTGAGTGCCCAAGTGTGTTTTTAATTATTCTTTATCAAAAACACTTGTGATTTGTGAAATCCCATCGTTTGGGTAATTTGTAAAGGTTGTGAGTGCATCTACGTAGAAAACTCAATCTTGTAAAAGGTTTGGAGTGCGCCTTGGCGGAAAACTCTTGGTTACGAGTGAACCACGGAAAACTCGATTCTAGTGGAAATCTTCAAGCGAGGCTTGGGGGAGTGGACGTAGGCACGTTTGGCCGAACCACTATAAATCGCGGTGTCGTATTTCTCTTTCCCTTAACTTTTACTTATTTGCAAGTTTGATTACATTTATAATATTGATTAGAAACTTGCATATAGGCTATTAATTGGAATAGAGAAAATTGCCTAAAACTCCCACTTGGTAATAAGAGCTTAAAATCGGCAAAGATTTTATAATTCCGCATTTGTAGCGATAACCCAATTCACCCCCCCTCTTGGGTATAGAGTTTCTTTGTCGCTATTGCTTGTAGGTACTTTCAACAGTTACAATATATAAATATATAAAATCAAATCATCATAAAAAGGATAATTATACAAAAGATTCTATATTTTGTCACCGTTACAATATATAAGTATGTTCATGCCATACTTAAATCCATTCCTGAGATTAAATCAAACAGATTCTATTTCATCCTCAATTTACCTCAATATATAGCAAAATATTATTGATCTTTACAACCTACATCATAAATTCAAAACCCGACTTGAACTTAAGTGGAGCATGTAAAATCCCCGATTATTTCATGCCCTTACAAAAAACGTACCTCCTAAATTCGAACTCAGGATCTGGAGATCAGATCCCGAACCCTACACTACAAAGTACGTCCATTGACGACACACGCAGAAACATACCAACAATAATTTATATTATATTTATTTATACCTGCTAACATTCTGTCATGTTATGAAATTATATTTGCATCACAAGAGGCAAAGATTTATTTTAATTATCAGGAGAAAATAATGCAGCAACATATTAACGATAAGTAATATAAACAAAAACAAAATACAACCTACCAATATCAACATTTCAAACACAATGACAAAAGTGAAGTGTTGGGAAGTGGTTCAAATACCAACTTAATTTCTCAAAAGAAGCAGAATCCAAAATTAGTTTCTAAAAGCATTAAAATAGAAAGAAAATAAAATGAACAAGTGGATTTGGATTACTTGATGACATATGGCCATTTGTTCGCATTGTAATGTAATAATTCAAGATGTTTTCCACAATTTTCTCATAACTCGAACAAGGATCCTAGTTGCAAGAGCATTATTTTAGTCAACAAGCTTATAAATTCAAAAGCTTGGGATTTTCGACAAAAGAGTAAGGGAAGTAAGACAATTAACTTTGAGATAGGGATGTTAACGGTTTTCGGTTCAAACCCGAACTGAACCGTGAGATTTTAAAAAATAATAAAAATAATTAATTTCGGTTCAGTCTGAACCAAATCGTAAAATTTGGGTCGATGCGTGGTTTTGACTCAAACAGCCCAAACTGTAAATTTTGACCCGAACCGCGTTCAAATTAGACATTATTTTATATTTTTCTTCTTTTTTAACCATAAATTTTAAGATATTCAATGATCATATGACTATATGTAAATGTAATGTATAAATGAAAATTAGGTAATTTTTCTCTTCAATTATTATGTGAAAATACACAAAATTTTCTGTAAAAATTTTCTAATCAAAACCACCGACCCGAACCGCCCAAACCGCTGAATCGCCGACTCGAACCGCTGTAGTTTTCCTTATCAAATTAACGATTTCGGTTTCTGATTTCTCAAACCGCCAACCTGTGCGATTAGAGGTGTAAAACAAAAAAAAAAACGACTTGAACCACACCCCAAACGCCCCTAGTTTGAGAGTGCTAAAAAATGCTAAGTTGTCTTTATTTCAAATTAAATTGAGGTTAAACTGCTTTTAATCAGTTGGAAAAAGGAGGCAATGCAATTAACATAGATAAACTAGGCTTCTAAGATTCAAGCTAAATATTCAAACGGAAGTCTGACAATATATTATCCCCAAAATGCATGTTTTGGTGGTGTAAGATTTAAAAGCTGATTTTCAGGTCTTCGGTTCGAATCTATGAAGTGTATTTTTTACAATAGCCTGAGACAGCCGATGATTTTATCTGCCCCACTTAAGCTCAGGTCGGATAATTTAACAACGGGATTTCCAACAAAGAGACATAAAAATGGAAGTTAATAAGGAAAGAGGAAAAGAAAGCATCATTTGAGCACTACAAAACATTCATATAATTGAAACAGGATCCATACAATAATGAAAATATGGGTGTAAAAGTGAACTAGTTTTAAAACTTTCAGTTAAATTTATACTTAACCCAATATTTATTGAAAAACTGATAATATCCCAAAATTAGAAGACATTGTATTTTTTTCAGTGAGTCTGGATATATCTTTTAGATTTAGATCCATTGCTTAATTGAATTTGTTGTAAATTCTCTAATATATAATATATGAGTAGGAGATACATGTCCATTTAGTAGTGACTTATGAGAAATGCACAATGATGAAAAAATATGTCCTCTAAATTGGAATGATGCATCTCTAGACCTTCTTAGGCTTTAGGAAATGATATAATTCTTAGGAGGATTACACCACAAGTCAAAGGGTGCCCTCAAAAGCACCATTCAATGCCTATATAAATGAGGGTCTTCGATTCATTTGAGAGGATCCAAAAATTCCAACATTCACAAGTCATTCATTTGTCTATAAAATCATTTAAAGTCAAGAGAGTTTCCAATATTTGTCGTTATTCAAGTTCTTGTGAAAGAAGTGTACATTCTATAAGAAGCATCCAAGTAATCCTGTGAGAACGTTGGCCTCAAGACATCCATAAAGCACTGAGGCGGAGCTAATAAGTTCTTAAGGATAGAGGCAGCTCGACTTGGATTCAGTTTCAATCATCTCCATTCATCCTTTTCCAGGTTTTTCTTAGTACTCATGTTATATGTTATGCTTTATAATAAGAATTTTTGATTGAGTAATGCATGTTAAAATTATTTAAAGACACGGAATTTTTCAACAGAATTTTAACTAAATTTTTTAAAATTTTAAATTGATTATTTTTAAATAAGAATTTATATATAATAAAAAAAAAAATAACACTGCTTCACTACAAATGAGATTTATAAATAATAATAATAATAATAATAATAATAATAATAATAATAATAATAATAATAAGTGTGTGTCACATCAGTTTATTCATGTAATGTAAACAAATAATTTATATCTTTTATAAGATTGAATAAAATACAATTAGAAGATATTGTATATTTTTTCAGTATATTTTTTGGATTTAGAATTGGAGCTTAATTGAATTTTGTACTGAATTTTTATAATTTATGATTGATAATTAGTAAATAAGAATTTATATATAATTAAATGTTATTAATTTTTCACCCAAAGATTGGGTTAAGTATAAATTTATTGGAAAATTTTAAACTAGTTAACTTTTATAACTGTTCATAATTACACACAAAAAGTGAGGTTGTTAGAAATCATCAGTTATTGGGTGTAATTGTGAACAGTTAATGAAATTATGGATATAAAAGTAAACTAATTTAAAGTTTTCTGATAAATCTATATTTAACTCAATTTTTGGATGGAAAACCGATATATATATATATATATATATTATAAAACACAATGGTGTGGCGGAAGAGAGTGTAACATATGGTTAAGATTAAGAGAGATAATGTATCTAAATGTTATCTTTATGTGGCTTAATTGGCGGCTCAGATCATTTCATTATAATCTAATGACTGATAAAGAATCCATTCATTATAGAATCTCTATAAAAATGAAAAATGAAAACTACCAAATAAATTAAAGAATAAAATCATTTAATTAAAAAATAAAATCATTTCATTATAAATAAATTAAATAACAGAATCTCAATCTTTCTGTAAATTATGTAACACCGTGTCGTAGACACGGGCACACACTAGTATATATATAGAAATAGATATACTTTTATTATTTTTTTGTATGGTTAATTAAGAAATGTGGTATAATAAACAAAATATGGGGTCACATAATAATTGAAATTTGAACATGAAATGTTAGGGGTTACTTACTATCAAATAGTTGAGATCCAATGGGCTTACTGGACCCAATGAGACCTTCATGCACAAGTAACGGTCTTTTAAAAGGAGCTGTTAATTTAACTCAGAAGTGTCAACAGACATTACACGTGTCCGAAAGACAGCGGCCTCGTGATTGCAAATTCTTGGCTCCCAATCGGTTAATTGAGCAATTTAATTGGTAATAAATCACATGTTCAGATTAATGGAAAATAATTGAAGATTAATAAATAATGATAAAATCGAAATTTTGATATTTTTTATAATTTAGAATAAAAAAATATAAAATTAATATTTAAATTCTTCAAAAATCACTTCATTTATTTATGATGATAAAGAAAATAAAAGAAAATCGATAATCAAAAACATATTTACATTCATATTAATTCAGTATTAATAATTTTCGACGACATTTTTTTATAAAATCAAAGTAGTGTGATAGTTATTGGCAAAAGATCACCTATTAGTCGTTTGATTTCTACCCGCTTAAAGTGCCCCACATATCAACCAACGTCCGAACGGCCCATTTCCTCCATGAATCCAATTCTCATTTTTCCATTGGTAGTTTTTATTATTTATTTATTCGAGCACACTTGTAATTTTGAGCTGATACAATACATATTACTTTACAAATCAAGATTCTGGATGGAAGATTTTATTGGTAATTAGAATTTAGTTTGTGGTTCTGCTATTTTTTTCTAGAGTTTTGGCCGGTCGTGTGACACTTATTTATTTATTTGCCGCCAATTTTGTTCTGATTTTCATTTTGATGAGAATGCCAAGATGGTTCAAGAGTTCATGAACTTTTCTAATTAATTTCTGAGGTGGGTATTCATAATTTTGATCAAAGATAGAATTTGTTGGTCTATATGTCAATAATTTTTTATTTTCCCTTGTGATTGTTTATAAAGAACTGCTATGAAATTTTAGCTACTGTTAGTTTAGATATTATTAAGTGGGTGCTTTTTTCTATTAACTTATGTTTAATCAAATGGTACAGTTGGCTTACATCTCTGACTATTGTTTTGATTTTTTCCTTGGTTTCCTTATTTTAAGGATTTCAGTTCCTAAATGTTAGTTTCTCTATTAATAGACTTTCTTATTAGCTGGCTATGTTATATTTCTCTGCTCAAGTTACCTGAACATTTTTTTTTAATCGCTATAAACCCGCCGTTAAATTATCCCTTTCATACTTAAACGGAGTAGATAAAATCCCGACTATCATAAATTCTTACAAGAAACGCCCTCCCTGAATTCAAACCAGAACCCTTCACCATCAAACTACGCCGACATGCATGAGTAACTACTTCAGTTTCTGGGTTCTATTTTCCTCAATTTTTTGATTATTTATCTGAATAGTGCTTACTTTTTTTTATCTTGAAACAGTTTGTCATAAGACATCTTATATTAACAACTCGATTCTTGCCATGACTTCATTGCTATTCGCATTGGAGGGTTTCAGTGAGGAATAAGCTCCTGACTGAATCATGGAGAATCCCTATGGATCACCGAGCAGTGGTGAAGCAACTGATCCTGGCCTTCACATTGTTAAATACTCTCCTTTTCAGCCCTGTACTAAACTATCATCTGCTTGGTTTGATTTGAGAGTCTTTTATGTGAGGGTAAGTAATATTTACTTTGATGGTGTCTCTTCTCTTCTTAGAAGAGATAGGGTGGATAAGAAATCTGAAGAAGCCACATTTGTGAGCACCGATAGTATTAGGTTGACTGGGAGTGTGAAATTTGAGGTGTTCGACAAGGAAGATCTCATTTTATCTGGGGTTCTGGAGATGTCTAATAGCAATGGTTTTACTGGGGAATCTAAAAACAATGTGATGCATTGGAGCATGAACTGCGAATCAGAGATCACTGCTGGCACTGGCTTTCTGAAGGGAAAACATATCTCAGTTCCTGAATTACCCTTGCCCGCAATTGAGGTTTATGTTGCTGGCTCCTTTTTAGGAACACCAATCATCTTAACCAAGACTTCGCAGCTAAGTTTTCGAAAGAGGCATAACAGAAAGGGCATGTTGGATGCAATCCCAGAGTATGAGACAACTGAAAATGGAAAAAATGTAGCATCAGGACTTGATTGGCAGGTAATGTTACTGTAATTCCATG
Source organism: Zanthoxylum bungeanum (assembly GCA_019454045.1). Taxonomy (NCBI): domain Eukaryota; kingdom Viridiplantae; phylum Streptophyta; class Magnoliopsida; order Sapindales; family Rutaceae; genus Zanthoxylum; species Zanthoxylum bungeanum. The sequence continues at coordinate 510,976 of SKCR01028663.1, read as the reverse complement.
TTTATTAGAGGGAAATTAGTGATAACCAGTTATTATAACAAATTATGTGATTCTGAATTTTAATGATGTAGAGAAATCTCTTTTAGTAGTTGTTTTAGTCGTGGCTGTTACATGCTGTGTTTTGAAATCTCTCATAACAAAAGTTCATTTGACATTGATGCTTGGGCTGGAAAATGGAATCTTATCCTAATTTTGTCTTGGGGGTATGGGCAGGGCACAACTTTCTAGTGATAGATAGGTTACTACTCAATTTCCCTTTTCATTTATGTTGCTTTGTATGCCCTTGTTCTGCCAAAACTGATGTGTATAATCTTTAGCTCAAAGCCATGTGGAGGGTGGTTTCCACATGTAAGGTCCACCATCTCCTGGTCTCCTCCTGGGAATTATTATGTTGGTTCTTGCATTGTCAAAGAATGAATTTAATGTGGATTTGTTCTGTACAGTTTCCCGCTATTTGAATTCATAAGTAACTAGCACGATGCCAATTATTGTTTTTTTTTTAATAACCGGGGTGTCCGGGACAGTCTACGCGCACCTCGACTAATCCCCGGGATCTGTGTTATGTGCCCTCAGAAATTTCCCATCACAAATAAGGATAAGTCGTTGGCTTTTTACACCAACGGCCAAAGAAATGCATCTAGTGAGATTTGAACCTTGAACCTGAGAGTGAGAAAACCACACAAGTCGCTGCAAGGAAGAAAGCTGGACTAGAAAAGATATGTCGATTCTAATTACTTAATTAACGTCAAGCAATAACTACTTTCGCCCGCTTAGAAGTGGATTCGAACCACTGACAGAAGGAAACTTTTACTACCGAGACAACCCCTTAAGGTTAATTATTGTTTATTTTTGAAACACCTCCACCCGAAGGCCTTATAAGTGGTTATATTCAGACCTGTTTAATTATCTTTTCAATGAGCCTCACCCTGTGCCGTTAATAATATATAATATATAATACATTTTTTGGAATGAATACATTATAATAAATGAATGCATAAACTTCCATGGAAATCAGTCGGCTTTTATAATATTCAACTACTCAATATTACCCTCAATGAGTGAACTTTTGAGAATTTTGCAGCTGCTGCATAATCAGATGGTATATTGTGCTTCTCTTATTACTTCATCCAAACTAACCTTGTTTTGACAATTCCCATCAATATCTAATATCTAGTTCTTCTTAAGGATTTCTGTTTGACATGCATATTATATTCTCACCACTCACTAGCAAATGCCATTCTCACACTTTTTTTTTTGGAAACCCCGATACTAAATCATCCGACCCGAGCTTAAGTGCAGTAGGTAAAATCATCGGCAGCCTCAGGCTTTTACAAGAAACACACCCCCTGAATTCGAACTCAGGACCTGAAGGCCATATCCTAAGCCTACACTAACAAACCACGCCCCTTGAGGGCATCATCCTTACACCGCCCAGAGTTTTTTCAATAATCACCGTGGATTCCTTAATCACACCCCGTTCCTCTCTCTATTGATATCCCATACCGTCTTATAAAAAATACTGTCAAAGTTCTTTAATTATAATAGCCTCAAAATCTTTAGATTGTTTTGACTGTTAAATATTTGCTTCACAATCGAGCTGCTATGAGTTTCAATGAATCTTCTCTGTATGCTTTTTCATGGGTCCACTTTCAAACTCCTAGATTCTGTCTTGAGCAGATTCCAAATGTATGCTAAAAAGTTTTATTGCAAGTATGACTGGTGTTCTTATTATGATTTCATAAATAATAGTTGTGTAGTGTATTTAATATTGCAGTTATATAATATCTATATAATGACATCTCATTGTAATTTTAAATTCAAGCAAATGTTAATATACATTTACTTCACAAATTCTCAGTTATATTTTCTTCCGTAAATAGCAGTCTTTGCATGCTTGCACCTGTGTAAATGTATAAATGAGTGAATTCCGTTCTATCCTGTGCTGGTCTTATACCTATATCTGCAATCATAATTTGTAGGTGGCTGAATACAGAAACTACAAACCGGAATATGATGAAGTCTACAGCAGCATGTACTGGAGGCTGCGGACTCAATACATAGATGATGAAGATGGTGAACTCTCATGGTTCAATGCTGGTGTTAGGGTTGGCGTAGGGATCGGGCTTGGCATTTGTGTTGGCGTTGGTATAGGAGTTGGCTTGCTGGTGCATACTTACCAATCCACTGTTGGAAAAATGCTTATTTATAAGCATTTTGAGGCTCAATTTTAAGCATGGTCCACTTCGTGTTAGTGGTTGTTATTGAATGATTCGGATACTCCTCCGTGAGTACTTAGAAATGGTATATTCATATGCTTAAAATGGTGCTTGGGTGAATGAGAAATTGTTGCTCAAAGTTCACAATTTTCAAGCCTTCTGTAATTCCATAACAGCTAATTTAATTAGCTTGGTGGTTACAAAGTTTAATCTCCATAAGTGCTAATCTAATTAGCTTGGTGGTTATATAGTTTAATTTCCATTAGTGCTAATTTAATTAGCTTAGTGGTTACAACAATGTGTAACATCTCCCATTATGAAATTTAATTGGCAAGTTAATTTCTATTAATTGAGATGTGTTTTTCTTTTCCTATATAAACAACATCAGTTCTTGTTTTCAAGATATGAAATAGAAAATAGAGAAAGACATAGCACACACACGGAAGATCATTTTCTTTGTTTTGTTAAAATGAGAGTTCAAACACTTTGTGGTTCGTTGGATACGAGTCTGGTGGTGCCCTTTCTCGTACGTTTCCGTTGTATCCTGGGAAACAATCGTCTCACGTTCTACTGCACCTACGGTAGGGGACGAATTTGTTTTAAGGATATTGTTGTTTTACAACAAGCCTCGGGAAAGTTCAGCATCTGCCAACAGCCTCTGCCTCAGCATCAGCATCTGCCAACAGCCTCTGCCTCAGCTTCAGCTTCAGCCTCAGCTTCATCTTCTGCCTCTGCCTGCCATCAGCATCTGTCAACAGCCTCTGCCTCAGCTTCAGCTTCTGCCTCTGCCTGACTCAGCATCTGCCAACAGCCTCTGCCTCAGCTTCATCTTCTGCCTCTGCTGTCAGCCTCTGCCATCAGCCTCAGCCTCTGCCATCAGCCTCTGCTGTCAGCCTCTGCCATCAGCCTCTGCTGTCAGCCTCTGCCATCAGCCTCTGCTGTCAGCCTCTGCCCTTCAGCCTCTGCCTCCGCTCTCAGGGTCTGCCTCTGCCCTTCAGCCTCTGCCTCCGCTCTCAGGGTCTGCCTCTGCCCTCAGCCTCCGCTCTCAGTCTCTACCGTCAGGGTCTACTCTCAGGGTCCGCCGTTAGGGTCTGTTTGAGGATAATAATTATAATTGTAATTTTGTCATATTCGGATTTCCCAATTACCGTGTAATAATTGTAATAATTGTTATCTACAGTCTTAAAACAAATTCGAGACTCTGTGGATATGGAAATCAGTCCAAACACAGTAGATCCGAATATGGCAGCCTCTTCAGCAGGCCAGAATGTTGTGACAGCCCCCGTGGCTGACCAAAGTGCAGTGGCAGCCCCTTCGGCTGGCCAACTTGCATCAGCCTCTGGGCTTAATATGGCAGCTGTTGTGGCTGGCCAAAGTGTTTCTGCCTCAATGGCTAGACAACCTGTTGGACATGTGAGCCATGTCAATCCTGCTGCGGAAAAACCTGAAAAATTCAGTGGTCAGAATTTCAAAAGGTGGCAACAGAAAATGTTCTTCTACCTGACCACGTTGAACCTTGCGAGGTTTCTAAAGGAAGATGCTCTTGTACCCAAAGAGGGTGAGATTGATATCCAAGTCATCAGTGCCATTGAAGCTTGGAAACATTCTGAATTCCTATGTCGGAATTATGTGCTGAATGGGCTATGTGATTCCTTGTACAGTGTGTACGCTGGAATGAAAACAGCTAAAGGGCTTTGGGAATCTTTAGATCGAAAATATAAAACTGAGGATGCCGGTACTAGGAAATTTGTCGTAGGCCGTTTCCTAGAGTTTAAAATGATTGATTCCAAAACTGTGATAAGCCAAGTACAAGAACTGCAGATTATTCTAGCAGAAATTCATGCTGAGGGGATGAGTTTAAGTGAAACCTTCCAAGTAGCCTCGATAATTGAGAAACTACCACCTGGTTGGAAAGATTTCAAGAATTATTTAAAGCATAAGCGAAAAGAAATGAGCATTGAAGACTTGGTTCTTAAGCTAAGAATTGAGGAAGATAACCGAGTTTCTGAAAAGAGAGGAATGACTCATGAGGCCAAAGCAAATGTTGTCGAACATGGCCATAAGAACAAGAACCTCAAGAACAAAGGGTCAAAGATGGGCCCTAAAGGAGGAGTTTCCAAGAAATCAAAATTTCAAGGAAAATGCTTCAACTGTGACAAAATGGGTCACAAGTCTTCTGAGTGCAGACTGCCGAAGAGAAAAAAAGAAACAAGAGGCTAATGTGCTAGAAAACATGACTCAAGATGTTTCAGACATTAACCTTTCTGCTGTGGTTTCTGAGGTGAATCCGGTGGGTTCTAACCCAAGAGAGTGATGGATTGATACTGGTGCCACTCGACATGTATGCTCAGACAAGAGCATGTTTTCTTCATTTGAGCCTGCTGAAAATGGGGAAAAGATATACATGGGAAATTCAGCAACATCTGAGATAGAAGGTCAAAGAAAGGTGATTCTGAAGATGACCTCTGGGAAAGAGTTGACTCTGACAATGTTCTGTATGTACCTGAAATACGGAAGAATCTTGTGTCTGGATCGCTTCTGAACAAGCATGGATTCCGGATGGTGTTCGAGTCTGATAAAGTAGTTTTGACTAAAAATGGGATGTATGTGGGAAAAAGGTATGTAACTGATGGGCTTTTTAAGCTCAATGTAATGGTTGTTAAACCCAAAAATATCAATAAAGCTAGTTCTTCTGCTTATATTGTTGAGTATTCTAATCTTTGGCATGGTAGATTAGGACATGTTAATTTTAATTCATTGCGAAAGTTAATTAACATGAATCAATTCCCAATTTTAAAATTGATAACAAACATAAGTGTGATACTGTGTTGAGGCAAAACTAACAAGATCATCTTTTCATAGTATTGAAAGAAACTCTGAACCACTTGATCTAATTTATACCGATGTATGTGATTTTAATTCAATACAATCGAGAGGCGGTAATAAATATTTTATTACCTTTATTGATGATTGCACAAGATTTTGCTATGTGTATTTAATGAAAAGCAAGGACGAAGCTATAGAGAAATTTGTTCTCTATAAGAATGAAGTTGAGAACCAACTGAATAAAAGAATTAAGGAGTTAAGAAGTGATCGTGGTGGTGAGTATGTTTTCCCTTTTGAATCACTTTGTGAACAAAATGGAATCATACATCAAACCACAGCTCCTTATTCGCCTCAATCCAATGGGATTGCGGAACGTAAGAATCGTACCTTGAAAGAGATGATGAACGTTATGTTAATCAGCTCTGGCTTACCTCAGACTATGTGGGGAGAAGCTGTCTTATCAGCTAATTACCTTTAAATAAGGTACCACCAGGAAGGAAAGAAGCAGGGAAAACTCCTTATGAAATGTGGAAAGGAAAAGTACCTTCCTATAAATTCCTTCGAGTGTGGGGGTGTCTTGCCAAGGTAGTCATTCCTCCACCTAAAAAGGTGAAGATAGGACCAAAAACTGTTGATTGCATTTTCATAGGATATGCTCATAACAGTAATGCTTATCGATTTCTTGTGCATGAGTCTAATGTACCAGATATTCACAAGAATACGATAATGGAATCGAGGAATGAATCCTTTTTCGAATACGTTTTTCCTTGTAAAACTAATTCGAATTCAGATGTGCACAAACGGGCACATGAGACTATCATTGAAGATAGTCAGGACCGAGAACAAATTAATGTTCCAGAGGATCAACAAGTTGTTGAACCTGAACTAAGACGTAGAAAAAGAGCTAGAACGGAAAAATCATTTGGTCCAGAGTTTCTGACATTTTTGCTAGAGAATGATCCTCAAAGCTATAACGAAGCTGTAAAGTCAGCTGATGGTGCCTTGTGGAAAGATGCCATCAATAGTGAAATTGAATCCATCTTACAAAATCACACCTGGGAGTTAGTGGATCTTCCTCCAGGATGTAGACCTTTAGGGTCCAAGTGAATTTTCAAAAGGAAAATAAAGGCAGATGGATCAATTGACAAGTACAAAGCAAGACTTGTAATTAAAGGTTATAGACAACGTGAAGGTCTTGATTACTTTGATACTTATTCTCCTGTAACGAGAATAAATTCCATAAGGATGATACTAGCGATTGCAGCTTTGCGCAATCTTGAGGTACATCAGATGGATGTGAAAACAGCCTTTCTGAATGGAGATTTAGATGAAGAAATCTACATGGAACAACCTGAAGGCTTTATAGCTCCAGGACAAGAAAAGAAAGTCTGTAAGTTAGTTAAATCCTTGTATGGATTGAAACAAGCCCCGAAACAGTGGCATAAAAAGTTTGATGACACCATGTTGGCAAATGGTTTCAAAATCAATGAATGTGATAAATGCATTTATGTCAGAGAGACAGAAGTTGGCTATGTCATTTTATGTCTCTACGTTGATGACATACTGATTGTCGGGAGTAATGCAAAATGGTGAAATCTACCAAGAATATGCTAAATCCAAGTTTGACATGAAAGACATGGGTCTTGCAGATGTCATTCTGGGAATAAAGATCTCGAGAAGTCCAGATGGACTTATTCTTGATCAGTCGCACTATGTGGACAAAATTCTTGGTAAATTCAACGATGATGATTCAGCTGTGGCTAGAACTCCTTTAGATGTGAGTTTACACCTATCGAAGAATAGGGGAGATGGTATATCTCAAGTAGAATACTCTAGAGTGATCGGAAGTTTGATGTATCTATCGAGTTGTACAAGGCCTGATATAGCCTGTACAGTAAACAAGCTCAGCAGATATACGAGTAATCCAGGGGTTGATCACTGGAAAGCAATAGTGAGAGTACTTAGGTACTTACGTTTTACTCGTAATTATGGGTTGCACTATCATAGATATCCAGCTGTAGTCGAAGGATACAGTGATGCTAATTGGATATCTGACATGAAAGACTCAAAGTCTACTAGTGGTTATGTGTTTACACTAGCAGGTGCAGCTATATCATGGAAATCCTCCAAACAGACTGTGATAGCCAGATCTACAATGGAATCAGAATTCATTGCATTAGACAAGTGTGCTGAAGAAGCAGAATGGCTTCGAAATTTTCTAGAGGATATTCCAAGTTGGCCTAAGCCAGTGCCACAATTTGCATTCATTGCGATAGTCAATCTGCAATTGGAAGGGCACATAACAATATGTATAATGGTAAGTCTAGACATATTCGTCGTAGACACAATACCGTTAGACAATTACTCTCTACTGGAGTTATTTCGATTGACTATGTAAAGTCAAAGGATAACGTTGCGGATCCGCTAACCAAAGGGTTAAATAGAGAGTTAGTTGTGAAATCATCGAGGGGAATGGGACTGAAGCCCATTAGATAAATGTTTATTACGAAGGAAAACCCAACCTTGTTGACTGGAGATCCCAAGATCTAGGTTCAATGGGACAACCTACTCGTAAAAGACATAATTGGATCACTGTGGGGGGTTACCCTCTAGTCCATTCCTATGATGAAATGAAACAGTGATGCTCGTATGGATAGAGGTTAAGCAAAAGCTTTTAATGATTCTTATGCGTCGGGAATCCGAGCAGAGTATTACGAGATACTCTTAAATAAGAAATCACCTATGTGAGAGAGAAGTGAGGCCGCTTCAAAGGGAATTGTACGGGGCACAATTTTAGAAACTCTTGCAGAACCAGGTAGATGTTCATGGCCAAAATGAACATAATAATGAGAACTCAAATGTGTAGGTAAAATATCTGTGTGATATGTGTTCTCCAATTACATGAACGGCAGTACAGTTCAATGACATCGCGTCCAACTGTCAGCCAGTAATGAGATATATTTTCACAAGGGAAGGTTCAAAGGCTGTGGCCTACCTATCCTATGCAGGTGTTGAACCGTTGAACTCTTCTAGGTCAAAATAAATGTTTTTATAAAAATAATTTTATTCGACGTTTTTCGCCAATTTCATTCATGTGGGGGATTGTTGGAAAAATGCTTATTTATAAGCATTTTGAGGCTCAATTTTAAGCATGGTCCACTTCGTGTTAGTGGTTGTTATTAATGATTCGGATACTCCTCCGTGAGTACTTAGAAATGGTATATTCATATGCTTAAAATGGTGCTTGGGTGAATGAGAAATTGTTGCTCAAAGTTCACAATTTTCAAGCCTTTTGTAATTCCATAACAGCTAATTTAATTAGCTTGGTGGTTACAAAGTTTAATCTCCATAAGTGCTAATCTAATTAGCTTGGTGGTTATATAGTTTAATTTCCATTAGTGCTAATTTAATTAGCTTAGTGGTTACAACAATGTGTAACACTCCCATTATGAAATTTAATTGGCAAGTTAATTTCTATTAATTGAGATGTGTTTTTCTTTTCCTATATAAACAACATCAGTTCTTGTTTTCAAGATATGAAATAGAAAATAGAGAAAGACATAGCACACACACGGAAGATCATTTTCTTTGTTTTGTTAAAAGGAGAGTTCAAACACTTTGTGGTTCGTTGGATACGAGTCTGGTGGTGCCCTTTCTCGTACGTTTCCGTTGTATCCTGGGAAACAATCGTCTCATGTTCTACTGCACCTACGGTAGGGGACGAATTTGTTTTAAGGATATTGTTGTTTTACAACAAGCCTCGGGAAAGTTCAGCATCTAACAACAGCCTCTGCCTCAGCATCAGCATCTGCCAACAGCCTCTGCCTCAGCTTCAGCTTCAGCCTCAGCTTCATCTTCTGCCTCTGCCTGCCATCAGCATCTGTCAACAGCCTCTGCCCTTCAGCCTCTGCCTCCGCTCTCAGGGTCTGCCTCTGCCCTTCAGCCTCTGCCTCCGCTCTCAGGGTCTGCCTCTGCCCTCAGCCTCCGCTCTCAGTCTCTACCGTCAGGGTCTACTCTCAGGGTCCGCCATTAGGGTCTGTTTGAGGATAATAATTATAATTGTAATTTTGTCATATTCGGATTTCCCAATTACCGTGTAATAATTGTAATAATTTTTATCTACATCCACTACCCGCAACTTGAGAAGCCGGCTTTTGTGATTCCACTCATCTACGGTGCATCATTGACATGCGATTTTGAGTTGACTGAATTCCATCTGTAGCTAACAGTCGTCCGTTGTAATCCTTTTCCTGGTGTTTGTTTAGAGCACATTATGATTTATGCCTTTATGAGAGAGTTTATTAGATGCCCAAAAAGAGCTTGGACTAGTGAGTCATTTACGTTGATATGAAGGTTGTACATATTTTCTCTCTGTATGGCTTGAATTTCTATGTAAATAAATCTGATTCTGTGAAGCTAAGGTAAATTTCTTGTCAATTTTTTAATTTGCTGTAGTTACTTGATTTCAGATTGGTATTTATTCCATAATCTATCAATGATACTTTGTCAATTTCTTTGCCCCTATGGTTTGATAATTTGTTTAATATCCAGTTACATAATCCATACCCAAAGCAAATAAAGCATTTTCATATTAGGTGAGGTCGATTACATGAATCTTTTGACGTTATTGTACTTTATCTAAGATCATTATTTCATTAACGTCCATAAAACTTAGGTCTCTCTTTATGATTTTGATAGAATTTTGAAACAGTTTGCAAGATTGTGAAACAATTTTGCAAGAAATAAACAGCAAAAAGACTAGAGATAGATGCAGTAGCTCAATATTAATAGTAATCTTTCTAACAAAATAACAAAGAGTTCTCCGATAATGGTAACAAAATAATAAGGAAAGCAAATACAAATTGAAATAACAGCCACTGTCGTGCCCCTCAATCCATGCCCTCACTCCCCAGGTGCTCCCACCCCTTAACAAACACAAATTGTATCTTAACTAACTATTCCAGGACGATACCTCATTACCTTTATACCCTACTTCCTAACAATAGACTCATGATGACCTTCAACCAATTGCCTCCACGTCAGCAGCTGTGGTCCCTTGGCAGTTACTTGGTTCCAGTTTCTTCCTTCTTGTATATACATGATGCACAAAAGGCCTTTGTGACAATTGAGTTGAGGCCCCCTCCCCCAATGGCCCAACCTCTGAAATTTACCCCCTCTCAAGCTCATTGATGAGCAGAAAATATATCAATATTTACCGTCCCTTTTACTTAATATTTTGTTTAGTGTCTCGGGTTTGATGAACGTTTTGATGTGTTTTAGTTTATTTTGCAGATAAAATAATATTGGGACTCAATGAAATCATTTAGGACGAAATGTGGGTCAAATAAGGGTAAAAATTGGACTTGACATATTAATTTTGGAGATTGGAAACTTGAAAGGGCGTTTTAACGAAGTGCAGTTTTGAAAATTCCAATTTTACGTATCTGTCGTATTTTGGGCATAACTTTTTACTCCGATATCGGATTGAGCTGATTCAAGTTCCAGATTAAAGAAGACTCAATTATCTACAACTTTGAAGAACAAAATAATTTCGAATTCTGAAAATTTCATGCACAAAATTGATGAACCATCCAGAAGTGTTTTGTGTGTAATTATTAAAGTCATTTTCAATCATTTTCAAAGCAATAAATAAATAAATAAATAAATAATAAAAATTATCAAATCACCACCAAACATGATAAACAATTAGTGGAGCAATTAATATTGAATTTTGTGGAGCAATTAGTGGAGCAATTAATAATGGATTTGGTGGATGATTTGATGGAGGCAAAATTTTACCTATAAATAGCAAGCCATTTCATTTGTAAATTCATACTTTCTTCTAAGGATTTCATTAAGAATACTTAGAAGATTGTATCTTGTTTGTTTATTTACAGCTTTCAGTAATTAATTTCCGCTTTCGCGCTTTCGCGCTTTCGCACTTTCTTTTCTTTACTTTTCAGTTTTTACTTTCCGCAATTTACTTTTACGCACAACACTTTTCTTTCTTTAATTTTCAGTTTTTACTTTTCAGTAATGAGGAGGTAACTCCCCTTTGCTGGGGTAAAAGATAAAACTTTTATTACTAATATTTAGATTAATCTCCCTTAATTATAATATATAAACTAGTTAAAACCTGACTTAACGAGGATACCGCCATATTGGTCGGTTGGTAATTATTTAAATTGGTTTTAACCTGACTAAACTGGATACTGCCTGATTGGTCGGTTGGTAATTAATTATTAATTTGACTTAATCTGGATACCCCCTATATGGCTGGTTGGTAATTATCATGCAAAATTAATATATTATATTAAGGGAGATATCTAAAATAGAAGTAATAAAAGTGGATCCTTTTACCTCATCATTTTCTTTTATTGTACTTTTACTTTATTTACTTTTCAGCAATTTACTTTCAGCAATTTACTTTCAGCATTTACTTTTCAGCAATTTACTTTTAGCATTTACTTTTCAGCAATTTACTTTTAGCATTTACTTTTCAGCATTTACTTTCCGTCATTTACTTTTCAGCAATTTACTTTTCAGCATTTTACTTTATGTCTTTTATTTTATTTAAGTTTTTACTAGCCCTATTTATGTGTCGTAACTAAGTTAGTTATTTGGGGTTGTGATGTATTCAAATATCACCGGTTTATAATGGGTTATTTTATAGTTTGGGTAATTCAAAGGTTTACTTATTAAGTCTCAAGCTTAATGCGTCTTGTTAATTAGCCACTAATGAGATTGATCTGGTAAATCTAAAATAAACTTGACAAATGAATTTTAGGTTTCAGCCTTAGACTTAATAGCCCACGATCTTCCTTGAGGATAGATAACTCTTTAATAGATTTCCTTACAGGATAGACATATACCTGTCGGGCGGTGGTAGCCATAATTGGAACTTAAACTTAATGAATCCAGATAATTTGGTTGACATAGACATATGGTTCAATTGGGTTATACTGGGTATTTGCGTCTGACCATCGACAGAGGCTTTCACATAATTTAGTATTACAGGTTAGTAAACCGATATATTACACAAAAATGAAATAATCACTTCATCTTTAAAATGATATTGGAAGATTCACAACCCTAGATAGTTTCCTAATATTGAATTTTCTTAAACCTACTTTCGCGCAATTTTATTTACTTGTTTTTAAATTCAAAATCATCACCATTTCAAATCAATCAATCAACCTGTTAGATATTAGTAATCATTTGACCTCATAAAATTAATAGATTAGGTATTAAGTCCTCGTGGGATCGATACTTATTATACTACTTGAACGATACGTGCGCTTACGTTATACGCGTGTGATTACGCACCGGTCAAGTTTTTGGCGCTGTTGCCGGGGACTTATTTATCTTTCACTATTAGTTTTGGGGTTAGATACGTTAATTCTATCTAATTTCTTTTTACTTATTGTTTTTGTTTTCTTGTGTTTCAGGTTCTCAGAAACTACATGAGACGAACCAGAAGCTTTAAACTCCGACCGCTTGACCCATAAATTGAAAGAACCATCAGACATTTGAGAAATGAAAGGCGAGAAGGCCAAGAAGCAATCATTAACATGGAACCTGAACCTTTGAACGTTGCACCACCGATACCCATTCGAGACAGAACCATTTCGGTGGTTGACGGACTCATTTCTTGTATTGTACTTCCTCCCTTACCAGCAAATGTGGGTGACATCAAAACATGCATCCGGATGATTCAGCAGTCAGTACAGTTTGGGGGAAATGCAACTGAAGATCCTAATTCCCACATCAGCAACTTCCTGGAAGTTTGCGGTACTTTCAATTACAACCGAGCAGCTGAAGAAGCAATGAGACTGCGTGTTTTTCCGTACTCCTTGAAGGACAGAGCTAAAGCTTGGCTACATTCACTACCAGCAGGTTCCATCACAACATGGAACACTCTAGCCACCAAATTCCTTGTAAAGTACTTTATGTTGGGTTTCTATGATTAGTCCCAAGATCAAATAAGCATAAAATCATGAATGAATATCAAAAACGTAAGGCGGAAACACACTTACATTGAGCGGTTTGTGGATGCGTCAAACAATAAAATTTCTCCTCCAAGCAGTCCAAGAATTCGGCTAAGCAGTCCAAGAATTCGGCCAAGATGAAAGCACAAGCTCCAAGCTTTATTTTTCTTTCCAAGCTCTTGAATAGGTTTCCCTATCACCTTGATATGATCTTTGAAGAGTACTAGCTCTATGAAATATTTTGCAACAAAATCCTTCAAGTTTTTCCCTTCCAAATTCGGTGAAGATGAAAGAAAAATCGAGAGGGAAAAAGCTCACTGGTTTCGGTCAAGAGAGAGCAAGAGTGAAGTGTTGTAATTGTTTCAAAAACAATAATAATTGATATACCAAATATTGTTTGGTATAAGTCAATCAACTTACTTTGACTTGGAGTGTTTTACACACTTTAACCAACTCACATAAACCCATCAACCTAAAGTGAATAAAGGTGACATGTGATGTGATGGTTGATGTGACATGTGGGCCCCACTCGATTCCAAATACGAGTGGGCCCGCAAACGCTCTCGGGCTCGGGTTCGCTAATTTCGAATTAACAAACTTTCATCGCGACGTAATTAAATCAAATTTAATTAAATAATTATGCCTAGTAAAATTACTATTCACGTCGCTAACGAATTAATTCTAAATTAACTCGTTTGCCCGAATTAAAATCTAATTTTAATTCCGCGTCGAAATCTAATTTTGATTAATATATCAAATATATTAATTTAACGATTAATTCCAAATTAATCTCTCTCTACAAATAGTACTTTATCCAAGATAAAGTCTCTCCGCAATTAATCCCAGATTAATTAAGCTCGAATCATACGTCATCGGTGAATCTTCGGGAAGCGACCCAAGAGATCCCTGGATATGTTGGCAGTAAATCCTGTCGTCGGACTATCTGAACACGTACGTACCAAGTACTACGGTTTTACCGATTTACGAGACAAAGTTGGCTTCTAGCAAAGTGTCATGCCTACCCAATTCTCCAGAAATATTCTTAATGGAATATACGATCTATATCAGGCTTAGTATATCGTAGTATTACGTATTGCGATCCAGTATCGGATGTCACGTGCAAGGCCTGGGGCTAGAATAGTGTCTGCCCCGTACGAAGCACATATTAGATATCAAACAACTAGTCTCTTTGAATCGAATAATCATGACCTTGTCATATTATCCCGATGGTTGCAACACAATAGAGAACCAGTTCTGAATCCCTGCGTGATCATCATCTCCATATGTCTGAAGTGATACTTCCGTCTTGACATCACATCCAATACACTAAGATTCTCAATAAACCCAGAAGAGGCGTACACAGAACCTGTTAAAGCCCTGGACGACCAAAACCAAAGTTTACCGATTGTCGCAAGTACTAGCGATGCAAGTCTCAGGTTAAGACCGAATACACCTACCCTGAAGCGGACTTCCATAGACACATATACATACTACCAATGGGATTCCGCGGGATCTATCCAGAGCGAATCTGTTTTCCATACCGTCGGTAAAACACAACCTCCTATCGCACTTGCATAAGTATCCAATATTTAAATATATGAGAACTATGCTGTTATGCCCTCATAACGTGCACAAGTGCAATACTAGTCTATTTCGTATTATCGATGTCCAATCTTGATAATACTACGACTAGGGATATTTAATGATTAAACCTTTATGGATTGATACTGTCTCATATCATCTCAATCCGGAACTAATCATAAGGACTTCTACCATTTCTATATCAAAGTAAATAAATTACGAAACGGTAAAAGGCAATTTCATTACAACATAGTTAATTTTGTACAAAAACACAATGTCTTTTACAAACAGTGACACTATGGGTCATAAATGTCCAACAATCTCCCACTTGGCATATAGCCAGTCACTCAAGCATCTAATACCTAAACTATGTACATGTCGTCCAAACTTTTACTGAGGAATAGCTTTCGTCAGTGGATCTGCAATGTTGTCGTCTGATGCGACCTTCTCGACCTTCACATCGCCACGATGTATGATCTCACGAATCAGATGGAAACGTCGAAGAACATGCTTGGATCATTGATGAGACCGCGGTTCCTTAGCCTGCGCTATAGCCCCGTTATTGTCACAATACAATGGAATGGGCTCAGCTGCTAACGGAACTACTCCTAATCCAATTAGGAATTTTTGGATCCAAACTGCTTCCTTTGCTGCTTCAGCTGCAGTAATGTACTCCGCTTCTGTTGTTGAATCGGTAACAGTCTCTTGCTTGGAAGATTTCTAGCTCACTGCTTCGTTATTCAAACAAAATATGTACCTGGATTGCGACTTACAGTCGTCTTTGTCGGTTTGGAAACTTGGATCAGTATACCCAGTTACCTCAAGTTCTCCATCTCCATAGATTAAGAAAGCATCCTTAGTTCGTCTAAGATACTTAAGGATATTCTTAACCGCCATCCAGTGACCTTTACCTAGATCGACCTGATAGCGACTACACATGCTCAAAGCATATGAGACATCAGGTCACGTACATATCATGGCATACATGATCGATCTGACTGTCGATGCGAACGGTATCCGACTCATGTTGTCTCTCTCATCTTGTGTTTTAGGACACATGTCCTTAGATATATAGACACCATGTGACACTGGCAACAGTCCCCTCTTGGACTGATCCATGTTGAATCTCTTCAACACTTTGTCAATATATGTACTATGGGAGAGTCCAAGCAGTTTTCTAGATCTATTCCGGTAGATCTTTATTCCCAGAATAAAGACTGCTTCTCCCAGATATTTCATGGAGAATTTCAATGAAAGCCAAGCTTTCACCGACGTTAGCATGAGAATGTCATTGCCTATAAGCAATACATCGTCAACATAAAGGACAATAAAAGTCAGTGCTCTCCCACTAACTTTCTTATATACACAAGGATCATCCTCGTTTTGAATGAAATCATATTCTTCTATGATCTCATCAAAACGTTGGTTCCAAAACCGCGATGCTTGCTTCAGTCCATAAATGGACCGATTTAACTTACAAACCTTGTTTGCAAGTCTAGGCACGATAAAACCATCAGGCTGTTGCATATAAACATCCTCCAAAAGGTTTTCGTTAAGGAAAGCGGTTTTAACGTTCATCTGCCATATCTCGTAATTGAAATATGCAGCAATATCAAGCATTATTCGAATGGATTTAATCATGGCAACGGGTGAGAAAGTTTCATCGTAATCGACACCATGTCGTTGACGATACCCCTTCGCTATAAGCCTAGCTTTGTACGTTTGTACGTTGCCATCCATGTCGGTCTTCTTCTTGAAGACCCATTTGCAACCAATAGGCTTTACGCCTTCTGGTGCATCAACCAGTGTCCAAACTTGGTTGGTGTACATGGAATCCATTTCGGACTTCATGGCTTCTTGCCATAAAGCGGAATCGATATTTTGTATCGCTTCCTCATACGTAGCTGGTTCGTTATCCTCAATGAGATTAATATCTACATGAGGTGAGATCAGAAACACATACCTCTCAGGTTGTTTCCTGACTCTCTCCGACCTACGGTCCTTGTGTAATAGAAGATTGTGGTACAGTCTTATCCCGAATGGACTGTTCTTGTTCCGTTGAGGATTCTATGCCAGGAACAGTATCACTCCGATTTTCATCGAGTTCTACTTTCCTCCCACTAACCACTGCATTTAGGAATTCCTTCTCAAGAAAAACCGCATGTAGAGCAATAAATACTTTGTTCTCTCGTGGGTGATATAAGTAATATCCTTTGGTTTCCCTAGGATATCCTACGAATAGGCATTTATCCGATTTGTGCTCAAGTTTGGTACCTTCCAAACGTTTGACGTATGCCCAGCATCCCTAAATCTTCAGGAATGAGAAACCTGGTTTCTTTCCTGTCCATATTTCATACGGAGTCTGTTGAACAGATTTTGACGGAACCTTATTCAAAATAAGATTTGCACTGTTTAATGCATATCCCCATAAGGAAATAGGTAGCTCTGTGCGACTCATCATAGACTTTACCATGTCCAACAAAGTTTGGTTTCTCCGTTCGGACACACCGTTTAATTGCGGTGTTCCAGGAGGAGTCCACTGTGAAAGAATACCATATTCTTTCAAGTAATCTAGAAACTCATTGCTCAAGTATTCGCCACCACGGTCCGACCGTAATGTCTTTATACTATTGCCGGTATGTTTTTCAACTTCGTGTCGAAACTCTTTGAATTTCTCAAAAGTTTCCGACTTGTGTCTCATAAGATACACATAACCATAATGCGATGCATCATCCGTATAGGTTACGAAGTATTCGTATCCACCTCTAGCCTGGCTAGACATGGGCCCACATACGTCACTATGAACGAGGGCTAACAGTTCAGTGGCGCGTTCACCCTTACCGCTAAAAGGTGATTTAGGCACTTTGCCTAATAAGTAAGATTCACATATGTCATATGAATTTGGATCAAATCCGTCCAAGTACCCACTCTTCGAAAGTGTGGATATGCGAGTCTTGTTTATGTGTCTCAGATGACAGTGTCACATATAAGTTTCATCTTTGTTACTCATTTTAAGCCTTTTTGTTTGTTATATTATATGTTTGAGATTGATTTATATTCAAAATATAAAGACCATTATTTGCATCAGCAGTGCAAATTTCTACATCATTTTTATACACAAAACACCCAGTGTTCCTGAATACAAAAGTATACCCACATTGGGTTAACATAGATACAGAAATAATATTCCTAGTCAAACTAGGTACATAATAACAGTCATTAAGTTCAAGTACATGCCCCAATGGCAGTTCTAAAACAAAAGTGCCAACGACCAAAACGGCGACTGGTGCCCCATTTCCGACGCGTAGATCAATCTCCCCTGAGGCCAGTCTCCTGCTAATCCGCAGATCCTGCACATCAGTACATATGTGAGTACCACAACCAAAATCAAAAATCCAATTTTTAAAACTTGAAGTAGTCATGTTTATCTCAATAACAAACATACCTGAAGCCGGTGCCTTGCCCGCTTTAATCTCCTTCTAGAGTGCCTTGTACTCGCGGCAGTCACGCTTCCAGTGACCCCGCTTGCCGCACTGGAGGCAAACATCCTGAGATTTGTCATTAGGCTTCCCAGAAGCCTTTGACGATTTGGCATTGCCCTTTCTTTTATGCTTCTTCTTATTCACACCTCCAGTCACCTTGGACCCAGCCATCGGTGTCTGAGATGTCGAAGCAAAGTGCGCGTCGCGCTTATTGCCTTTAAGTAGCTCGTTCACAGCTTCCTTGAGAATTGACAACAACTCTCCAAGAGTATCATCTGTGTTCATCAGGTTATAGTTTATGATGAATTGTCTCCAAGTGTCGGGGAGAGATTGCAAGATCATATCTATGGTAATCTCAGCCTCTAAGACTATCCCCATCTGAGCCAGCTCATCTATGTCAGCAATCATCTGTGCCACATGGGACTCAACAGACATGCCTTCTGACATACGTGAACAGAAGAGCTTCTTTGTTAACTCATATCTCTGCGACCTTCGGTTAGATCGGTGAAGATCGTGCAACCTCGCCAACATGTTATAGGGATCCAAGTCTATGTTATGTCGACGGAAATGCTGAGTCATAGCAGCAAGCATAATAGACTGAGCAATATCGTTATCATCGTTGTGAGTCTTCCAAAGCTCCAACTCAAGTAACTGATCATGTTTGGGCTTAGGCTCAAGAGGTCTCTGTATAGTATATAGCAGCCTCTCGGCTCCAAGGACTATCCTCATATTCATTTCCCAATCGGAAAAGTTCGTGCCCTTGAAGGCATTTTCGCCCATGATAATGTCTCGGACATTTCCCTTTCCTGTCATCTCGATTACGATAGTCCAACTATCTAATCAATGATATATGGGTACAGTCTAACTGTTACAAGAAAAAAATAACATTATATTAGTCCAACTAATAAAATAATTTGACAAAATAATTTGAAAGCGCTTAAAGCTAAGTATCTGAATGAAATTATAAATTCAATACTAGCCTCCCACTATTTTTCGGCGAGCCTTTAACCCTCTGTCGAGTACTCGGGAAACCCAGTTTCCTAGTGGGCTAAGATCCCGTTAAATAACACACAGCCTTGACTTTGGCCAACAAGTTGTATGATATTTAACTAGGTGGATCTCGAAGATCAATTGGATCTAATCCAATTCCTAGATCCGGTAGGTGGACATCCAAGTCCGAGACATATATACAGTATATATGCCAATATATCCAATATATTTTCCTAACCTTTTTCCTCTGAATCAACTAAGCATTGGCTTTGGCACAACAAGCTTAATGATTCCAGTTAAGCGGGACCCATTGACATGGAAAGCTTCGTAATCAATGTCGATGGACAAGAAGTGATCTTGACTTTGGCCAACAAATCACAACTTGGACAAGACACCGATATGGAACAAAACTCTCATGATTCAAACACATCCGCAATTGACAAAGGTCTTGACTTTGGCCAACAAACCAATGCCAACTTTGGATCTTGAGTAAGAATCACTCAACGGAAGGAAAAACGCTTAATATGTTTTGAGGGTTTTTCGCGTAAATTGGCAACCAATTTATTATCTTTGTTAAGGTCTCATCATACACCCTTAAGCATGCATTTCTAAAAGCATAATAAGGTGCGGGAAGTAAATTAATAACGATATGCGGATGTATATTTAAACAGATTGTTCCTAGAACAAATCACTCTATTTCCTCTCCCCGACTAGCACTATTCTACTTCTACCCAATTACATAATACAATAAGAGAAACCTCATTACATTGAGGGGAATTATGTGAGAAGAGAATACAAAGAAATAATGAGAGATAAGGCTGGACACGCATGTCCAATTTATAAATTCCAAATTTACAACAATTTCTAAAATTGCCATTTCCATTCTAATATCCATCCGATATACGCTATTCATTCAACACATCCATATATTCATTCATAGCATGCAATTAAACCAATCTAATCCAATTAATTAGTCTTTAATTATGTGATCATCCAATGTTCAAACAATGATTTGATTTTGTGCGAGTCCAACTCGTTTGCGAATAAGTATTCAAAGTACGAATTCTTGAGTTATATCGAACTACTCGTTAAATCTAATTTAATCTGTATTCAATACTAATTCATCTATTTAATTCCAAATTAAACATCTACACCTTTTAATGCGCTTTAACGACTAAGATTCCAAATCTAATCTTATCGGGTCTCAAAGCTCAACTAACATCCAATGTTCGTTTAATTAAATTCCGATGGGCTTTCAATTGATTTCA
The DNA here is from genome assembly GCA_019454045.1 of Zanthoxylum bungeanum. Taxonomy (NCBI): domain Eukaryota; kingdom Viridiplantae; phylum Streptophyta; class Magnoliopsida; order Sapindales; family Rutaceae; genus Zanthoxylum; species Zanthoxylum bungeanum. The sequence continues at coordinate 490,625 of SKCR01028663.1, read as the reverse complement.
TAAGGCATGAGCTTTGGTCAATATGGGTCAAACTCAATTACCAAGCCAAATTAAGGAATCAGCCTCATTTGCCAAGAAAACAATTTTAGCCCATAAAGCCCAATTAAACTTTTAAAGCCCATTTCTTACATTTGGACTTAATGGAATGATTTAGGCCGAATTTGGATCCAATCCAATTGGCCTAAACCAATTTGGCCCAACCAAGCCCATTATGCCCAAATATAACATTTTCAACCCCAATTCAAAATTAAGCCCAATTAACCAAATTTTAAAATTGCAAATTTTATAACTTAATTAATTAAAGTGTAATACATCAATTAATTAACTAAATCAATATTTCCAAAATACAATTTAACCAATTAATTATGTATCCTATTTGTTCAACTAATGTCCAACATTCTTGAATCAAAAAATCAAGTCTTTACATGCCATCAAGCTCTCGGCCAAGGTAGGGATTTTTGTCCGAATTCGTTTTTCAATCCGATTGAATTTTAAATCAAAATTCCCAATCGTTTCAAGTCATCCAATGATCATCAAAACAAAAAATACCAAGAACCTAGGGTAAGCTATGCATTCGGCCAAGCCAATCCAAGGGGCAAAAATTGATCCAATCAATATTTCAAGAAATTGATCATATACAACTTCATAAAATCATCATACAAGCATATTCAATCAATCAATTTTATTAAATCATGCTTACATTGATTTTACCCAAATTTTACCCTAAAATATTTCATGTTCATTTTGGCTCATTGATACCATTGTTGGGTTTCTATGATTAGTCCCAAGATCAAATAAGCATAAAATCATGAATGAATATCAAAGAAGTGAGGCGGAAACACACTTACATTGAACGGTTTGTGGATGCGTCACCAAGCAGTCCAAGAATTCGGCCAAGCAGTCCAAGAATTCGGCTAAGATGAAAGCACAAGCTCCAAGCTTTGTTTTTTCTTTCCAAGCTCTTGAATAGGTTTCCCTATCACCTTGATATGATCCTTGAAGAGTGCTAGCTCTATGAAAGATTTTGCAACAAAATCATTCAAGTTTTTCCCTTCCAAAATTGGTGAAGATGAAAGAAAAATAGAGAGGGAAAAAGCTCACTGGTTTCGGTCAAGAGAGAGCAAGAGTGAAATGTTGTAATTGTTGGACAGTTATAACCCATAGTGTCACTATTTGTACAGATCATGGTGTTGTTGTACAAATTAACTATGTGACAAAGAGATTGTCTTATCATTTGTGATTAGATCACCTAGATATATAAATGATAGAAGGTCCCTATGATTAGTTCCTGGATTGAGATGATATGAGACAGTATCAGTCCTCGAAGGATTAATCATTAAATATCCCTAGTCGTAGTATTATCGAGACTGGACATCGATAATGCGAAATAGACTAGTATCGCACTTGTGCGCGTTGGGGGAGCACAACGTCATAGTTCTCATATATTTAAGTATTGAATACTTATGCAAGTGTGATAGGAGGTTTTGTTTACCGATGGTACGGAAACAGCTTCGCTCTGGATAGACCCCTCGGAATTCCATTGGTAGTATGACTATGTGTCTATGGAAGTCCGATATTAGGGTAGGTGTATTTGGTCTTAACCTGAGACTTGCACCACTAATACTTGCGACAATCGGTATGCTTTAGTTTTGGTCGTCTAGAGCTTTAACCGATTCTATGTACGCCTCTGCTGGGTATATTGAGAATCGTAGTGTATTGGGTGTGATGTCAAGACGGAAGTATCACTCCAGTCATAGTGGGGATGATGTCACGTAGGATACGGTACTAGTGCTCTTAAGTACTGCAGTCATCGGGATATTATGACTAGGTCATGTATATCCGATAATAGAGACTAGTTACCAGACATCCGACATGTGCTTCGTACGGGGCAGACACAGTTCCAGCCCCAGGCCTAACACGTGACATTCGATACTGGATTGCAATACGCAATACTACGTATACTACGCCTGACATAGATTATATATTCCAGTAAGAATATTTCTGGAGAATTGGGTAGGCACGGTGCTTTGCTAGAAGCCAACAATGTCTTGTAAATCAGTAAGCACGTTGTGGGACACAGGATCTGGGCGACGCATGCTGTCCCGGGCTCGCGGCCCGGTTGGGAGTACGGAATAGCCACGGGGGACTAAACCGGAGAATAATGGAGTCGCCACCCGGTGTGAACCTGGAAAATGAGATTTAAGGCCGCACTCACCCCTCGTAAGGGAAGACCTCAAACCGTTGGGTTCGGAATGGTCTCTTACTTATGTCACTTGTAATGAAAGGATTTACGTAATAATTTAATCAAGCTTAAGTAACACTTATTTTCAAGAGTTTCGTGCTTCTAAATTCACATGTACAAAATAAAACTTACACATAAATTTACATATATTTCACATCTAAGATTGCATGCTAGAAAATACATCAAAGTAGCAACGAACATACAACTTCATCGGCATATTAGATTCACGAAAACACAAGCACACATATTAACTACACAAGCACACATGTGAGCACTTTTCCAAGTGGTACGTGGAATTGTATCCCAAGTACAGACCGCACTACCGTCCATTCGGAATCGGCTACGGAATTTATGTTTGGGTTTCCATCCGATATAACATAAGAAATAATACTCAAATGCTATCATGATATAGATATATGAATTGTAATAAGTTAGACCAAGACTAAGGTAAATGATGCAACCAATGGAATAAATATGCTTTTCATTATGATGTGTACAAAGATAAGAATGACTATATGGGGTTACATAAGAAAAAACACCTAAGAAACAATTATACATGGCATGTGATGAAAGTGTCTCAGTTCAGTGTGTTTGCATTCGTGTAGCGTTCGTAAACGCGTTCGAACGGTAAACAGAAGGTTCGCGTTCGTATGGCGTTTGATAACGCGTTCGAACGAGACCAGACAGAAGACATGAGTTCGTGTAGCGTTCTGAAACGTGTTCGAACGGTAAACAGAAGGTTCACGTTCGTATGGCGTTTGATAATGCGTTCGAACGAGACCAGACAGAAAACATGCGTTTGTGCGGCGTTCTGAAAAACATCGTGGTAAAAGGTTTTAATCCCTCTAAATAGGGGACCTTTAATCCGACTTACTAAGCCCATGCGCTTGATCGCATCATGCATACAAAAATAAGACAATCATATCAAACTTAGTATGCCCGATTGAACATATCTTACATCCAACTGAACACACATCAACCGGTGCGGCAAAGCATCGTGGTAAAAGATTTTAACCCCTCCAATTAGGGGACATTTCATCCGACTTACTAAGCCCATGCGCTCGATCGCATCATGCATACAAAAATAAAGACAATCATATCAAACTTAGTATGCCCGATTGAACATATCTTACATCCAACCGAACACACATCAACCGGCGCGGCAAAACATTGTGGTAAAGGATTTTAACCCCTCCAAATAGGGGACGTTTAATCCAACTTACTAAGCCCATGCGCTCGATCGCATCACAACATAAATAAATAACATGCGGAAATTAAAAGACGGAATAATAAAGTGCGAATAATCAAAATAACATAAAGCGAAATATGCGCCGTTTACTCAAGTGGTACGTGGAGTTGTATCCCAAGTACAGACCGCACTACCATCCATTCGGAATCGGCTACGGAATTTACGTCTGGGTTTCCATCCTATATACCACGAGAGACGACGTATTTTCCGTTTTAATCAATGGCCACAACACACATCACATGCAAACAATATTCAATAAATAATTAAAACACAATTAAAAGAATCAATAAAAATCAAATAAAAAAAACAAGTGTGAAAGGTACCCTCAGGTCTAACCTTTTAAGTCGTCTTCGAACTTGCGTTTCGCGAAGATCGGAAGGGGTAAAAGCTCCTTATTCTTCCGGTTCACTAGCTTAGCGTCTTAACTTGTTGTTCCACTCTTTTCCTCGCTGTTTTGGCTTCACTTTGCTGTTGTTTTCTCGGTGTTTTCTGCTCACTGTTTCAGGTCACGTTTTTATGTTTTAAGGGGCTGTTTTTTTTGCGTTTTTGGGAGGCTTAATGTGCCGATTGTTTTGTGATTTTTTTAGGGAAACTTTATGGAGGTTTTTTAGGGTGGTTTCTAGGTGATTTTAGGGGTGTTTTATAGACTTAAATCACTGCAAAAACGATCAGGTCAGTGGGCTAAACTATGGCGGTTCAGTTGTGCAGTGGGGGCGTGTTCTAGGACTGTTTTGGGGCTGCGAATGGGGCTGTGTTTAGAGGGTATTTTGTGCGAATTTAGGGCTGTATTTGAGGCTTATTTTGGTGTGTTTTGGGGCTGTGAGTGGTGGTTAAAATTCGGCAATGGAGGGCTGTGCAAAGGGCTGGTGTTCACGGCTAAGGAGGATGAGATGGAGAGAAAATTTTCTGTCTTGATTTCTTGTCTTGGCCGTGAGGCTTGAGGTATCTAGGGCTTCTTGCTTGTGATTTTCGTGTGAGATGAGAGAGTGGAGAGGTCTTGGGCATGGGCTAGAGAGATTGGAGAGAAGAGGTGGCTAGGTTAGTGCATGTTTATATAGAAGAGAGCTAGGGTTTGTCATTGTCTCACAAGGAATGGATCTTGGTATTCAATTAGGATTTCTAAGAAAGGCATACACAAGATTGAGGGGGGACAAATTATTCTAAATTAGGAAGTTGAATATCTAATTTGTGTTGGTTTAGGAATACAAATATTTTTTAATTGGTTAGGATTGATTTAATTAGGCATAACATCTTTTTAATTTAGGTATATAACATATTTGATTTGTTTAAATTAGACATGATTATATTTTGTGTTTTATTTAATTTGGTAAATGATTTAATTATTATTTTATTTAATTACATTATCTAATTAAATTTAACTTAATATTTGATTTAATTTGGGTGTGTATTAGGTAAACGGGCGTGTGGGCCTTAGTGTGGGCGTGTGGGCCTTTGGTTGGTGGGTTTGGTTTGTGTGGGCTAGGTGTGTGGGCTTGCGGGGGTTTTAGGTCAAGGCCAAGGGCTTGCGGGGATTTTGGGCCGAGGTTGTGAGTGTTTTGGGCCGGGAATAATTTTTAAAACGGAAAACCAACAAGTAACCCGAAGCTAAACCAGCGAACTTAATCCGAATATGAGTCAATTCTTGACTCCTCCCTTCCGACGTCCATTTCCCGCAACTTCCTCGACTAAAAAAAGTAGTGCCTCCAACTGAGACTCATCATCGGGTTTCACATGCAAAAATGCAATGTCTACACACGTGGTACGAGGTACGCACGTATTCGGATAATCCGATGACCGTATTTACTGCCAACATATTCAGGGATCTCTTGGGTCGCTTCCCAAAGATTCACCGATGACAGTTGATTTAATTAGAATTAATCTGGGATTAATTAAGAGAGAGAATTAATCTGGGATTAATTAAGAGAGAGAAAATTAATCTGGGATTAATTGAGGTATTATTTAATCTGGGATTAAATGTGTTCGGAAGAGAGAGAACACGATTAATTTGGAATTAATCGGTAAAATAAATTTAATAGTTAAATTTGATTTTTCTATTTTATTTATTCGTGTGGGCTAAAATTAAAATATCGGATATATTAATATGAATTGGATTTCATTACGAAATTAAAGTCGGACTTTAATACGAACGAACGAATTAATTTAGAATTAATTCGTAAACGACGTTCGTAATATATTTGCGAGACATCGTTATTTAATTAAATTAGATTTAATTATTTAACGACGAAAGTTCGTTTAATCGGATTAAACGGATCCGAGCCGCGGCAAATGTTCGTAGAGACATTTTGAATTTTGAATTCAAAATGGTGGGGCCCACTTCACACATGTCACACATGTGAAGTGGTGGTTGGAAAGTGGTTGGCATTTATGCCAAAACCACTTACTTTCCAACTACTTGGTTTAGGTGAAACCAAGACTCCAACTACATGGTTTTGGTGAAAAGGGTAAATACCCTTTAACAAAACCCTAGCCCTCTCTCTCTCTTCACTTGTGTAATACAACACTTGAAACAAATGAAACCCTAATTTATCCTTGCTAGGGGCGTGAGCTTCCTCCTCCCTCTCTTTGATTTTGTTGCAAAATCAACAAAGCTAGCACTTCATGGAATCAACTAAGGTGATCGGGAAACCAACTCAAAGCTTGGAATCATCAAAGGAAGGATCTTGGAAACCAACTCAAAGCATGGAATCAACAAAGGAAAGATCTTGGAGATCTTTTTCTTCTCAAAATTTTAAAAGCTCAAATCTATTTAATGTAAGTAATTCCGCAACTTACAATGAATTTATGAACACCTTTTCTTTCTTATTAGATCCTTGGCATGTTCTATGAACACTAACACTAATTGTTTCAAAAACAATAATAATTGATATATCAAATATTGTTTGGTATAAGTCAATCAACTTACATTGACTTGGAGTGTTTTACACACTTTAACCAACTCACCTAAACCCATCAACCTAAAGTGAATAAAGGTGACATGTGATGTGATGGTTGATGTGACATGTGGGCCCACTCAATTCCAAATACGAGTGGGCCCGCAAACGCTCCCGGGCTTGAGTTCGCTAATTCCGAATTAACAAACTTTCATCGCGACGTAATTAAATCGAATTTAATTAAATAATTATGCCTAGCAAAATTACTATTCACGTCGCTAACGAATTAATTCTAAATTAACTCGTTTGCCCGAATTAAAATCTAATTTTAATTCCGCTTCGAAATCTAATTTCGATTAATATATCAAATATATTAATTTAACGATTAATTCCAAATTAATCTCTCTCTCTCTACAAATAGTACTTTATCCAAGATAAAATCTCTTCGCAATTAATCCCAGATTAATTAAGCTCGAATCATACGTCATCGGTGAATCTTCGGGAAGCGACCCAAGAGATCTCTGGATATGTTGGCAGTAAATACGGTCGTCGGACTATCTGAACACGTACGTACCAAGTACTACGGTTTTACCGATTTTCGAGACAAGGTTGGCTTATAGCAAAGCGTCATGCCTACCCAATTCTCCAGAAATATTCTTAATGGAATATACGATCTATATCAGGCGTAGTATACCGTAGTATTGCGTATTGCGATCCAGTATAGGATGTCACGTGCAAGGCCTGGGGCTGGAATATTGTTTGCCTCGTACGAAGCACATATCGGATATCAAACAACTAGTCTCTTTGAATCGGATAATCATAAACCTTGTCATATTATCCTGATGGTTGCAACACAATAGAGAACCAGTTCTGAATCCCTGCGTGATCATCATCTTCATATGTCTGAAGTGATATTTCCGTCTTAACATTGCATCCAATACACTACGATTCTCAATAAACCCAGAAGAGGCGTACACAGAACCTGTTAAAGCCCTGGACGACCAAAACCAAATTTTACCGATTGTCGCAAGTACTAGCGATGCAAGTCTCAGGTTAAGACCAAATACACCTACCCTGAAGCGGACTCCCATAGACACATATACATACTACCAATGGGATTCTGCGGGGTCTATCCAGAGCGAAGCTGTTTTCCGTACCATCGGTAAAACACAACCTCCTATCGCACTTGCATAAGTATCCAATACTTAAATATATGAGAACTATGTCGTTATGCCCTCACAACGTGCACAAATGCAATACTAGTCTATTCCGTATTATCGATGTCCAGTCTCGATAATACTACGACTAGAGATATTTAATGATTAAACCTTTATGGATTGATATTGTCTCATATCATCTCAATCCGGAACTAATTATAAGGACTTCTACCATTTCTATATCAAAGTAAATAAATTACGAAACGGTAAAAGGAAATTTCATTACAACATAGTTAATTTTGTATAAAAACACAATGTCTTTTACAAACAGTGACGCTATGGGTCATAACTGTCCAACACTTTCCACCAGCCAGAATTGAAAAGTTGAGGAATGACATCACATCCTTCGTGCAACAAGATTCAGAATCCCTTTACGAAGCTTGGGAAAGATTCAAAGATTTACTCCAAAAATTCCTCATCGTGAGATCGCAAAGTGGCTACAAGTCCAAACTTTCTACAATGGACTTTCTGGAATAATGAGAACCACAATTGATGCTGCTGCTGAAAGAACTTTGATGGTAAAATGAGAAGATCAGACCTGGGACTTAATTGAAGAAATGGCCAACAATAATTCTTTATGGCCAACAGAAATGAGCATGATCCAAATAATTGTAGGAATTTATGAAGTTGGAGCCAACACAGCACTGAATTCCAAGCTGGATGTGATTTGTAAAAATCTGGAAACTTTTAACATGAAAGTTAATGGTGGATCCACAAGTTAACCATTTGGAGGAGTACCTGAGTCAGAATCTTACAACCAACAAGAAGAGACAGTGAACTATGTCAGCAATTTCAACAGACAGTGGAACAATCCATATTCCAACACCTATAACCCAGGGTGGATGAATCACCCCAATTTTGCATGGAACAACAATTCAGGGCAAAAGAACAATCCACCACCTGGATTCCAACAGCAGAACTATTCTCCACCAGGATTCCAACAACAGAACAAATTCCATGAGCATGAAAAAGAACCAGGAATAATAAAAGTGCTGGCCCAGTTGAAGAAGCAAGAAGCAAAATACGATGCTTTAGCAGCTATGGTTCAAAATCAAGTAGCATTGAATCAAAGTCATTCAGCCTCTATCAAAGCACTGGAGAATCAAATGGGACAACTGGCCAATGCTCATAGTTACAGACCGCCATGTACCATTCTTAGTAACACAGAGCCAAATCCAATGAACATGGTAAAGGAACAATGTCATGCCATCATGTTAAAAAGCGGTACTGAAATCAACAAAGATGTTGGAATCAAGGCAACAATTGAAGATATTCCAAAAGAAACAAAGCAATAGATTGAGGAAAAAGAAGCAAAGGAAAAAGAACAGATCACTCCACCTCCACATTTTCCTCAGCGTCTTCAGAAAAACAAACTGGACAAGCAGTTTGCTCGTTTCCTAGAGGTGTTCAAAAAGCTGCACATCAACATTCCATTTGCAGAAGCGTTGGAACAAATGCCCAGTTATGTCAAATTCATGAAAGATATTCTTTCACGAAAACGGAGATTGTGAGATTATGAGACAGTAGCATTATCAGAAGAATGCAGCACCATCATTCAGAGAAAACTTCCTCCAAAGTTGAAAGATCCTGGTAGTTTCACTGTTCCTTGCACCATAGGAGAACATGACTTTGGTAAGGCTCTGTGTGATCTAGGTGCGAGTGTTAACTTGATGTCTTTTTCTATTTTCAGGAAATTGCAAATTGGAGAAACAATTCCAACTTCAGTCTCTCTACAACTTGCTGATAGAACGCTCGTATTTCCAAGAGACGTAGTTGAGGATGTGTTGGTCAAGGTTGACAAATTCATTTTCCCAGCAGATTTTATTGTCCTTGATATAGAGGAAGATGCAGACGTGCCAATCATCCTCGGGAGACCATTATTGGCTATAGGTCGAACCATTATTGATGTACAAAAAGGAGAACTAACCATGAGGGTACAGGACCAAGAAGTAACATTCAATGTTTTTAAAGCCATGAATTTCCCGAATGATGAGAAGAATGAATGTTTCAGACTTGATGTGATAAATAGTACCATCCAGACCTCCAATGCAATGCAAAGTTCTGCTAACAAACTTAAAGCATGTCAATTACCTGTGGAGCCTGAAGATAAAGCGCACTGCGTACTGAAGAAGCCTATTTTTGCACTACAAGCAACAGAAGAGAAAAAGTTCCACCAGCTCAACGAATTAGAGGAATTTCACAATCAGCCTTTTGAGGATGCCAAATTGTACAAGAAAAGGCAATGAAAAGACATGATGAGAAGTTAGTGCGCATACAATTGGAACCAGGGCAGAAGGTACTGTTAAACAAATCGATGGTGAAATTCTTCCCATGGAAGCCAAAATCACGGTGGTCAGGTGCATTTGTGATCATCAAAGTTTTACCAGATAGAGCCGTTGAGATACATGATCCCGACTCCAACAAAACATTCAAGGTTAAAAACAAGCGTGTCAAACACTACTGGGGAGAATCATTTGAGCGACAAAAAGAAAGTGTCACACTTTCAGATCCAGCCTAATGTTCGAGAAGTCACGTCTAGCTGTCGACGTTAAACTTAGCGCTTGCATGGAGGCAACCCATGCAATTTGTGTATATATTGTGATTTGGTGTGTTTAGTTTTTACAGATTAAGACATTTCAGGATGGAAGAAGTTCTCGCAAATCTTCACAAGCAATTTTCTTCTCTCCCTCAAAACTCTCTGATGAAAGTCTACAAAGCTCGCTTGGAACGGATGAGATTACTAACAATCCATGGTGTTCCTAATGATATTCGTTGGGTAATTGAAGCACGGGTCCGATTAGCATGTGAGTATTCTGATTCCTGTAATTCTTATTTGCCCGGATTTGGAAGAAGCACATATGCAAAGAAACGTAGAGCTAAGCAAATGGGTGTTTGTTATAAATGTGCACGCTGGAATTGCAATACTTGTTGTCGTTCTTTAGGAATGGTGTCTGATAATCGCGAAGATAAAATTAAATTCATTAGGGATGGCTTGAGTAAGGAGTCTGTATATAATATATCTTCAACTCTTGAGACACATCCCAGTGGATTTGTTCATATAGTCATTCGCAAATTACATACACAATTTCTAAGAGAAAGACAACAATTAAGTCTCGGGAATCTGACTAAAAAATATTATGTTTGCCAATTTATAAGAAATTGGATGGGAAGCTTGTCTCTGACGCATAGACGTCAATCAAGTTGCTACTTTTCTTGTACATATTATATCTCTTTGTCTTTTCCTAATAATTGTAATTTTTTTGTGGTTTTCTTTTATTTTCTCCGACAGGATCCAGACCTTTTTTACTATCACGATTTATTTTACTGTTAACTAATAATTATCATTTGGCAGGTACTAGTGCTATTATTTTACTTACCATTTTCAGATGTTATAAATTCAACTCATCATTGCACTTTTGAAGACATCCAGAGTAAAACATGGAAGCCACTTCAAGAAGACGAGTTGAAAATATCTGTGTATTTTACGGTACTAGTGTTGGTACTAAGCCACAATATGTAGAAGTAGCACATGAATTGGGTCGAGTCTTAGCTGCAAGGAATATGCACTTAGTATATGGCGGAGGCAATCTTGGACTTATGGGGATCGTTTCAAAAGCTGTACAGGATGGAGGCAATCAAGTTTTGGGAATCATTCCAAAACACTTGGCGGAGGCAAATCTTATTGGACAATCAAACAGAGAGGAACTGATCGTGCCAGGTATGCCTGAACGATTGGTAGAAATGATTAACCGTGCTGATGCTTTTATTACTTTGCCAGGTGGCTTGGGTACATTGGAGGAAATTTTTACAGTGTTATCTTGGGCGAACCTGAACATACACCAGAAACCGCTTGGATTGTACAACGTTGAAGGATTTTATGATTTTCTTTGTGTGTTTCTTGATGATGCTCGGAGAAATGGGTTCGTGTCAAAACCTATGAAGAACTCATCTTTACTGCCAGAATTGCTCCGGATCTAATTGACCAAATCTTAGCATATGAACCACAAATTGATCCTATCCTTTCAAAGATAAATTGGTCCGAGGACGATCGTGGTAAGAGGCGTCGGATTAATCTGGATCTTAACCTTTAACTTTTCGTGTAGAATTTCAGCTAACCAGATATTATCTTCCAAGATCTTCATCTATTGTTTAAGACATTTGGGACAAGTCTCATTTAGGTTTGGAGGAGGGATTTAGTTGATCAGTATCTTATTTTTAGTGTGTTGTTTTTTATTTTTAGTCCAATTTTTTTTCGAAAAACACAAAAAAAATTGAAAAGTTTTCAAAAATTATAAAAATATTTTGCGTTTTTGTGTTTTTATTTTGACTAAAAAGGTGAAATTGGTAAGAGATAGCTGAGTAAGGATTTTCCACTCTTGAGACGTATCTCAAACCTAATTCGGAACAAGTTAATTTTTGTTTATTTCATTTTGAATTATTTAATTTGTGAATTCTCCATAATACTGCCTAAAATGGATCTTCATATGCTCAGTGAGCAGGTATTATCAACATGCATAGTAACATACGGACATTAGCTATAATTGAAAAGTTTGTAATATTCAGTGCTTTAGTTTAATTGGAGGAAGCATCTTAAAAAGTGATGGAGTAAAAAAAAAAACGTCTGAGATCCGAGTTATTAAGTCTGTAAGGGTGTTTTAACACATAGTGCCCTAAAGCCAACTAGTTTGGGAGTCACTGGCCCAAAGCTCGCTACATGGATCAAAGATGCTGCAAAAATATATATATCTGAAGTGTGAGTAATTAAGTCCGTATGTGTGTCTTAATACCTGGTGCACTAAAGCCAACTGGTTTGGGAGCCACCGACCCAGCACTCGCTACATAGATGGAAGATATTGTATATAAATAAAAAAATCAAAAATCAAAGAAAAAAATCAGAAAATTCAGAAAAATATTCCATTGCTGTAAAAAGTGTGAATTCTGATAAAACTTTAGGACAAAAATATTACTCTCTTATCAACTGCACTTGTGACTGTTGTGGGAAAAATGAGTTGATTAATATTTTTTCGGCTATGCATATGGAGAATGGTAAATATAATCGGAGAATTTACTTATTCAGTAATTTAGAAAGAAAGAAAACAACTAGTAACTTGGAGTAGAAGTTTCACCTGATTAGTCACTAACTTCTTTATTCTCTTTTCTCTTGTCTTTTTGCTTTTGTGTGCAATAGTTTTATTATCTTTTTACTTTTGTAAAACGTTTGTGGGTATCGTTGTTGTAAGCCCTCACGAGACTATAACTCGTCCACCAGGGACACCTAGGGGTTTAAAGGCTTGTTGCATATGCTAAATGCAACTGTGATCCCTACAAAAGTGGCTTAATTTAATTTTAATTATTTCTTGTATTTTATTTTGTTGTTTTTCTCGAGGAATAGCAAAATATTAGGTTTGGGGGTGTGATGAGCGGAAAATATATCAATATTTGCCGCCCATTTTACTTAATATTTTGTTTAGTTTCTCGGGGTTTGATGAACATTTTGATGTGTTTTAGTTTATTTTACAAATAAAATAATATTGGGACTCAATGAAATTATTTAGGACGAAATGTGGGTCAAATAAGGGCAAAAATTGGACTTGACATATTAATTTTGGAGATTGGAAACTTGAAAGGGCGTTTTAACGAAGTGCAGTTTTGAAAATTCCAATTTTGTGCATCTGTCGTATTTTGAGCATAAATTTTACTCCGATATCGGATTGAGCTGATTCAAGTTCCAGATTAAATAATACTCAATTATCTACAACTTTCAAGAACAAAAAAATTTCGAATTCTGAAGATTTCATGCCCGAAATTGATGAACCATCCAGAAGTGTGTTGTGTGTAATTATTAAAGTCATTTTCAATCTTTTTCAAAGCAAAAAATAAATTAATAAATAAATAATAAAAACTATCAAATCACCACCAAACATGATAATCAATTAGTGGAGCAATTAATAATGGATTTGGTGGAGCAATTAGTGGAGCAATTAATAATGGAGTTGGTGGATGATTTGATGGAGGTAAAATTTTGCCTATAAAACCAAGTCATTTCATTTGTAAATTCATACTTTCTTCTAAGGAATTCCTTAAGAATACTAAGAAGATTGTATATTGTTTGTTTATTTACAGCTTTCAGTAATTAATTTCCGCTTTCGCACTTTCTTTTCTTTACTTTTCAGTTTTTACTTTCCGCAATTTACTTTTACGCACAGTACTTTTCTTTCTTTAATTTTCAGTTTTTTACTTTTCAGTAATGAGGAGGTAACTCCCCTTTGCTGGGGTAAAAGATAAAACTTTTATTACTAATATTTAGATTAATCTCCTTAATTATAATATATAAACTAGTTAAAACCTGACTTAACGAGATACCGCCATATTGGTCGGTTGGTAATTATTTAATTGGTTTTAACCTGACTAAACTGGATACCGCCTGATTGGTCGGTTGGTAATTAATTATTAATTTGACTTAATCTGGATACCGCCTATATGGCTGGTTGGTAATTATCATGCAAAATTAATATATTATATTAAGGGATATCTAAAATAGAAGTAATAAAAGTGGATCATTTTACTTCAGCATTTTCTTTTATTGTACTTTTATTTATTTACTTTTCAGCAATTTACTTTCAGCATTTTACTTTTCAACATTTACTTTTTTCATTTCAGCAATTTTCTTTTCAGCATTTTACTTTATGTCTTTTATATTTATTTAAGTTTTTACTAGCCATATTTATGTGTCGTAACTAAGTTAGTTATCTGGGTTGTGATGTATTCTAATATCACCCGGTTTATAAGGGTTTATTTTATAGTTTGGGTAATTCAAATGTTTACTTATTAAGTCTCAAGCTTAATGCGTCTTGTTAATTAGCCACTAATAAGATTGATCTGGTAAATCTAAAATAAACTTGACAAATGAATTTTAGGTTTCAGCCTTAGACTTAATAGCCCACGATCTTCCTTGATGATAGATAACCCTTTAATAGATTTCCTTACAGGATAGACATATACCTGTCGGGCGAGGGTAGCCATAATTGGAACTTAAACTTAATGAATCCAGATAATTTGGTTAACATAGACATATGGTTCAATTGGGTTACTGGGTATTTGCGTCTGACCATCGACAGAGGCTTTCGCATAATTTAGTGTTACAGGTTAGTAAACCGATATATTACACAAAAAATGAAATAACCACTTCATCTTTAAAATGATATTGGAAATTCACAACCCTAGATAGTTTCCTAATATTGAATTTTCTTAAACCTACTTTCGCGCAATTTTATTTACTTGTTTTTAAATTCAAAATCATCACCATTTCAAATCAATCAATCAACATGTTAGATACTAGTAATCACTTGACTTCATAAAATTAATAGATTAGGTATTAAGTCCTCGTGGGATCGATACTTTTTATACTACTTGAACGATACGTGCGTTTGCGTTATACGTGTGTGATTACGCATCGGTCACCCATCAGTTGTTGTTACGCCCCTGTCAATTGTTGATACCCTATCAATACCTCCTCACCAACAGGGACTTGTCCCCAAGTCCAAAATCAGGAAATTGTTGGCAGGTTACTCTCCCTATCCTCCCAGATTGCCTCCTCGATTGGCCGATATTTCCACTGAATCAGCCACTATTTAACTTGCACTCATTGTTTGAATTCTATCCGTCGTGCTAGGATATACTCTGGTTCCACTCTTATACCTCCTTCAGTTTCCATTTCAGCAGGGAAGCTGGCATGTCCATGATTCTGCCCAAGCGCCCTTTTAAGTAACGAAACATGAAAAAAAGAGTGTATCTTGGACCCATCTCGTAATTTCAATTTATAAGCCACACTCTCAATCTTCTCTAAAATCTGAAAAGGGCCATAAAAACGTGCTGCCAGCTTGGCGTTAATGAGGCGAAAAACATTCTGATGCCTATGAGGTCTCAGCTTGAGATACACTCATTCCCCCACCGCAAACGATACATCTTTTCTGTGAGTGTCCGCAAAGAGCTTCATTCTGTCCTGAGCTCGTCGGAGATTAAACTGCAACTGAGGAATGGTTTTGTCCCTGTCCAGTAAGTCATGTGCCACTGTCTCCACCAAGATTTCCCTCATGACAAATTTGTTCAAGGCAGGAGGTAGTCGCCCATAGAATAGTTCGAATGGTGTATTGTCTATTGATGCATGATAATTCGTATAGTACCAAAACTCAACCCAATGCAACCACCCGGCCCAATGACGCGGTTGTTTTTGATGCAAAGCAATGGAGGTATGTTTTCCAAACATCTATTTAAAACTTCTGTCTGACCATTCGTTTCCGGGTGATTTCCTTGGGCCCTAAATAATTCGGACCAGAAGTGGCTAAGGAACACGGGGTCACAGTCACTCACAATGGACTTAGGTATATCGTGCAGTCGAACTATCTTCTTAATAGACAGTTCAGCGACCTTTCGTGCAGGGAACGGGTGCTTGAGTTCCAAAAAATGAGCGTATTTGGTCAACCGATCGACTATTACCATAACAACATCATACCCCGTGGATTTAGGCAAAGCGGTTATGAAATCCATCGCAATATTCTCCCAAATTTTGTTAGGAATTGGTAAGGGTTGTAACAGCCTTGGTGGAGCCGTGGTTTGGTACTTATGACGCTGACACACTTCACATTCTGCTACAAATCGATAAATATCTTTCTTCATTCCCACCCAGTACACATTTGCCGCAACCCTTTGATAGGTTCTAAAGGCCCCCGAGTGTCCTCCAGTAGGAGTTGAATGAAACACTTGCATAAACACCCTAACCCACTTGGATGCTGCAGGGAGCACTAATCGTTGCTTGTACAAAAGTTTTTCCCATTGTAAGGTGAAACTAGGATGAGATATAGGATTCACCTCCAAGTCTCTTATAAGTTGACTCAACAAATAGTCCTCTAAAATCACCCATTCATGTAATTCGATATCCTCCCATAACGAAACTGAGATTGTCGGGAGCACAGCCCCTTCCTGCATTCGTGATAGCGCATCTGCGGCTCCATTTTCTCTACCTGGTTTATAGATAACCTCAAAATCATAGCCCATTAATTTTACCATCCATTCATGTTGATCTGCTGAAAAAACTTTCTGTTGTAAAAGATGCTTCAAACTCCTCTGATTTGTATAAACCTTAAATCTTTTCCCCAAAAGATAAGAGCGTCAATGTTGAATGGATAAAACTGAGGCCATCAACTCTTTTTCATAAATTGATTTGGCTAGAGCCCTCTCTTTCAAGGCCTCACTGAAATAGGCTATATGTCTACGTCCCTGCATCAGTACGGCCCTGATGCCAGCAGCCGGAAGCATCACATTCTATTTCAAATTCTGCTGAGAAATCTAGGGTCCCTAATACCGGAGTAGTTGTTAAACAATGCTTGAGCTCGATGAATGCTCTCTACGCCTCGTCTCCTCATCTAAACGACTTTTTTTTTACAATTTAGTTAATGGTTTTGCAATTTTACTATAATCCTTGACGAACCACCTGCGATAATATCCCGTCAAACCCAAGAATCCTCTAACAGTCTTCACCGACTTGGGCACAGGCCAATTGACCACACGTAATTTTCTCCAATCTACAGCAACCCATTCCTCGCTAATCATATGCCCCAGATACGAGATCTACTTTTGACCGAAATGGCACTTTGTTTCATTAGCCACGAATTGATGCTTCTGAATATGTCAAGTACTGTCTTTAAGTGATTCAAATGTTGCCCCCAATTTTGACTATAAATGAGGATTTCGTCAAATAATACAAACATAAATTTCCTCAAATATGGCCTAAAAGTATCATTCATGGTTGCTCGAAACATTGTCGGTGCGTTCATTAAACCAAACGGCATGACCCAAAACTCGTAATGTCTTTCATGTGTCCGAAAAGCTGTCTTGGGTATGTCCACCTCCCTTACCCGAATTTGGTGATATCCTGAGCGTAAATCAATTTTAGAAAAGTACCTTGCCCCATGAATATCATCCAATAGTTTTCTTCAATAAATGGAATTGGATACTTATCCGGCACGGTTATTTTGTTAAGCTCCCGATAATCCACGCAGAACCGCTAACTACCATCCCATTTTTTGACTAAAATCACTGGGCTGGAATAAGGAGAACAACTCGGTTGTATTACTCGTGCCCATAACATTTCCCTTACCAACCGCTCAATCTGTTCTTTTTGACTATGTGCATACTGTTGGATAATATGACCCATAGCGTCACTATTTGTACATATCATGGTGTTGTTGTACAAATTAACTATGTGACAAAGGAGATTGCACTCTTATCATTTGTGATTAGATCACCTAGATATATAAATGATGAGAGGTCCCTCTGATTTGTTCCTGGACGGAGAATGATATGAGACAGTATCAGTCCTCGAATGATTAATCATTAAATATCCCTAGCCGGAGTATTATCGAGACAGGATATCGATAATGCGGAATAGGCTAGTATTGCACTTGTGCGCGTTGTGAGGGCACAACGGCATAGTTCTCATATATTTAAGTATAGGATACTTATGCAAGTGCGATAGGAGGTTGTGTTTCACACCGATGGACGGGAAACAGCTTCGCTCTGGATAGACCCCTCGGAATCCCATTGGTATTATGACTATGTGTCTATGGGAGGCCGAAATCAGGGTAGGTGTGTATGGTCTTAACCTGAGACTTACATCGCTAATACTTATGATAATCGATAGACTTTGGTCTTGGTGGTACAGGGCTTTAACCGGTTCTGCGTACACCACTTCTGGGTTTATCAGAGAGTCGTAGTGTATGGGTGTGATGTCAAGACGGAAGTATCACTTCAGTCATAGTGGAGATGATGTAACGCAGATACGGTACTAGTGCTCTTGAGTGTTGCGCACCAATCGGGATATGGTGACCAGGTCATGAATATCCGATTATAGAGACTATGTTACCAGACATCCGACATGTGCTTCGGACGGGGCAGACACTTATCCAGCCCCAGCCCTAGCACGTGACTATCTGATACTGGGCCGATATACACAATACAATTGGTATACTACGCTTGATACAGATCTTAAATATTCTTAGATGGATATGTCCGGAGAATTGGGTAGACTTGGTGCTTTGCTAGAAGCCAACCTTGTCTTGTAAATCGGTAAAACGTAGTACTTGGTACTCACGTGTTCGGATAGTCTGATGACCGATTTGACTGCCAACATATCCGGGGATCTCATGGGTCGCTTCCCAAAGATTCACCGATGACGTATGACTCGCACTTTTAATTAATCTGGGATTAATTAGATGAAGAGAGAATTAATCTGGGATTAATTGCGGAGATATTTTATCTAGGATAAAATATCGATTAAAGAGAGAGAAACATTAATTTGGAATTAATCGAGGAATTAATATATTTGATATATTAATCGAAATTGGATTTCGACGCGGAATTAAAATTAGATTTTAATTCGGGCGAGCGAATTAATTTAGAATTAATCGTTAGCGACGTGAATAGTGATTTCGCTAGGCGTAATCATTTAATTACGACGCGACGGAAAATTCGTTAATTTGGAATTAGCGAACCGAGCCCGAGATTATTTACGAGCGCATTCGCATTTCAAATTCGAGCGCGGCTCGTCAAATCAAGCGTCAAATCATTAGTCGCATCAAGCGTCAAATCACTTGTCACTTTGAGTGATGTGACTTGACAACTTGATTGAGTTGACTTGATGTGATTGAGTGATGTGTGTGGTTGGCAATTAAAGCCAAATGTGTGTGAAATGAATTTCAAATGAAATTCATGTATTAGATACAAAAAAAAAATAAGACACAAAACAATATACAACATTCACTCATTTTTCCCTCCTCTCTCTCCTCTTTTTCTCCTCTCTTCACTCACGCCATTTCTGGTTTTTGTGAGGCAGTGAACTGCCGAAAATAACAAAAGAAATGGAGGGAAGCAAGTGTGTTTTGTGGAAAAACAAGAGTGCTAGCACACTCCGGGATCAATGCGAAGGTGATAGGGAAGTTTACCCATGAGCCGGGATTCAAATGTTGAAGCTTGGAGCTTCAAATCTTGAAGACAAGGGGCGCCAAACACTGTTCACAGCAGCCCATTGCTTTGCAAAGTGTGCAGAATTTCGAATTTTTGTTGCCCAAATCGTCGCTCAACAAACGCTCGATGTAAGTATTCCGCACTTCCGTCGTTGTATTCACTTATGATTCATGCTTGAGTTTTGATCTTGGGACCTATAGAAACTCCAACACATACCGGTAAGGCCTCATCCATACCGGACATTCTTCCTCCTTTAATCACGATGGCATGATCGGTGTCTCTTGAAGGAGGCAGAGACTATGGTTCTAGGAACACTTCCTTTGTAATCTTCTAATAGAGCTCCCAACTATATGTATTAATTTCCCCTAGGCTTCTGTTCCTGTGTCTTTTTTTCAATAAATCTAACTCTCATAGCAGCATCACATGGAATTCCACATCGGTCAGTTTAGAAAAATTGCCTTCATTACCAGAACCTCATGCCCATCCCTCCGAAACCTCATTGACATTTTTCCCAGTCAATCAACACTTCCCCTAACGTTTCTAACCATGAAACCCCCCAGTATCAAGTCCACCCCACCTAATTTAAACAAGTACCCATCTATTTCCACGGTTGTCGTCCCTAACTCCACTCTTACCCTTTGACAAACCCCCTGAGATTCGTGACCGGCGTAAACACACACGTATAACGCAAGCGCACGTATTGTTCAAGTAGTATAAAAATATCGATCCCACGAGGACTTAATTCCTACTGTTGTTATTAATTGTTGAATCTATTTATTTACAAATATCTAATTAAAGGGAGAATGGAATTGATTGCTTGGTTGATTGAAGATTTGCTAAGTAAATAAATAAAAAGATAAAAGAAAATACTAAGGAAAATAAAAGACACAAAGATCTAAGGTTGTGATTTCTTTTAATATCATTTTAAAGATGAAGTGGTTATCTTAAAGTTGGGTAATATATTGATTTATTAACCTGGAACACTAAATTATGTGTAAGCCTCTGTCGATGGTCAGACACAAATACCCAGTTTAACCTAATTGAACCATATGTCTATGTCAACCAATTATCTGGATTCATTAAGATTAGTTCCAATTATGGCTACCCCCGCCCGACAGGTATATTCCTATCCTGTAAGGAAATCTATTAAAGGGTTATCTATCCTCAAGGAAGATCGTGGGCTATTAAGTCTAAGGCTGAAACCTAAAATCCCTATGTCTATTCATTTTAGATTTACCATATCAATCTTATTGGTGATCAGACAACAGAAACATTAAGCTTAAGACTTAATAAATAAATCTTTATACTACCCAAACTATAATCTAACCCCTTATAAACCGGTGATATTAAAAGTCGTCACAACCTCAGAAAACTAACACATAACTAGGACTAGTAAAAACTTAAAAGTAAAAGACATAAAGTAAAACTGAAAAGTAAAAATAAAATAAAATGCTAAAGTAAAAGGAATTACTTCTACTAAATACTATTTAGATATCTCCCTTAATATAATATATTAACTTCAAATTAAGTTTAACCAGCCATAAAGGCGGAACCAAAATAACCAGCCATAAAGGCGGACTTAATATTTAATTACCAACCGACCAATCTGGCGGTATCCTTTTTAAGTCAATATTTTAAATAGTGAATATATTATTTTTAAGGGAGATTAATCTAAATAGTAACAGTAAAAGAATTACCTTTTACCCTAGCTAAAGAGAAATTACCTCCTCATGGTAAATAGTAAAAACTGTAAAAAGTAAAAGGTAAAAATAAATTACTACTACTATTCAAAAGTAAAATTATTATTACTACAGAACGTAATTAAAATTATTTACAAAGTAAAAAGTAAAAATAAAACTAAACTAGAGAGAGAAAATCTCTCTTTAGGAATAATTAAAGAGAGAGGAAGTACAACGAATTCTGAAATCTCGAGCTCAATTATAGGCGCGGATAGGGGTCCAGCGTCGCGACGCTAAATGGTTGCGTGTCGCGACGCCCGCTACAGTGACACGTGTCACTTGCTGATTCACCGGCTCAGATTCTTATCCGATGACGTGGCATTGTTCATGACGTCATTGCTTACGTCACGCTGATGGTGATTGTCGGCAGCATCAGATCACGACACGTGGCAGCAGCGCATTTTAGCAAGTCCGTTGAGATGTCGACAAGTGGCATGGCGCAAGATAGCATAGATGATGATTGTCGGCACCGTAGGATGATGACACGTGGCAGCGCAAGTTAGCAAATCTTCTGTGATGGTGACACGTGGCACGGCGCACATTAGCAAAGTCAACTTTTCAGATTCTAACCCGTTGACCCGGCGCACTTTAGCAAATCCGGCGCATGCTGGGCATCGCGGCGCGCTGTGATCCAGCGTCGCGACGCGAAAAAGACGAAAATATTCATGTTGACGCATTTTTGTCCGGTTTTGCCCCAAATTGCCTCTAATGCTGTCCAAACTTTATTTATCTGCAAAATAACAATAAAACACATCAAAATGTTCATAAAACTCGAGAAACAATACAAAACATTAGGTTAAATGAGTGAGAAATAGTGATATAAATACCACTCATCAATTCGGACTTATGCCCATCCCCCAAGCATACACTGAACGGCGAAGTCATCTCCACTGTTAACCCTAAATTCTCCACTAGCCCCTCAGATATAAAACAATGACTCGCCCCTCTATCAATCATCACAACTATTGGTACCCCCGAGAGCTTCCCCTTCAGCTTCATGGTTCTAGGTCTTGAAATTCCCTCTATTGAAAACATGGGGAGTTCTAATGTGGCAGTGCTCTGCGTATGTGCTTATGTCGCCTCCAGCTCCCAGGCAGCCCTTCCCTAGTCTTCGAAATTATCTTCCAGTGACTCATCCTTGCGACTGCAAGAATAGTGACCCTCCATGATTTTACTCCACACTTTTGTAAATGAGTGTAAGGTTGATCACATTTGAAACAAAGTCTCTTCTCTCTCTACTCCACATATTCCTGATATGGGAGATTCTGACCCCCTGCATGCTATTTCCTCCATTTCCCTACCGTTTGTTCCTCCCATCGCGGGTCTACTGCTCGTATGGCCGACAGAGCTTGCTCCATATATGGGTCGATCAAATTTGGAAGGCAAAAGTGAAGTTGCAACTGACACTTTGTTTTCACTAGAATAATTACTATATCCTAAATTTGGCCCACCATTTCTTGAACCCATACCCGGCCCACTGGCTTTGTTATACCCTACTTGGGCTTGACTCCCCATAGCCCATATTTTCACCAACCCATTGTTGCCGTCTCTTTGCTCCCTCCTGTTCTCGACATCTTCAGCTCCTCTGTTAGCTCTTCATCTATCATCCTGGCCAAATCAATTGCTCTTAATACCTATTTTGGCTCAAACACCCTAACTCTTCTCCTAATGGTCTCATTCAACCCATTCAGAAAATACCCCAAGTATTGCTCCTCTGGTAGTTCCACCACGTGTGCCGCCAATCGTTCAAACTGCTCGATATACTCATCTACTGTCCCTGTTTGTTTTAACGCCGTCAAGGTTTCAAATGGATTCGAATCAGTCCTTTCCGCAAATCTTTTAAACATTTCGTTCGTGAGAGCCTCCCACCAGATTCCCGAATTTTTCTTCCTAACCCAGCGAAACCAGTGTATCGATATGCCCTTCATGCTAATCATAGCAAGGGGTACCTTCATTTCTTCCCTTGTGTGGTGTACTTCAAAGAACTGTTCTGCACGAGTAACCCACCCAACCGAGTCGTTTCCATCGAAGTAAGGTAATTCTACACGCTTCAACATCATGCGTTTCTCCAAGTCCTCATCCTCCTGAAGAACTTCCCCTGATTTTCCCAATCTGTGGTTACCTATGGTGGAACTCTCGGTTTTTTGTTCGTTCTGCTTCGGAGAATACCCTTGATTAATTGGGATGGTGTTATCACCCTCAGCCATCGGTTGTTTACCCTTCATCCATTGTAGCATTATACCTCTCATTTCCTCCATGGCGTCAAACTTATGGTTCAACCCCTCAAGTGATTTCAGTTGGCCTTTAATTTCATCCATATCGTTCCTCATTGTGTCAAACCTCGTTGCTAAGTGGTCGACTTTTTTTACTAACCCTTGGATCTCCTCTTCCGTCTTGTTCGCATTTTTCTCCATATTATCCACACGGGTCTCCATTCTCGTAGTTGCCATTTTTTTTTTGTTTTTCCCCTCCTTTAGGATCGAATCCTGCAGATTGATAGGATTTTGAAACAGTTTGCAAGAAATAAACAGCAAAAAGACTAGAGATAGATGCAGTAGCTCAATATTAATAGTAATCTTTCTAACAAAATAACAAAGAGTTCTCCGATATTGGTAACAAAATAAGAAGGAAAGCAAATATAAATTGAAGTAACAGCCACTGTTGTGCCCCTCAATCCATGCCCTCACTCCCCAGGTGCTCACACCACTTAACAAACACAAATTGTATCTTAACTATTCCAGGACGATACCCCATTACCTTTATACCTGACTGCCTAACAATAGACTCATGATGACCTTCAACCAATTGCTTCCAGCTTCTTCCTTCTTGTATATACATGATGCACAAGAGGCCTTTGTGACAATTGAGTTAAGCCCCCTCCCTCAATGGCCCAACCTCTGAAATTTGCCCCCTCTCAACCCATCAGTTGTTGTTACGCCCCTGTCAATTATTAAGACCCTATCAGATTTCTGTTCATATCAATTTAGACATTTCACTTTGATGTCGAAATACGGATTTTACATCATCTTGATTCTTGAACCATTAATTTGGAGAACTCTTCATGGCCCAAAATGAAAGAATTACTGGTATTCTCTATAAGATATTAGACCAGATATCTCATCTGGTTTGTCTTGATGTTGTGATCTGCAACATTTACAACATCAACAGGTTTTTAAAATGATGAAAGCTCATTGAAATCCTGCCATGTCTTTGTCATGAAAAGCAATTATAAATAGGGATGGTAAAAGATAGGCTATGTCTCTGTATCAGTAATTTATCCATGTTTGATAAAAAAAAATAAAAATAAGTCGTCGGTCGGTACTTTCATCCGCAACTGTCCATTATTACGGATACGTGCATCCATATGAAATATCTAATTCTGAAATCGATATTCGATACAATTGATTCATTTAATACAAATCTAACACCAACACAATTTTAAAGATCAATATCAATACAATTATCACATATAAAACTGTAATTATAACAATACCATAAATTCAATACAATCAACACATACAATTTACACCATGTAATCTTTAGTTATTTAACTAATATTGAATATCCGATATTGACATCCATAACTGTCTGATATCCATTGCGGATAATAATTTCATATCAGCGACCTATCATCTATCTATTAAATTACGAATATTAGAAATTTTTATGACATATATCAACACATATCTAAAATATCTGACCAAATTACCATCCCTAACTCTCAAGGCCATCTTAGATGGAAATGAATGGGGAAAAGAAATGAATTCAAATTCCTTTCCCATTTTCATTGTTTAATTACACAAATGGTGAATGAATTCATGAGAATTCAATTCCCTTCAAATGGTGAAATTTGTATTCCGCTCAAAGGATAAGGAATCCAAATTCCTCTCCTAATGAAAATAAAAACTTTAACCATAATAAAGTTTTATTATTTTATTTTTAATATGTTTAATAATTATTTTTTCATTTATAAAATTTTTTCAATTTTTTTCCTTTTATATATTTATTTCAAAATATTTTTATTATATTTATTTCAATTTTTTTATTTATCAATTTTTTTACAATATTTATTTATACTTATTTATTACAATTTTTTTTCAATTTTTTTCCTTTTATAATATTTATTTCAAAATATTTTTAAATTATTATTGTTTTAATATTACAATTATTTTGTAAACTTTATTTATTTTTTATTATGTTATGAATAATTTATTTTAGTTTATTAACTATTAAAAAATGAAAAGTAAATATAAAACATGTCTAATCATGTATATACTTTATAAAATTTAATAATTTTATATTTTTTATTATATTATTTTTGCTAAAATTATAATTAATTGTCAATTTGTTATGAGACGCTAATTATAATAATATAAATATTTTATTAGTTAGTTGACATATGCATTTATTTCACCTCTTTAATTCTTTGAAAAAAAAAAAGAAAGATTGGAATTACCCAAAATTTAATAAATTAAGAATAATTCTTAAAATAATGTAGCCGACAAATATCGAACTGAACTAAACCGAACTAAAAATTGATCTGACTCAAGAAATTAATAACCGATCAAAACCGAACAGACCAACCAAACCAAGAAACATAATAATTGCCATTTTTAATTTTCGATTCTTATCGATTAATTTGCCTACCCTTGAATAGAATCAAAATCGAATATATATATATAGGAAAAAAAATAGGGAAAAAGCAAATCCCAATCTCCCGATTTTTTCAACATAATTTATTTACCTCCATACGTATCCCACCAACAAACTTGAACCAAATTTCAACATGCTTTCCTCGGTAGACAAAAGGACCCCGGTCCAGGTGGGTTCGAACCACCAACCCCCCAAACTCACTATAGTTTGGGTGCTCTTGCCGTTTAGAGCTTATGGACCCATATCGTAATTGTCGTCACTCCTCGTTAAGCAAGTCCCCTATTACTGATAAAAATTCACTTTCGAGATCCATAATTACGCCAACTTATACAAACAGTCGGGCGTCCGAACTTAACTTTCTGTTTTCCAGTTTTCCTACTTTCCCGAGTTTCGAAAATCACACCGAAGAGCGCCCATATATCCAATCCGATTTGACACAAAATCCACACCTAAAAGTAAGGGTCAACCGGTCCAAATTTTTTAATACCTACAGTAAATTTTAATATTTTTATAATTTTTATAAAATTAAATTTATTTATAATATCACTCAACTTTTACCGATTCATTCAAATGATTCCAATAAAATAAATGATCCATCGACCATTTAAAATCACCAATTCAACTACCCGTTCAATTTTAAACCACCGCTACTCCGTAATTGTCGGTAAATATCCAATAAAAAAATAGAGGGACGTGTCAAAAAAAATTTCAAACCATTTTGTTTTATGATGCTGCTTCAAAACATGACGTTCCAATTTTTTCTTTAATGAAATTTTGTTTTGGATGACCACCACCAACTCGATCTACAACTTGAAAAATATTTCCTGAAACTAACTGGAAAAAAAAAAAACTTTTGGAATTTATCTAGAAAACATTATATGGAAAAAAAAATGGGGGCTATCTCCAGACAAATGACATCAACATACCATATATAATACATATTTAAAAGAAGATGCGTGCGAAAAAAAATTCCATAGAATTTTTTTAAAACTGAAAATTGCAAGAAGAAATCTCAAATAAACAGGAAAACAAGTTAAAACCCAATTAGCTTTAAATAAATAAAAAAATACAATCCCATATTACCTTCTCCTGGCTCCCACAGATATCACAGCTTTTCCATTTTGATCCATATTAATAGCAGCAGCACTAAAACCACCACTGCAATTGCAAAATTTATCAGAACAATATGATAGCCGGACCACAATCAACAATAATTAAAACATTTTTCATAACAATTTTGGGAGCTAAATCTCATGGAAAAAAATACTAGTTGCAAAATAATCTACTATCAAGAATAGGATACATACATAAATTTCACCAATGATAAGAGGCTGCTCTGAAAGCTGGCAGCTCGAAGTAAAACTTACACCTCCAAGTAGAAAAATAAAATGGGCGATGCTACATTGAAGACTACACATAAGCATTATATCAATAACAAGAATTGAGTGCCCAACTCATTTAACTTGAAGGAAAAAAGACAACAAACAATTCAGAGCCTACTTATTTCAACTCCAAGATGATAAAAGTCGTTGCGAGTAGTGCAAGTTGAAAGAATCAACTAGAGCAAAACTGGCTGTGCACAACACCACCATGCAACTGGCAAATACTTGTGCCAGATCTGATCCATCATAAGGTGCCAATGGCAATTGAAATTTTTCTTCAACAGAAGCATGATGTAGATTTGTCAAAATTTTGGACACAACTGAAAATGGACACCTCCAACAGAAAACATGTAGCTCGTGGAAAATTTGTACACCAGAGCGGCAATACGAATAAAAAACATGATCTCAAGCCAGCAAAATTATGCCTGCAGGAAAAAATACATAAATAAATCATAATACTCAAATTCAAAAAACAACAACAAATATACATCGACGGGTTTCCAAACAATACCTCTGTCAAAAGAAACCAGTTCTCCACGGCAGCAGGTACACAGCAAATCTCCAGAGCAGCAGGTACACAGCGACAACAGCCATATACTAACAGGAACTGCAAGCCCCCCACATTGAGTTTCCATCTGGTAACCAGCCATCATAGATTCTATACGTCCATGACAGCATGACAAGCTTTGCCAAATAAAGCTAGCACTGCTACTTACACTTGGTACAACCAATAGCTCAAATGCTAGATTCAACATGCCCCACCCTTACAGAAGCATAAGAATAAACAATACAGTACAATCATCACAAATAATCAACTTTCCCCAGCAACACAATCAGTACCACAATAATCTAGAAACAAAAACACCATAATTACTTGTTGAACCAAGCATCTATGAAAAAAATGTACCACATACAATCAATGGTGAATCACAACCAGTGCTATCAAAAATGGTATGATAAGTTTGAAATAATGATACTTCATCTTAAATAAGAGCATGATTATCTTTGCCAACGTTATTACAATTCTGAAATATTTTAAAATTTAACATAATTTATATAATTTGATTATTATAGATGCTGTAATGATTTTACAGCAGCCCTTCCAGTTTCCGTTGGATAGGCATGATAATTTTCCCTCTTAAATCTTGCAACTGTGGCACTGGAGGGCGGCTGCAGATTCATTACAGCAGCAGCACAAACCCGTACATGCCTTAATGCTCTTTTTAAATGGGAGTGGTTGTGGCCAAATTAAGAATAATTAGTTAAAAAAATAAGAGCCACAGATATAACGCAGATAAACTATTTGCTTAATAAATAATATATCAAAAATATGCTTAAAGAAGTTGAACTATGTGCTTTAACAGAGAACATAACTAAGAACATGGTAATTAAAAAAAGTCAACTTTTTGACGTGAAAATTGATCAATTGCATCAAACCTTTATGAACATATGATAAAATGAAAATCAAATTAATTTAATTTGCATTAGTGCACCCAAGTGTTCATTTTCTCAAAACAATGATTCATGTTAACAGTCATTATCATGTGCTGTGTGTTTTTTATATAAAACTAATGTGCTTCAATAAATTTTACCTTATAACTTCCCTTCATTGCTTACTAGATGCCGAATGATTGTGCGCACATATCGTATATACACCTCTCAATTGGAAATTGTTGCAGGTTTCGTAATGGACCAAACAGCTAAAATATGCGGAGAAAAAACAGAAAGGAAAGAGAGGCAAAAGACACCAACACCAGCAAGGGGGGAGAGCCGGGATAAAAAAAAATATAATCAAATAAATAAATCCCCGTGCCATCTCCCCCCAAAAAAACAAAATAAATAACTTTTATTAGGGTTTTTTGACCTGCCATGCAAGCGCACCTGTCATGGCAAAGGTCGCAAATAACAACCACAGCAATATAACATAAATAAATCTCTCAACATCTCAACATCATCTCAATTTTTCTCCCCTACCGAACACATATTTTCCACCTCCCATCAACAAATCTTCTCCTCCCCTTGAAATATTTTTTTATTTTTTCTCCCACACCGTAATATTCTTAAAATACATAATAACCGACAGCGCGTGATAAAATTAAGCCTGCTTACATGATAAAATTAACAGAAAATTTTCCATCTTACTAATCATCAGCAAACGAGTACGTTCTCCCGTAAAAAAACGAAGTCGTTGCATACGGTCGCTCGTGTTTGATTCAGCTTCAGCAGATCCGGCATGATACGATTGGTCCCATCGATCAATCGTCCGATTGAATCTGAAGCGACTCCAAACAGCAGAGAATCTAAACATAAAAAATAAACAAAACAGCTTCAAAAATCAATCATCGAATAATCTAAAAATAAAAAACAGATCAGATTCAGATCCATGAACGTACAAGATATTAAGCTAAAAATAGGATTAAGTAAAATTAAATATAACTGAATTTAGCAGAACACGAGATCTAAGAAGGGATCTGAAAAATACCTCCTCATATGGAATCAGAACCATCCGATCTACGCATCACGGCCAGGCGAACTCGCAGATCTAACCAAAGTACGAAGCTCGAGAACGAAACTTTCATAGAAGTTGTAAGAATCCATAACCAATCGATAGATCGTTTCACGATCTATTCGAATTTGAAGAGAGCAAAGAAAGAACTAATTAACAGAGAGAACGATCTAAGAATTTTGAGGACTGCATGAAGATGAAGACTCAAAAAGGACTAACGAAAATATAACGGGCGGCTGCTATGATTTATAAAGAGATAGATACCGACTTATAGTGGACACCTAGTGATCTAACGGCTGTTATGATATGAAGAGTTATGAGATGGACGGTTGGATTTGAGCGATATTATTGAGGCCGTGGTGGTTTAGATTATTTGCGTGTTGTAATTGATAAGGTATGACCGGCTATTATTATGCCAACAGAAGGTTCTCGATCACGGAAATATTTTTTTATTGACTCCACTTGTTTTATAAGATTCGGTCAATAACAATCTATAAATATAAGGTAAATATTATCCTCCGTATTAAATTATAAAATTAAATTATTAAATAAAAAATATATATAATAACTTTTATAAAATTTATTATAATAAAAAAATAAATTATTTTATTTTTTAAAATAAAAAATATTATTAAATTATTTACAATTAATTTTTTTATTAAATTATAAAATTAAAATATCTCTATAAATATTTTTATTATTATTCAATTATAAAATTAAAATAATAAATTATTAATATAAGAAATTCATTACAATATAAAAATATAATCTACTATTAAAGTAAGAAATCTATTATTTTAATTAATTAATTAATATTTTAATTTATTATTATTGAATTTTAAAATTAAAATAAATAAATATATTATAATATCTCATTAAAATAAAATATATATGTGTCAATTTAATCTCTATAATTAATTTTTTTATTAAATTATAAAATTAAAATATCTTTACAATTAATTTTGTATTAAACAAAAAAATATTATAATAAAAATACATATTATAATTTTTAAAAAAACTGTATTATAATATGAAAACATATATAATATTCTATTACAATTAAAAAATATTATTAAATCGTAAAATTAAATTAATAAATCTATTGAATAAAAATCATATTATAACAAGAAAACATATTATACTATCCGAATATTTTTCAAATAATATCACAGATAATCCGGCAAATAATATATATATATATATAAAGTTAAATATTTTTAAGTATTCAAATAGCGTCACATGACACCTCATATCTACAATTATTATTTTCATTACCTATTATAATAAGAAGATATTAAAAAATATATGTGACACATAATCTCTACAATAAATATTTTTATTATTAAATTGTAAAATTAAAATAGTAAATTATTAAAATAAAAAACATATTACAATATAAGAATATAATCTCCTATTAAATAATAAATCTAAATAGTAGCCGCCCACAAAATCAAGCCAAATTTTTGGATTTCGGGTCTATTATTATTTGTTATTTTATTTTGAATTATTTTTAAATTTTTTTTTATTTCATGAGTTTTTTATTATTTAATGTGCTTAAGATGCATACTATAACTATTAGCTCTTGTATAGTGAATTATAAATATTATTTGAAAACTGAGAGACAAACATGATGTATTTATATAAATATTATCCATCAAATTTGAGTTTAGGTTTTTGAAATTACATGATATATTTATATAAGTTTTCCACATTTTAAAATTTCAATCGCCCTACAATCGCAAATATATCTTCATAATGTATCGTATTCCAGTTAATTTTGGATATTTAACATGCTTTGATAACATAAGTGTCTTTTTCTTGTTGGAATTAATACTTAGTATTTGCAAACTTGTTGATAAAATATAAGATTATATGTATATTTATAGTGATGAAAATAACAAATCCATTACATTTAATTCAAATTACTAATTGTTGATAAAATATAAGATTATATGTATATTTATAGTGATGAAAATAACAAATCCATTACATTTAATTCAAGTTACTAATTGTAATATCAAGTTTATTATATATAAATTACTAATACATTCATTAGATTTAGACATGCACACGGTTGTGGTTCGAAATCGTAACCGAACCGTTGACCAATCGTCAACCGAATCAATGATCGGGCAACCAAACCGTGAACCATAACCGAACCGGTCAAGTCCGGTTCGGTTACGGTTGATAGCATTTCCAATTGTCGGTTTGGGCGGTTGGAACGATTCGAACCGTAACTGTTATGGTTTGAACTGTAACGATTTTCCACCGTTAGCCATTACGGTTGACATTTTCAACCGTTAATGGGTTTGACCGTTAGTCCTAACTGTAATTTTTTTTAATAATAATAACATTTTAAAATGTATAATTTGCTCATCCCAACAACTATAATTTGTGGGTATTTTAGGCATCATAAAAAATCAAAAAACACTCTAAATAATCATTTAATTCATTTTTCAAAATCGCAAAATCATTTATTCTCTCCTCACTCTTTCAATTTATCAACTCTCATATATTCAATCAATTTATTCGCTTATTATCTCAATCTCTTCATTAGATAATTATAATGTCAAACTCATCACACAACACTAACATTCATAAGGCTGAGGATGTCGCCCAACATTGCACTAACAAAATGACTTCACGTATTCAAGTGAAAAATCGATGTTCGAAAATGTTGACAATATATTTCACTCTTGTCGTGAATGATGCCACTTGCGAGAATAATGATGTCTGTAATTATTGTGGAAAAAAATTACAAACACGTCGGTGGGTATGGAATTATGACGACTCATATGAGGAGTACTCATTAATCTGAGTTTGGGATTGATACAACACTAACACGAATGACAATATTTTATGCTCATGTCTAGGTTATTATTCTTCTACTAAATTATTTAAATTTAATGAATCTTAATAGAAAAATAATCTAACTAAATTTATTGTCATGGTGAAAAATTATATTTTCTTTTTCTTTTGGTGAAAATTATATTTTAATGATTTAATACATGAAAATTTGAATATCATTGCATGTAAACTTACTAGGATGACATGTAAAAGAAAATTGATGAAATTTTATTCAAAATGTCAAAATAATTTAAGATAATTATTTTTAAACGTAAATGTCGTGTTTCAATTTGTTGTGACATATGGAGTGACCATTGACAGTCACATTCATACACGGGAATGACATGTCATTGGATTGATGATTCCTGATTTATTAAAAAAAAAAATTATTTCATTTCGTATTTTTGATGAAACACACACTGCATATAATATTTATGTAATGATTCGTAATATTTTACAGCAATATGGATTAGTGCAAAAATTTTAACTATTGGATTTGATAATGCATCGGCTAATACTTCATCAATTAATGACAAATACATTCATTAAATCAAATTCATTCACATAAAAATAACAAAAACATTAATTAAATTAAGTTTGTTCATCTCCTAAAATTGAAAATTACATTCATTATATCAAGTTAATTCACTAATATATTTATTAAATCAAGTTCATTAACCTATTAATTGCACTAAATATCTCAAAGTTTAAAAGTGACACGTGACAATACTACACAAAATATTAGACAAAATATATATGTATGTATGATTTGGCATGAATTTAATTCATAATCTAATAAAATATAAGACAAGTAAGATTCAGTATCAATAAGATGAGCAAAATCATAAAATTGATATTTGAATTCTATATTTAATAACGTACATAATAAATAGACAAATTAAATCTCATACTCTGCACGATTGTTTTTTTATTATTGAACTCAATTATAAGAAGATCAACTATGAGATGAAATGAACATAAATCAAATTAATAAAATATAATACTCACTTTTTAATAAGATCAATGATCAATATGATTCATATCATTTTTGCTTACAATATATTTTGTTAACTTCATAAATGTCAATCCCACCCAATCATTAGTAGACATAAGCAGCATACCACATTATAAATCATTGGATTTAGTTTATCTTCAAAATTAAAGTATGCTTTACTGTTTCGCTACCTTATTGATATTAAATCATGTCATTATAGGAGATAATTGTTATTGTTGTTGTTATCATATTTGGACATCCAATAAATTATCATAATGTCACTACACTACTTAACATTTATATTATATATAAAAGAGCCACTTTAATATTAAGTAATATAAGGGATAAAATAGTATTTTATTCAAATATATTTTAATAGATCCTGATGTCAATAAAAACGAAAGGTGTTGCAGTGTTATTGTCAAAATTTCTTAAAAGTAATATATACTTTCACTAAAACATATATAGTCCATTGATGATTTTCCCTACAAATATATATTTGTTATGAACCGTTTGATTTTTTTTAAGAGAATATATATATTGCGGGCGTCCGCATGAAAATACATGGCAAAGTATCACTATTTAGCATTGCACCCATATGAAAAATTCATGCAGACATCCGCATTGTAGAAATATATATATAGTCATTTTGTGATGTAGGCGTCCTCACTTATTTTTTTATAGATGTAAGTGTTGTGATAAAACACACACTAATAGAGATGAAATGAGAGAAAACTATTTTTTTATTACATCATAACAAAAGAATTACAAAGCTTCTAACTTAAGCTTTACAAAAAACTCCCACACCACTTTACTCTATATTATCACTCACTTATGAGTATGGGATTTCTGGGATGTATTTACACTTGATAAATGACTCATTTTATAGTGCCCAAACCGTGTGCTATAATGTCACACGGTTTG
This sequence comes from Zanthoxylum bungeanum, assembly GCA_019454045.1. NCBI lineage: Eukaryota > Viridiplantae > Streptophyta > Magnoliopsida > Sapindales > Rutaceae > Zanthoxylum > Zanthoxylum bungeanum. Next base: position 455,960 of record SKCR01028663.1, on the reverse strand, counting down.
GCACTTGTTGGCAGCAAGTTGGCAACCATTTCCATCTCCATCAAACTTTCAGTGCCCATCTCCATCAAGCTTTCGGTGGAATTTTGGTGTGTTCTGCATGCATGCAAATGCATGATGTCTTCAACTTGCTGGCTTCAACAAATCTCTCATTCGGTGAAGATTTATCTCAAAATCCGAGCCGACCATCAATAATCCAAATCAGATCCTCAAAAGGTTCCACCCCTGGCTGCATCTGTATGACTGCCTACGTACCCTGAGTTGGGATCAAGCCAATCGTAGTTCTCTGAATCTCCCCACTCTGACTATATAGAGAGTTTTGTCATCCCGGTTATGGCACGACATATTTCAAGCTTCTCATTTGGTAAAACTTTTGTGAACATATCGGCACCATTGTCGTCGGTGTGAATCTTTCTGAGTTGTAACAGCTTTTAACTCAGGACGTCCCGTATCCAGTGATACCTTACATCGATATATTTTGACCTCGAGTGAAAAGTAGAATTTTTACCAAGGTAGATAGCACTCTGGCTATCACAGTACAAATTGTACTTCTCCTACTTGAAACCCAATTCTTGGACAAATGTCTTCATCCACAGTAATTCCTTGCAAGCTTCTGTAATTGCAATGAATTCTGCCTCTATTGTAGAAAGTGCAACACATCTCTGCAACATCGACTGCCATGCCACAGCTCCCCCTGAAAGAGTAATCAGATATCCCGAAGTAGACTTTCGGGTATCCACTGTTGGGAAATCTCTAAGTCCCGAGGATCAAATCAAGCATAGAAACAACATGTGAATACATTCAAGGTGGTGCGGAATACTCACAATGATCGGTTGAGTGATGCGAAGAAGAACAAAAACTTTTTAAGCCCTTTGAACCCTCCTAGGTGTCTCGGCAGTCCACTGTTTTGCCTCTCCAAATTCGGTCCTGAAGGGGTTATTTAGGGGGTGAGTCCGGTAACGCAATGGAAGCGGTGAAAATCCGATTTTCAGATTTCAAAACTTTTTCTCGGATAAATTAAATAAACATATTATTTAATATTCCAAAATCAAATTATGAAAATAAATTCAATAAAACAATTTTAAGTGAATTTACCGAAATACCCTTGCTTTGTATTTTTGTCCGTTTTAGTCCGAAATTGATCCAATCAATTTGAATGATTCTAAATCATTTCTAAGATGAACTTATGATGTTCAAAACATCAAAACACCAAAGCAACCAAAATCCCCAATTTTCTTTATCTTGGCCGAATGCACCATTTGGTGCCCAAGTTGACCATTTGGTCATTTCATGCTTCAAAACTCATCCAAATGAAATCCAATCAACATGAAACTTTGCATGCATCATATACACACCCAAATGCTCAACATATATGAAAACCCCTAAATTTGGAATTAGTTAGAATCCCTAATTTTTCAATTTCCACAAATTGGACAAATTAGGCTAATTACATTAAATCAAATGTTTCAATCATCAATCTTTCATCCAATTCAAGTCTCAACACAATGAAACAACTCAAGATCAAATCTAGGTCATTTAAGAGTGGGTCAACAACTCTAGAATAGCAACATGGTTTCCAAACCTTAAAAGAATGTTTAACTACACTAGTTACATACTTCCATCATCATACATGCTTTACAATTTCACTAAAGCTTCCATCAACAAAAACCACAAAGAAAAAAGAAATAATAACCTAAAGATATCATATATTGAAGCCTAGATCCTAAGGAACAATTTCCTTACTAATAGTAAGTTGGAAAAAACTTACTAAAATCAAGCTTCCTTTGGATTTTCTTTTCTTTCTCAAGCTTTCTTTAAGTTCCTTCAATGGTGTTTTGCTTTTGTGAAATGTGTATTAGGTTAAGTGAATGAAAAATAAATGAAAACATTTATACTGTTAAAATTTGGCCTTGGCCGAAAATGCATTAACCAAATTCAACAAATGTAAATTTCAATTTCATTTAAACTTTATCACTTTATCAACTTGCATAAATATCTAATAACCTTTTAATGACATTTATTTAAAGTCAACAATTGCAAAACTAACATCATTAACTTTAATTATCCTAACATAAGATATTTATATTTTAATTAATTTAATCATTTAACAATTAAATAATTATTAATTAATCAAATACAAATATATTAAATATATGTACAATATTTACATTAAATATTAAAAACATATATTCATTTAGGAAATAAGTCAAATAACTCATTTTGACTATTAATTAATGTGTATTTAAATTAATCAAGTATTAAATGTAAATACACAATAATTAAGGAAATGACTATCTAGTCTCTTTAGCATGTATCTTGCGTTTAACCATTAAACGACTTTATAAATAATCAATATTATTTATTTATGTTGCTCTAGTGCTCAACGAGTATGTTTCATTATTGAGACTCTCTAGGTTCAGGTATATCCGTCACAAAATCTAATTTCGTGTCCATAATCTATCCACCCGTAGATTATGACGATCACGGATAATCTCGCTGAACCATACAGGTCGAGGTCATCGCAAATGTATAATTCCTCCGTCACAGGTATCCGGATAAATCCCATAGATATAGATGTAAACGTCAAATCTCTATCGGGACTATCCAGTCGACTATTCTATTAGCAATCTCAAAAAGAATGTTTAGAACTAGCTTCTAAACTTACCACGGGCCCATGGTTTTATCTGATTGCTAATCATATGGACTACCTATGCTCTGGTACACAGAACTGACGGATCCTATCTTGATACACATAGGACACCCTGAGGATCTATCTACAACCAAACGAACAGGCGGAGGGGTCTGATCTAAATAGATCGGTGACGTGACTGCCGTCTAAGTGTAGAAGATGTCTCATGTGCCCACAATGGCCATCTCAAGTCTAAGAATCACAAGTGCTACTCAACCCAAGAAGATTCTTATTGACGCTGGTGTACCATCCATTAAGAATCTTCGGTGAGTCGTTCAGTGTTATCCACTATAAACACCTACACGTCTATACTAGTCTCCAAGACTTATGGTTCATTGAGAAACCATTGGAATCATATATTCCAGTATACGACATGTACCGGTCTCAACAGGTTTACTATACCGACCAAGTAGTGTAAACCTTGACCAGGAACTGTCTGAGAATGACAACGTCATGATACGACCCAATGTCCGTTGCGACGCTTTTTGCAACTGTATCATGACTAATCATTCTAGGGTCATTACGTCTTTACCATATAAAAGATTAGATTATATTATAGAAAACTGCATATATTATTACTGATAATAACGTTTTACAGAAGTATTTAACAAAAATACAACCGGGAATTGGCGCTATGAGCACCAACCCCTACAGGTCCAAGCTCCAAGCTTTTGGGTGGTGATTCCAAACTCACAAGTTGGTTTCCCTATCACCTTCGCAAAACTCAAATGGTGTGCTAGCACTTAGGAATTTTTGCCACAAAAATCCCTTATTTTCTCCTTGTGTTTCACGGTAAAACCAGAAGGAAAACAGAAGGAAAAATAGCCATGAGGCCGTGAGAGAGAGGAAGAAATAATGAGAGAGATAGTTGTTTTGTGTTAGTTGAAAATGATTTCTAAAATCAATTAAAAACATATACCAAATTTTGTAAAAAGCTTTCTAAAAGTCAACACAAAATTTGGCTCCAAAATGGCATTAAATGATATCAACCACTCACATCACTATTTACATTAATCAATCAATCAAGTGACAAGTTGTCACATCACTCAAAGTGACTAATGATTTGACGCTTGATGTGACTAGCGATTTGACGCTTGATGTGACTTGCGTGCCGCACTCGAATTCGAAATGCGAATGAGCTCGCAAACACTCGCGGGCTAGGGTTCGCTAATTCCAAATTAACGAATTTTCCGTTACGACGTAATTAAATGATTATGCCTAGCGAAATCACTATTTACGTCGCTAACGAATTAATTCTATATTAACTCGTTTGCCCGAATTAAAATCCAATTTCAATTCAGCGTCGAAATCCAATTTCGTATAATATATCGAATATATTATTTTATCGATTAATTCCAAATTAATCGTTATCTCTCTTTAAATGATATTTTATCCCAGAGAAAATATTTTCGTAATTAATCCCAGATTAATTTTCTCTCTCTACTAATTAATCTCATATTAATTAAAGTGCGAGTTATACGTCATCGGTGAATCTTCGGGAAGCGACCCATGAGATCCCCGGATATGTTGGCAGTAAATTCGGTCGTCGGACTATCCGAACACGTAAGTACCTCGTAATACGTTTGTACCGATTTACAAGACAATGTTGGCTTATAGCAAAGCGTCATACCTACCCAATTCTCCAGAAATATCCTTACAGGAATATGTGATCTATATCAGGCGTAGTATATGTAGTATTGCGTATTTCGATCCAGCATCTGATGTCACATGCTAGGCCTGGGGCTGAAATTGTGTATGCCCCGTACGAAGCACATATCGGATCTTTGGTAACTAGTCTCTATAATCGGATATACATGACCTAGTCATAATATCCCGATAGCTGCAGTACTTAAGAGAACGAGTTCCGTATCCTACGTGACCATCATCTCCACTATGATTGGAGTGATACTTCCGTCTTGACATCACACCCAACACACTACGATTCTCAATATACCCAGCAAAGTCGTACACAGAACCTGTTATAGCCCTTGACAACCTAAAACCAAAGCATATTGATTGTCGCAAGTATTAGCGGTGCAAGTCTCAGGTTAAGACCAAATACACCTACCCTGATTTCGGACTTCCATAGACACATAGTCGTACTACCAATGGAATTCTGAGGGGTCTATCCAGAGCGAAGCTGTTTTCCGTACCATCGGTAAAACACAACCTCCTACTACATTTGCATGAGTATCATATACCCAAATATATGAGAACTATGTTGTTATGCCCTCACAGCGCGCACAAGTGTAATACTAGTCTTTTGCGCATTATCGATGTCCAATCTCGATAATACTCTGACTAGGGATATTTAATGATTAATCCTTCATGGACTGATACTGTCTCATATCATCTCAATCCAGGAACTAATCATAAGGACCTCCTATCATTTATACATCTTGGTGATCTAATCACAAATGATAAGAGAGCAATTTCCTTTGTCACATAGTTAATTTGTACAACAACACCATGATCTGTACAAATAGTGACGCTATGGGTCATAACTGTTCAACAATCTCTCACTTGGCCTATAGCCAGTCACTCGAGTGTTCTACATCCGAACTATGTACGATTCGCTCAAACTGCTGAGGAAAGGCTTTCGTCTGCGGATTTACATGATTATCATCTGATACGATTTATACGATCATCACATCGCCACGATGTATGATCCGAACGAATCAGATGAATATCGAAGTATATATCTGGATCGTTGATGAGACCATTAATTCTTTAGCATGTGCTGAAGCCTAGCTCAGCTGCTAACATAACTATATCTAATCTAGTTAGATTTATTATTAATCCAGAAGGCTTCTATTGCTGCCTCAGCTGCAGCAATAACCCGTGTTTCTTGTTTATTCGGTAACAGTATCGTGCTTGGAAGATTTCCAGCTCACTGTTCCGTTATTCAAACTTTATAGTACCTTTTGCGACTTATAGTCGTTTTATCGGTTTAGGAAACTTGCAGCAGTGAACCCAGTCACTTCAAGTTTTCCTTCTCCATAGTTTAAGACAGCATCCTTAGTTCCTCTAAGATACTTAAAGATGTCCTTAACATCAATCCAGTGACCATCACATGGATTGTCCCGATTGTGACTCCATATGCTCAAAGCATATGAGACACCAGGTCCCGTACATTTTTCAATGTACGATTTCTCGGAGAGTATCAACAACTTTAAATATATCCCAGTAGATCTTTATTCCTAGAATAAAAGTTGTTTCTCCCAATAATTCTACGGAGAATTTTCTTATGAAAGTCAAGCTTTCACCGATTATTTTTATGGGAATATCATTTCCAAGAAATGACATGTCATTATTATACAGGACATCAATGTCAGTGCGCTCCCACTAACCTCCTTATATACACAAGAATCATTTTGTTTTGAATTAAATCATATACCATTATAATTACATCAAAGCGATAATTCCAAGAACGCTATGCTTGCTTCAATCCATTCATGGATCGAATAACCTGCAAACCTTGTTTGCTAGTTTTGGTACGACAAAACCGTCAGGATGTTGTAAACATCCTCCAAAAGGTTTCCGTTAAGGAAATCGGTTTTGGCATTTAGCTGCCACATTTCATAAACGAAACATGCAGCATTAGCAAGCATTATCCAAATGGATTTACCGTGGCAACATGTAAAAGGTTTCGTCATAATCGACACAATGTTGATAACGATACATTTTCGCTAAAAGCCCAGCTTGGTACGTTGGTATGCTGCCTTCCATGTATGTCTTCCTAGAAGACTCATATAGTACCAATAGGCACAATGCCTTACGGTACAACAACTAGTGTCTAAACATAGTTGATATACATGGAATCCATTTCGGATTTCATGACACTTTGCCATGACAGGGAGTCGATACCTTGTATCACTTCCTCATACGTAGTCAGTTCGTATTCCTCAATAAGATTGACATCTCTTCGAAGTGAGATCAGAAACCCATACCCATGTTGTTTTCTGACTCTCTCCGACTTACGCGGTTCTTGTGTATTCGAAGATTATTGGTGTAGTTTCATCCTTGATGAACTATTTGTGTTCCATTAGGAATTGGTGGCTGGAATAGTATTACTCCAATTTTCATCGAGTTTTACTATCCTCCCACTTACCACTGCATATAGGTATTCCTCTTAGGAAAAATGCATGGTGAGCAACAATTAAATTGTTCTCAAGTGAGTTGTGTAAGTACTATACTTTGGTTTCCCTAAGATAACCTACAATTTGGTACTTATCCGATTTGGGTTCTAGTTTGGTATCATCCAAACACATGCCTAGCATATCCAAATCATCAGGAATGAGAAACCTGGTTTCTTTCCTGTTCATATCTAATATGAAGTCTGTCAAACAGATTTTTATGGAACCGTATTTTAAATAAGTTCTGCACTGTCTATGCGTATCCGTTGAAGGAAATGGTAGCTCAGAGCGACTCATGATTAACCTTATCATGTCCAACAAAATTCGGTTTCTCCGTTCGGACACACCATCAAACTGACGTGTTCCGGGAGGAGTCCTCATTGAAAGACTACTATACTCTTTCAAGTATATGTGAAACTTATTTCTCAAGTATTTTCATCATGGTCTAACCGTGATGTTTTAATACTTTAGCCAATCTGTTTGTCTATTTCGTGTCGAAACTCTAAAAGTTTTCGATTTATGTTTCAGAAGAAACATATAACCATAATGCGATGCCTCTTCCGTAAAGGTCACGAAATATTCATATCCACCTCTAGCCTAGCTAGATATGGGCCCATTTGCTTCACTATGAACTAGGGCTAACAGATCGGTGGCATTTGCACTTTTACCAAGTAAATGTGTTTTAGGCACTTTGCCCAATAAACTAGATTCGTAGACTTTATTTGATTAGAATCAAATTTGTCCTAGTACCCACTCTTCGAAAGTGTGGATATACGAGTCTTGTTTAATTGTGTCCCAGACAATAATGCCACAATTAAGTATCTTCTGATCAAATTAGTTTGAGCTATTTGTTTGTCATTTTATATGTTTGAGATTTATTTATATTCAAAATATAAATTCTGTTATTCACATCTAATGTGTTTATCTCAATATCAACTTTATAAAATAAAACACTTTAGTGTTCTAGAATATAAAGGTATACCCGCAACAGGTTAAACCTTGATATAGAGATAATGTATCTAGTCAAACTAGTTATATTTTAACAGTTTCCTAATTTAGGTACACACCCGAATGGTAGTTCCTAAACTTAGGTATCTACGGTTAAAACAGCGACTATCGTCCCGTTTCCAATCCGTAGATAAATCTCATCTAAAGTCAGTATCATGCTCATAGCATATTCTGCACACCAGTACATATTTATGTACCACACTAAGTATTTAATATCCAATTTTAATACTAGTAGTAGGGGTGGGCAAAAAAACCGACCGAACCGAACCAAACCGCAAACCGAACCAAACCGAACCGAATTTACGGTTTTTTCTACGGTTCGGTTTGCGGTTCGGATTGGCTCACCCCAAACGGTTTACGGTTCGGTTCAGGAGCGAATCCGAACCGCACCTGTTAAACCGAACCGTTATAATTAAAAAAATTATATATTTTTATAAAAAAAAAATTGTTTTTGTATTTTTCTTTTAATTTTATTCTATGTTTTCTTTTTATTAGTATGTTAATACTTTTATTCTTCAATTTCTTTGTTAATACTTTTATTCTTAAATTTATTTATTTTATGGTGGCATCATTATTATTGAAAGTAAGATGTTTGATTTGTCTCTTAATTATAATGATTGTAACATCATTATTCGAGGTAATTTTTTTAAAAAATACAATAATTAATTGTGCCTCATTTTTCAATCCTTTATGGAGTGCATGCGTTCCCTGGAGTCACAGCTTACACCCTAGCACTTCATATTATTTGTTTGATAGACTAGTTTTTTTTTTTTTTTGTCTTCACTTAAGCGGATGAAAATTTGTTTTAAATATAATAATCCGTAAACCGAACCGAACCAATCCGTAAACCGCTGGTTAAAAATTTTCAATCCGAACCAATCCGTTATTTAATGGTTTGGTTTGAGAGGTAAAAAATCTGAACCGTAAAATATGGTTTGGTTCGGTTTTTAGCAAAACCGAACCAAACCGAACCGCGCCCACCCCTAACTAGTAGTGAACATATTTATAACAAACATATTTGAAGTCGGAGCCTTGCCTGTTCTTCAATTCCTTCATGTCTGCTTTGTTCAAACGGCAGTCACGCTTCCGCGATCCCGTTTGCCACAATTTAGGCAGAAATTTTGGGATATGTCATTTATCTTCCCAGAAGATTATAATGATTTTGCCTTTGCCATTTTCACACTCCAGAAGCCTTTGGCCTTCTAGAATATCGAAGTGAGATGCGCCTTGCGCTTCTTGCCTTATTGCAAACTTTTGGCTTTGACTCCTTGAGAATAGCCATTAACTCTCCAAGAGTTATCAATTGTAATTTATACTTCAAAGATCTAAAAATAGATCTATGAAGATCCTTCAATTTCATTATCATACTTTAAGGATCTAATCTTTAGTTCTGAATAAGAAATTAAGGAGTCTGTTTGGCAAGCTTATCGGATTAAGCACTAAAGTTATCATCACATGAATCTTCCAAAGATTATGCTCCACTATTTGCTTAACTCCGGACTTAGGCCTAATATGTTATTTTATCAAATAAAGTAACTTATTAGTTTCCAGGACCATCCTGATATTTTATTTCCAATTTGAAAATTAAAGTCGTTTAAAAATATTTTTCACTCAGGATTATGTTTTAAACACTAATATTTCAATTTTATCTTGATTGCTATAGTCCAACCATCCAATCAACGATTTTAGGTACTATTTATTATAATGATTACTATAGTCCAACTATATAATCAACTATAATTAATTAAATCAAATATATTGATTACTTAATCCAATTATATAATCAACTATAAATGAAATAGTTTGAATACAGTCCAACTGTTTTATTAAAACAATAATTAAATATTAGTCCAACTAACATTTAATTTAACGACGAATGAATTGTGATTGAGCGCGTATGGCAAGTTATTAAACGAATATTGCAAATTCAATACTTGTCTCCCACTATTTTTCGGCGAGCCTCTAACTCTCTGTCGAGTACTCGGGAAACCTTGTTTCCTAGTGGGCTAGGATCCCGTTAAATAACACACAATCTTGACTTTGGCCAACAAATTGTATGATAATTAACTAGGTAGATCTCTAAGATCAATTGAATCTCATCCAATTCCTAGATCCAATAGGGGGACGTCCAAGTCCGAAACATATATCATATATATGCCAATATATCCAATATATTGCCTAACATTTTTCCTCTGAATCAACTAAGCATTGGATTTGGCACAACAAACTTAGCGATCCCAGTTAAGCGGAACCCATTGACCATGGAAAGCTTCGTAATCAATGTCGATGGACAAGAAATGGTCTTGACTTTGGCCAACAAACCACAACTTGGACAAGACACCGATATGGAACAAAGCCTTCGTGATTCAAACAGATCCTCGATGGACAAAGGCCTTGACTTTGGCCAACAAACCAATGCCAGTCTTGGATCTTGAATAAGAATCACTCAATGGAAGGAAAAACGCTTAATATTTTGTGAGGGTTTTTCGCGTGCAAATTGGCACCAATTTATTATCTTCGTTAAGGTCTCATCAACATACACCCTTAAACATGCATTCTAAACACATAATAAGGCGCGTAAATAAAATAATAATGATATGCGGATGGATAATTTACACATTGATCTTAGATCAAATTTCTCCATTTCCTCTCTCCCGCTAGCACAAGTATTACTTCTACCCGTTACATAACACTTCTAAAGAAACCTCATTTACATTGAGGGGAATAAGAGAGAAGAGAAATACATAGAGTAAGGAGGTAATAGGCTGGACACGCATGTCCAATTAATAAATTCTAAATTTATTACAAAAATTTCCAAAATTGCCCCACCCATATTGTTGGACAATTATGACACATAGCGTCACTATTTGTACAGATCATTGTGTTGTTGTACAAATTAACTATGTGACAAAGGAGATTGCACTCTTATCATTTGTGATTAGATCACATAGATGTACAAATGATAAGAGGTCCCTATGATTTGTTCCTGGACGGAGAATGATATGAGACAGTATCAGTCCACGAAGGATAAATCATTAAATATCCCTAGTCAGAGTATTATCGAGATTGGACATCGATAAACATGTAAAAGACTAGTATTACACTTGTGCGTGTTGTGAGGGCACAACGACATAGTTCTCATATATTTGGGTATATGATACTCATGCAAGTGTAATAGGAGGTTGTTTTTTACCGATGGTACGGGAAACAGCTTCGCTCTGGATAAGACCTCTCGGAATTCCATTGGTAGTATGACTATGTGTCTATGGAAGTCCGAAATCAGGGTAGGTGTATTTGGTCTTAACCTGAGACTTGCACCGCTAATACTTGCGACAATCAATATACTTTGGTTGAGGTCGTCCAGGGCTTTAAAAGGTTCTGTGTACGCCAATGCTGGGTATATTGAGAATCGTAGTGTGTTGGGTGTGATGTCAAGACGGAAGTGTCACTCCAGTCATATGGAGATGATGGTCACGTAGGATACGGGACTGGTTCTCTTAAATGTTGCAGCTATCGAGATAAAATGACAAGGTCAGGTTTATCTGATTATAGAGACTAGTCACCAGACATCCGATATGTGCTTCGTACGGGGCAGACACAATTCCAGCCCCATGCCTAGCATGTGATCATCCGATACTGGACAGAAATACGCAATACTACGTATACTACGCCTGATACAGATCCTTTATTCATGTAAGGATATTTCCGGAGAATTGGGTAGGTATGGCGCTTTGCTAGAGGCCAATCTTGTCTTGTAAATCGGTATAAACGTAGTACGATGTACTTACGTGTTCGGATAGTCCGACGACCGAATTTACTGCCAACATATCCGGGGATCTCATGGGTCGCTTCCCAAAGATTCACCGATGACGTATGACTCGCACTCTATATTAATTTGGGATTAATTAAAAGAGAGAGAAAATTAATCTAGGATTAATTGCGGAGATATTTTATATGGGATAAAATATCATTAAAAGAGAGATAACGATTAATTTGGAATTAATCGGTTAAAATAATATATTTGATATATTAAACGAAATTGGATTTCGACGCGGAATTAAAATTAGATTTTAATTCGGGCAAACGAATTAATTTAGAATTAATTCGTTAGCGACGTGAATAGTGATTTCGCTAGGCGTAATCATTTAATTACGACGCAACAGAAAATTCGTTAATTTGGAATTAGCGAACCCGAGCCCGAGATTATTTGCGAGCGCATTCGCATTTCGAATTCGAGTGTGGCACGTCAAATCAAGCGTCAAATCGCTAATCGCATCTAGCGTCACATCATTCATCAATCAAGTGATGGATGTCTTTCACTTTGAGTGATTGACGCAAGTCACTATTCATGATTGATGGAAGTGATGTGAGTGGTTGGTGCCATTTATGGCTTTAATGGTTTGCTTTTTGAAAGCCAAATTCTTGTGAAATGAATTTGAAATTCAAATTAGTGTATAAGATACACAAATTTCACAAACCAAACACAACTCTCTCTCTCCATTCTCTTCTTCTCTGTCACGCCATTGGGGCCAAAAATTGCTCACTGGTTTTTGATAATGCCGAGCAGTGAAGGAAGCAAGAGTGGGATTTTGTGGCAAAATCTCAAGTGCTAGCACACTTACGAGACATGCGAAGGTGATATGGAAGTCCACCCATGAGCCGGGAACCATTCGACGAAGCTCGGAGCTTGACGAATGACCAAAACCGAGCCAAAACAGTGAGGTGTTCTGCTCACTGCCGTGACCAGTCCAAGGCAGAATTTGAAGTTTTTGTTGCCTCCGCGTCGCTCAACCGATCGATGTGAGTATTCTGTAACTTCTTCGATTTGTATTCGCATTTGATTCATGCTTATTATTGATCTTGGGACCTTAATAGAAACCAACAATGGTATCAGAGCAATGTTTGAGCATGAAATTAACTTAGGGTTAAAATTTGGGTAAAAATGTGTTTGAGCATGATTTATGAAATTGGATGAATGAATATGTTTAAATGTGTTTTAATTGAGGATTGATTGGATCAATTTGTTGAAATTGTGTTTGGAACAAATTTCCCCAAATTTTCTATGTTGGCCGAATGTAGTAAAGCCCTTATTATCTTGGAATTTTTGATTTTTTGTTCATTGGATGAATTGGAATCATTCGGGAATATTGATTTATGTCGATTGTGGATTTAATTGGATTGAAACCAAATCGGATATAAATTTCCCACCATTGCCGAGACTTTGAGCATGTAATTGGGTTTGATTTTAATCAAAATGTGTTGGACATGTGATGATGATGATGAACATGATTAATTGGGCTAATTGGTGTTTTGGAAATATTGAATTGGTTAATTAATTGTGTTATACACTTTGGTAATTAAATTGGGAAAATTGGATTTTGGAAGTTAATTATTTGGGCCTTAAAATTGGATTTGGGCTTTTAATGTTGTAAATGGGCTTATTGGGCTTTGTTGTACAAAGTTGGGTTTAGGCAAAATTGGTTGGATCCAATTAGGCCCAAAACCGCATCCATGAAGCCCAAATGCGACTTAATGGACCTTTAAAGTTTAATTGGGCCTAATGGGCCAAAATTGATTTATGGGCTTATGGGTAACTCCCGGATTGGACTTTGGTTATCGGTTTGACCCGAGTTGACCAAAAGTCCACGCCTTAAAAAATTAATTGAAAGCCCATTGGACTTTAATTAAATTGATGTTGGACGTTAATCGGGCTTTGAGACCCGTAACGATTAAATTTGGAATTTAAGTCGTAAAAAGTTCATTAATAAAGTGTATTATTTAATTTGGAATTAAATAGCGAATTAGAATTGAATGCATATTAAATTGGATTTAATGATGTAGTTTAATTTAATTCTAGAATTCGTACTTTGAGTATTTATTCATAAAACGAGTTTGACTCGAGCAAAATCAAATCGTTGTTTGAACATTGGATGATCACTAATTATCAGAATAATTAATTTGATTAGATTGATTGATAACATGCTTGTGTGAATACATGGTTACGATGCATGAATAATGTATATCGGATGGATATTATATGGGTGGGACAATTTTAGAAATTGTTGTAATAAATTTTGATTTATTAAATTGGACCTGCGTGTCCAGCCTTATCACCTCTATACTCTTTGTATTCTCTTCTCACCTATTCCCCTCAATGTAAATGAGGTTTCTTTAGAAGTGTAGTGTAACGGGTAGAAGATAATCTTGTGCTAGCTCGAGAGAGAAAGGGAGAGATTTGATCTAGGATCATTATGTAAAGTATCCATCCGCATATCATTATTATTTTATTTATACGCGCTTTATTATGTGTTTAGAATGCATGTTTAAGGGTGTATGATGATGAGACCTTAACAAAGATAATAAATTGGTTGCTAATTTGCATTCGAAAAACCCTCGCAAAATATTAAGCGTTTTTCCTTCCATTGAGTGATTCTCACTCAAGATCCGAGACTGGCATTGGCTTGTTGGCCAAAGTCAAGGCCTTTGTTCGTCGAGGATGTGTTTGAATCACGAGAGCTTTGTTACATGTCAGTGTCTTGTCCAAGTTGTGGTTTGTTGGCCAAAGTCAAGACCACTTCTTGTCCATCGACATTGATTACGAAGCTTTCCATGGTCAATGGGTCGCGCTTGACTGGGATCACTAAGTTTGTTGTGTCAAAGCCAAGGCTTAGTTGATTCAGAGGAAAAAAGTTAGGTAATACATTGGATGTATTGGCATATATAAGATATATGGTTCGAACTTGGATGTCCCCCTACCGGATCTAGGAATTGGATTGAGTCCAATCGATCTTAGAGATCTACCTAGTTAATTATCATATAATTTGTTGGCCAAAGTCAAGATTGTGTGATATTTAACGGGATCCTAGCCTACTAGGAAACAAGGTTTCCCGAGTACTCGACAGAGGGTTAGAGGCTCGCCGAAAAATAATGGGAGGCAAGAATTGAATTTGCAATACTCGTTTAATTACTTGTCATACGCGCTCAAACAAATATCAATTCGTCAAAGAAATTAAATGTTAGTTGGACTAATATTTAAACGTTGTTTTTAATAAATAGTTGGACTATATTCAAACTATTCATTTATAGTTGATTTTGTAATTGGATTATAGTAATCAATATAATTGATTTTAATCTATTAAATTTTAGTTGATTAAATAGTTGGACTATTGTAATCATTATAATAAATAGTACCAAAATCGTTGATTAAATAGTTGGACTATTAGAATCAAGATAAAATTGAAAGATTGACATTTAAAACATAATCCTATGGAGAATGTGTTTAAATGGTTTAATTTTCAAATTGGGAATAAAATTTCAGGATGGTCCTGAAAAATAATAAGTTACTTTATTTGATAAAATAACACATTATGCCTAAGCCCGGAGTTAAGCAAATAGTAGAGCATAATCTTTGGAAGATTTATGTAATGATAACTTTAGTACTTAATACATTAAGCTTGTCACAGTAGACTCCTTAATTTCTGAATCAGAACCAAAGATTAGATCTTTAAAGTATGATAATGAAATTGAAGGATCTTCAAAGAATCTATTCTTAGATTTTAGAAGTACTAAAATTGCAATACATAACTCTTGGAGAGTTAATGACTATTCTCAAGGAGACAAAGTCAAAAATTTGCAATTAGGCAAGTAGCGCAAGGCGCACCTTATTTCGATATTCTAGAAACCCGAGGCTTGGCCAAAGGCTTCTGGAATATGAAAAGGGCAAAGACAAAATCATTATAATCTTCTGGGAAGATAAAAGACATATCCCAAAATGTCTGCCTAAATTATGGCAAACGGGATCGTGGAAGTGTGACTGCCGTTTGAACAAAGCAGACATGAAGGAATTGAAGAACGAGCAAGGCTCTAACTTCAAATATGTTTTGAGCAGGATACTGACCTCAATTGAGATTTAATCTGCGAATTAGAAACGAGACTAAAATCGCTGTTTCAACCGTAGATACCTAAATTTAGGAACTACCCTCGGGTGTGTACTTAAATTAGGGAACTGTTATAATGTAACTAGTTTGACTAGATACATTATCTCTATATCAGTGTTTAACCCGCTGCGGGTGAACCTTTATATTCTAGAACACTAAAGTGTTTCATTATATAAAGATGATATTGAGATAAACACATTAGATGTGAATAACATAATTTATATTTTGAATATAAATAAATCTCGAATATATAACATGACAAACGAACAGCTCAAACTGATTTGATCAGATGAAACTAATTGTGGCATTGTTGTCTGGACACAATTAAACAAGAGTCGTATATCCACATTTTCGAAGAGTGGGTACTCGGAATAATTTGATCCCAATCAAATAAAGTCTATAAATCTAGTTTATTGGGCAAAATGCCTATAACACCTTTACTTGGTAAAAGTGCAAATGCCACAGATCTGTTAGCCCTAGTTCATAGTGAAGCAAGTGGGCCCATGTCTAGCTAGGCTAGATGTGGATATGAATATTCCGTGACCTTACGGATGTGGCATTGCGTTATGGTTATGTGTTTCTTTTGAAGAACACAAATCGGAAACTTTTAAAGTTTCGACACGAAATAGACAAACAGATCAGCTAAAGTATTAAACCGTAACGGTAAGACCGTAATGGAAAATACTTAAGCAATAAGTTTCTAATATACTTGAAAGAGTAAAGTATTCTTTCAAATGAGGACTCCTCCCGGAACACGTCAGTTTGACGGTGTGTCCAAACAGAGTAACTGAATCTTGTTGGACATGATAAGGTTAATCATGAGTCGCTCAGAGCTACCATTTCCTTCAACGGATAAGCTTTAACAGTGCAAGAACTTATTTTGAATAAGGTTCCATTAAAATCTATGAGATAGATATCATATTAGATATGAACAGGAAATAAACCAGGTTTCACATTCCTGAAAATTTGGGTATGCTAGGCATATGTTTGGATGATACCAAACTAAAACCCAAATTGGATAAGTGCTAATTGTATGTTATCCTATGGATACCATAAGTATTATACTTATAAAACTCACGAGAGAACAATTAGATTGTTGCTCACCATGCAGTTTTACTAAGAGGAATACCGATATGCAGTGGTAAATGGGAGGATAGTAAAACTCGATGAAAATCGGAGTAATACTATTCCTGGCACCGAATCCTAATGGAACACAAATAGTTCATCAAGGATGAAACTAAACCATTAATCTTCGAATACACAAGAACCGCGTATGTCGGAGAGAGTCAGAAAACAACTTGGGGTATGGGTTTCTGATCTCACCTCATAAAGATGTCTATCTTTTGAGGTATACCAACTGACTACGTATGAGGAAGTGATACAAGGTATCGACTCCCTATTATGACAAAGTTTCATGAGTCTGAAATGGATTCCATGTATATCAACAAGTTTGGATACTAGTTGATGTATCGTAAGGCATTGTGCCTATTGGTACTTATAAGTCTTCAAGGAAGACATACATGGAAGGCAACATACCAACGTACAAAGCTAGGCTTGTAGCGGAAATGTATCGTTATCAATATTGTGTTGATTACGATTCAACCTTTTACCTGTTGCCACGGTAAATCCATTTGGAGAATGCTTGCTAAAGCTGCATGTTTCATTTATGAAAGATGACAGCTTAACGGGAAAATCACTTTCCTGAAAATGAAATCTTTTGGAGGATGTTTACAACATCCTGACAATTTTGTCGTGCCATAACTAGCAAACAAGGTTTGCGGGTTATTCGATCCATGTTTGGATTGAAGCAAGCATAGGTTCTTGGAATTGTCGTTTTGATGTGATCATAATGATGTATGATTTAATTCAAAACGAAAAGATTCTTGTGTATATAAAGAGGTTAGTGTGAGCGCACTGACAGTGGTTGTCCTATAAATAATGATAATACATCATTTCTTGGAAATGATATTCCCATAAAATAATAATCGGTGAAAGCTTGGCTTTCGAAAACTCTCCGTGGAATCGTACATTGAAAAATGTACGCTGCCTGGTGTCTCATACGCTTTGAGCATATGAAGTCACAAACAGGCCAATCTGAGTGATAGTCACTGGATTGATGTTAAGAACATCCGTTAGTATCTTAGAGAACTAAGGATGTTGTCTTAGTCTATGGAATTAGAGAAATTGAAGTGACTGGGATCATGTAGCAAGTTTCCTAACCGATAAAGACGACTAAAAGTCGCAAACGGTACAACAAAGTTTGAATAACGGAACAGTGAGCTGGAAATCTTCCAAGCAAGATACTGTTACCGAATAAACAACAAATGCAGGTTATTGCTGCAGCTGAAGCGGCAATAGAAGCCTTCTGGGTCGATAAACAAATCTAATTAGATTAGATATAGTTCTGTTAGCAGCTGAGCTAGGCGTCAGCACAGACTAAAGAATTAATGGTCTCATCAACCAGATACATACTTCGATATTCATATGATTCGTTACATCGTGGCGATGTGATGATCGAATAAATCGCATCAGATGATAATCATGAAAATCCGCTGACGAAAGTCTTTTCTCAGCAGTTTGAGCCAACCATACATAGTTCGGGTGTAAGACACTCGAGTGACTGGCTATAGGCCAAGTGGGAGATTGTTGGACAATTATGACCCATAGCGTCACTATTTGTACAGATCATTGTGTTGTTGTACAAATTAACTATGTGACAAAGGAGATTGCACTCTTATCATTTGTGATTAGATCACATAGATGTATAAATGATGAGAGGTCCCTATGATTTGTTCCTGGACGGAGAATGATATGAGACAGTATCAGTCCACGAATGATAAATCATTAAATATCCCTAGTTAGAGTATTATCGAGATTGGGCAGCGATAAATACGTAAAAGACTAGTATTACACTTGTGCGTGTTGTGATGGCACAACGGCATAGTTCTCATATATTTGGGTATATGATACTCATACAAGTGTAATAGGAGGTTGTTTTTTTACCGATGGTACGGGAAACAGCTTCGCTCTGGATAAGACCTCTCGGAATTCCATTGGTAGTATAACTATGTGTCTATGGAAGTCCGAAATCAGGGTAGGTGTATTTGGTCTTACCTGAGACTTGCACCGCTAATACTACTTGCGACAATCAATATACTTTGGTTTAGGTCGTCCAGGGCTTTAACAGGTTCTGTGTACGCCAATGCTGGGTATATTGAGAATCGTAGTGTGTTGGGTGTGATGTCAAGACGGAAGTGTCACTCAGTCATATGGAGATGATGGTCACCGTAGATACGAGACTGGTTCTCTTAAATGCTGCAGCTATCGGGATAAAATGACAAGGTCGGGTTTATCTGATTATAGAGACTAGTCACCAGACATCCGATATGTGCTTCGTACGGGGCAGACACAATTCCAGCCTCAGGCCTAGCACGTGATCATCCGATACTGGACAGAAATACGTAATATTACGTATACTACGCCTGATACAGATCCTTTATTCCTGTAAGGATATTTCCGGAGAATTGGGTAGGTATGGCGCTTTGCTAGAGGCCAACCTTGTCTTGTAAATCGGTATAAACGTAGTACGAGGTACTTACGTGTTCGGATAGTCCGACGACCGAATTTACTACCAACATATCCGGGGATCTCATGGGTCGCTTCCCAAAGATTCACCGATGACGTATGACTTGCACTCTATATTAATATGGGATTAATTAGAAGAGAGAGAAAATTAATCTAGGATTAATTACGGAGATATTTTATATGGGATAAAATATCATTAAAAAAGAGATAACGATTAATTTGGAATTAATCGGTTAAAATAATATATTTGATATATTAAACGAAATTGGATTTCGACGCGGAATTAAAATTAGATTTTAATTCGGGCGAACGAATTAATTTTGAATTAATTCGTTAGCGACGTGAATAGTGATTTCGCTAGGCGTAATCATTTAATTATGACGCAACGGAAAATTCGTTTATTTGGAATTAGCGAACCCAAGCCTGAGATTATTTGCGAGCGCATTCGCATTTTGAATTCGAGTGTGGCACGTCAAATCAAGCGTCAAATCGCTAATCGCATCTAGCGTCACATCATTCGTCAATCAAGTGATGAATGTCTTTCACTTTGAATGATTGACGCAAGTCACTATTCATGATTGATGGAAGTGATGTGAGTGGTTGGTGTCATTTATGGCTTTAATGATTTGCTTTTTGAAAGCCAAATTCATGTGAAATGAATTTGAAATTCAAATTAGTGTATAAGATACATAAATTTCACAAACCAAACACAACTCTCTCTCTCCATTCTCTTCTTCTCTGTCACGCCCTTGGGGCCAAAAATTGCTCACTGGTTTTTGATAATGCCGAGCAGTGAAGGAAGCAATAGTGGGATTTTGTGGCAAAATCTCAAGTGCTAGCACACTTACGAGACATACGAAGGTGATAGGGAAGTCCACACATGAGCCGGGAACTATTCGACGAAGCTCGGAGCTTGACGAATGACCAAAATCGAGCCCAAATAGTGAGGTGTTCTGCTCACTGCCGTGACCAGTCCAAGGCAGAATTTGAAGTTTTTGTTGCCTCCACATCGCTCAACCGATCGATGTGAGTATTCCGCAACTTCTTCGATTTGTATTCGCACTTTATTCATGCTTATTTTTGATCTTGGGACCTAAATAGAAACCAACACATGTAATATCCATCTGATATACATTATTCATGCATCGCAACCATGTATTCACTCAAGCATGTTATCAATCAATCTAATCCAATTAATTAATCTGATAATTAATGACCATCCAATGTTCAAACAACAATTTGATTTTGCGCGAGTCAAACTCGTTTTGCGAATAAGTACTCAAAGTATGAATTCTTGAATTAAATTAAACTACAACATTAAATCCAATTTAATATGTATTTAATACTAATTCACTATTTAATTCCAAATTAAATAATACACTTTATTAACGAACCTTTACGACTTAAATTCCAAATTTAATCATTACGGGTCTCAAGGCCCGATTGACATCCAATGTTAATTTAATTAAAGTCGAATGAGCTTTTAATTAATTTCTTAAGGCATGGACTTTTGTTCAACTTGGGTCAAACCCAAAGACTAAAGCCCATTTAAAGGAATCACCATTATATGCCTAGAAACCAATTTAGGTCCATTAGGCCCAATTAAAATAATTAAGGTCCATTAGTCGCATTTGGACTTTATGGAAATGGTTTTGGGCCCAATTGGATCCAACCAATTTAGCCTAAACCAATCTTGGTACAACCAAGCCCATTTAAGCCCAATAACAACTTTTCAAGCCCAAATCTAATTTAACCCATTTAATTAAACTACAAAAATTCCAAATTTCATATTTAATTAACCAAAGTGTATAACATAATTAATTACCCAAATCAATATTTCCAAAACACCAATTAGCCTAATTAATCATACTCATTAAAAACAAAACATGTCCAACATAAAAACTTTTTAAGCCCTTTGAACCCTCCTAGGTGTCTCGGCAGTCCACTGTTTTGCCTCTCCAAATTCGGTCCAAGCTCCAAGCTTTTGGGTGGTGATTCTAAGCTCACAAGTTGGTTTCCCTATCACATTCGCAAGAATCAAATGGTGTGCTAGCACTTATGAATTTTTGCCACAAAAATCCATTATTTTCTCCTTGTGTTTCACGGTAAAACCAGAAGAAAAACAGAAGGAAAAACAGCCATGAGGCCGTGAGAGAGAGGAAGAAAGAATGAGAGAGAAAGTTGTTTTGTGTTAGTTGAAATTGATTTCTAAAATCAATTAAAAACATATACCAAATTTTGTAAAAAGCTTTCCAAAAGTTAACACAAAATTTGGCTCCAAAATGACATTAAATGCTATCAACCACTCACATCACTATTTACATCAATCAATCAATCAAGTGACAAGTTGTCACATCACTCAAAGTGACTAATGATTTGACGCTTGATGTGACTAGCGATTTAACGTTTGATGTGACTTGCGTGCCGCACTCGAATTCGAAATGCGAATGCGCTCGCAAACACTCCCGGGCTAGGGTTCGCTAATTCCAAATTAACGAATTTTCCGTTGCTACGTAATTAAATGATTATGCCTAGCGAAATCACTATTCACGTCGCTAACAAATTAATTCTAAATTAACTCGTTTGCGCGAATTAAAATCCAATTTCAATTCAGCGTCGAAATATAATTTTGTATAATATATCGAATATATTATTTTATTGATTAATTCCAAATTAATCGTTATCTCTCTTTAAATGATATTTTATCCCAGATAAAATATCTCTGTAATTAATCCCAGATTAATTTTCTCTCTCTAGTAATTAATCCTATATTAATTAAAGTACGAGTCATATGTCATCGGTGAATCTTCGGGAAGCGACCAATGAGATCCCCAGATATGTTGGTAGTAAATTCGGTCGTCGGACTATCCGAACACGTAAGTACCTCGTACTACGTTTGTACCGATTTACAAGACAATGTTGGCTTCCAGCAAAGCGTCATGCCTACCCAATTCTCCAGAAATATTTTTACAAGAGGAGTGTTAACCGCTTTAGCCTTGTCCTCATTCTATGTCTCAGTAGAGGGACTCTGTTGTGTACTCAATCTAAATTGGGTAGCAAGAGGAGTGTTAACCGCTTTAGCCTTGTCCATCTAGAATCGCTGAAGTACCTTCTCGATGTACTCCTCCTGTGACAAGTATAATTTATTGGCTTTTCGATCACGGCCGATCCTGATGCCAAGAATCTGTTTAGCTGGCCCCAAGTCTTTCATCTCAAAAGACTTACTCAGTTGCTGTCTCAAATCATCAATCCTCGATTGATTCCGGCCAACAATCAACACATCATCTACATATAGCAGTAAGATAATAAAGTCATCATCAGAAAATTTTTGAACGAAAACACAATGGTCTGAAGTGGTCTTCTTGTATCTCTGCTCCCCCATAACTGACTCGAACTTCACGCACCACTGTCTCGGTGCCTGTTTCAAACCATAGAGGCTTTTCCTGAGTCTGCACACATAATCTTATTTCCCTATTACTCTGAAGCCTTCTGGTTGCTCCGTGTAAATTTCTTCTTCCAGATCCCATGAAGAAATGCGATCTTGACATCCATCTGCTCAATCTTCAAGTCGAGGCTTGCTGCTAGATTGAGTACCACTCTGATGGATGACATCTTCACCACTGGAGAGAAGATTTCATCGAAGTCAATGTCTTTCCTCTGATTGAATCCCTTGACGACTAGTCTGGCTTTGTACCGGGGTTGTGAAGTGTTCTCATGTTGCTTCACTCTGTACACCCATTTTTTCTTCAAAGCCCACTTGCCTCTTGGCAATTTCACTAACTCGAAAGTGTGATTGTCATGCAAAGATTTCATCTCATCTTGCATGGCTTCCTCCCACTTATCTTTGTTCTCTATTTCCGCAGCCTCCTTGTAGCTCTCGGGTTCTCCCCCGTCAGTAAGTAGCACATACTCATATGTAGAGTATTTGGTTGAAGGTCGCATATGTAGAGTATTTGGTTGAAGGTCGCATTTCTCTGTCAGACATTCTTTGTGGAACTGTTGGTGTGGCTTCTGGTACTGGTGGTTGATCATGATCATCATCTCTGGGAGCTTCATCACATGTACCCTCATGTCTGGAAACCTTATCTTCAACTTGTACTGGCACCGATGTATGAGGTTCTGGATTCACATCTCTGTATTGTTGGGGTATTGTCTTTAGTTCCTTCTGGATGTCTTCTATGGTCTGATCTTCGACGAAGACAACATCTCGGCTTCTGACAATCTTCTTCTCCACATGATCATACAGTCTGTAGCCAAAATCATCATGACCATAGCCAATAAAGATACATTGTTGCGTCTTTTCATCAAGCTTGGATCTCTCGTCATTTGGGATGTGTACAAAAGCTTTGCACACAAAGACATGTAAGTGCTCGTATGACACTTCTTTACCTGTCCAAACTTGGTTAGGAACATTACATTTTAGTGCGACTGTTGGGGACATGTTCAAAACATGTACTGTTGTGTTCAGCGCCTCCCCCATAATGTCTTCGGTAGCTTGGCTTGTGAGAGCAAGCTTCTGATCCTTTCGCACAAGGTTCTGTGCATTCTCTCAGTTAAGCCATTCAGCTGAGGTGTTTTGGGAGGTGTCGTTTGATGTCGGATTCCTTACATCTTGCAGTACTGATCAAATAGACCTTTGTATTCTCCACCGCTGTCTGTTCCGATACATTTGAGTTTCTTGCCGGTTTCTCTCTTCATCACTGCATGAAACTCCTTGAACACTCCCAACACTTGATCTTTTCTCTTCAAGATTTATGCCCAGATCTTACTTGAATGATCATATATGAATGTCACAAAGTAAAGTGACCCTCCAAGTGTTCGTGTCTGCATCGGACCACATACATTTGAATGTATGAGATCAATTACCTCCAGTTTCAGCTGAGTCAGGGAGCTCTGGAAGGACATTATGTTCTGTTTTCCAGCCATACAGTGTTCACTCTTCCGTAAGTGTGAGTTCTTCAATTCGGGAAGAACATTCCACCTGCGTAGTATTTTCATCCATGTTTGACTCATGTGATCGAGCTTTTTATGTCATAGCTCGGCTGCCTCATTACTGTTGACTGTAGTAATGCTACTATGGGAAAGCTTAGTATGCATCAAATACAAAGTTGAATCTTTCTTACCTCGTGCCACCACCATTGATCCTTTAGTGAGCTTCCAGGTTCCGTCACTAAAGGTGCTATAGAAACATTCATCATCCAGCTTGCCTGTTGAGATCAGGTTTAACCAGATATCTGGGATGTGCTTGACTCCCTTCAACACTAGCATTGTCTCGTTGTCTGTTTCAAGGCAGATGTCTCCAATACTGATGGCTTTGGACTGGCCGTCATTCCCCATCCTTACAGCACCGTAGTCTCCTGGTGTGTAAGATGAAAAGAAGTCTCTGCGAGATGTGGCGTGTATGGAGGTGCCACTATCTATCACCCAACTGGTCTCGTGGCTGGTAAGATTCACAACATTTTCTTCATATATAATGCAAAATTCTTTGAAGGTTTTGTCGGTGGTAGTAGCAACTCTTTCTTGGTTAGAGTCACCATCTCTCATGGACTGCTCGTTCTTCAGTTTGTAGCAATCCATTTTCATATGGCCTTTCTTCTTACAGTGGAAACATTATATTTCTCTTGTTCTTGATTTCCCCCGGTTCTTGTCTGATTTACCTGGGCCTCGGCTTTTACTCCTCCCTCTTCTGATGTTATTCTCTATCACTAGAGCTTCTGAGGTTGAGGCCGATGCTAACTCCTGCATTCTCGTCATATTTTCTTCCTCGAAGATCCTGATTTTCGCCATCTCCATAGTGATTTTCCCATCTGCGGCTGAATTTATCACCGTAGATCTGAACGTTTCCCAAGATTCTGGTAACGTATTAAGGAGTATTAAGCCATTTACCTCATCTCCGAAGTCTATGCCCAATCCAGACAATTCTTTCATTATTCTGAGGAAATCGTTGATGTGGTCCGCCACAGCTGTACCTTCCTGATATTTCAACCCCATCATCTTCTTGATGTAGTACAGCTTGTTGTTGCCAGTCTTTGCTAGAAAAATCTCCTCCAGCTTTCTCCATAAGACACGTGCATTTGTATCTTCACTAACATGGTTCACGATACTGTCGTCGATCCACTGACGAATAATACTGTATGTTTTCTGGTGAAGATTCTTCCACTTTTCTTCAGACATTGCTTCTGGTTTCTCCTCCAGAAATACCGACCTATCATAATCCTTCACATATATAAGGTCTTTCATCATTCCTCTTCATGTGAAATAATTGGTACTAGTCAACAAAATCATTTTTCCGACTCCCTCATCCATCATAAAAATTCTAAGCATAATTTCAAAAAAAAAAGAGCTCACTGTTACGTCCGGAATGGTAAAAAATGGTGGAAATGACACTTCGTTTGTCAAAATCCGACTCAGGGACTAAATTGCAAATTTCAGAAATTACATGGGTTAAAGTGTAATTTCCCAAAGTCCATGGGCCAAAATGTAATTTCGGAAAAATTTAGGGGCTAAAATGTAATTTCAGAAAAGTATATGGACCTTTCTTAAAATTACCAGATTTTTGCTGACTTGGCACTGCTGACGTGGCAGATGACATGTCGATGACGTGGGGGCTGACTGGATGACATGTGTCTGGTGACGTGTCCTGTTGACTGGGTGTGTCAGGCTGACGTGGCGCTGACTGGACTGGTGACGTGGTGATGACTGGACTTGTCTTCAACCTTCAGCGCGCTTGAGGCGTGTGACTGCGACTGGCGACGCGTGGAATTGGTTATGTGAAGCGCGTGCGGCGTGCTGGGACAGAAAATACCAACGTGCTCGTCTCGACGTGAAAAGTCCGATGGTATGCTCAAAATCGATTTTTGACAACTTTCGTCGGAACCGATTTTCCGAACCGAACCTCTGTTTTTGAGTTTCGGGATCCCACCGTTGAACCTTAGCTCCTGATACCACTTGTTGTGATAAAACACACACTAATAGAGATGAAATGAGATAAAACTCTTATTTTATTACACCACAACAAAAAAATTACAAAGCTTCTAACTTAAGCTTTACAAAAAACTCTCACACCACTTTACTTTCTATTCTCACTCACTTATGAGTCTGGGATTTCTGGGATGCATTTACACTTGATAAATGGCTCATTTCATGGTGCCTAAACCTGTGCTACAGTGTCACACAGTTTGACACTTGTTGGCAGCAAGTTAGCAACCATTTCCATCTCCATCAAGCTTTCGGTGCCCATCTCCATCAAATTTTCGGTGGAATTTTGGTGTGTTCTGCGTGCATGCAAATGCATGCTGTCTTCAACTTGTTGGCTTCAACAGTAAGGTAAAACATTAGTACATTGGATCCATTATTTAAAAAAAAAATTAAAAAGACTATTGACGGTTTGAACATGAACACGATTATATATTCGCCATTCGTGAATTGAGTTCACCTTGAGGTGTCACCAAGTTTTAAGTTTAACCAGACATGAGTGGTTTCAGAGTGAAGCATCCGAGTTTTGCTTTCCGCCATCCTTCAAAGGCATTAGCTAGGGGTGTCAAAACGAATCAACGAATCGAATTTGTGTCGAATCCTAAACGAATCGAATCAAAATATGATGGATTCGTATTCGATTCGTTTATTAAACGAATCATAATATCAGAATTCGTATTCGATTCGTTTAATAAACGAATCGAATACGAATATTCGTTTATTCGTTTAGTCAATGATATTATTTAATAAAATAATTTACCACACTTGATTTACATCAATTATTCATTAAGATATACATATGAAATGTGTAATTAATATATTTACTAAAAATATCTCACCAAATACCGAAAAATATTAATTTTTCTATGATAATTAGCTATAATTTCTCGAATATTAATTGAAAATTAACAATAACTAGTAAATAAAAATAATAAACGAATCCTAAACGAATAAACGAATCAATGAGCTTAAATTCGTATTCGATTCGTTTAATAAACGAATCGAATCGAATTGACCCATTTATTAAACGAATCCATTTTTTCAAACCCGTATTCGCTTTAAAGCGAATCGAATCGAACGAATAAACGAATCATGACCCAAATTGACACCCCTAGCATTAGCTCACCTCAGGCCGTCCCTCAAGGCGGCCCTTGCTCGTATTGGGCTACTTTTATATGATCTCATTTGTTAAAGCAAAATCATTTGGGCTCGGCCCAATTCATTTCTTCACCGCACACTTTGAACAAATTAAATATATTTACGAAATCTGCTCATTTGAGGGTTCTGGTAGTATAATTATAATAATAATAATGATTATTATTTGTTTTTTGAAATAATAATTTGGTTTTTTTCAATTTTTAAAAATAACAATAAAAAATAGTAACATTAATTAAATCTAATATTTACTTAATTTTGTTTACAATGTAACTCTTTTAAACATCACAACTACACAATTTTTTTTTTGATAAGTTAGAATCATAATTTAAATTATTTAAAATGTAGAAAATAAAAAAAAATAATAAGCAAAGTAAAAAAGTATAGATATTTCATGAAATTAATCATCAGTAAATATAAATAAATTATAAAATATTTCAAATATAATTATAAAATAACAACATAATAAATAGACTTTAACAAATTTAATTAATTCGGTTAAGTTATTTTTTAGTTAAAAAAAATTCTAATTCGGTTTGATTCGATTTTCTAGTTAAAAATCGAACAATTATTTTTTAAATTAAAAAAGTTATAATTTTAGTTCAGTTTTTCCATCCCTATTTGTAGATATTTTTTAGTACGATCACGATATGTGTTCATATGAAAATAAATATGTTCTAATTTTTCAACCTAAAATACATAAATCTTGCCAATACTGAGATTTGTGGATCTTTTAATTTGATTATTATATTATATCCAAAATCACTGTCTCATTAAATTTAATAAAATATATATCTCTTGGTTTATGTTCGTATAAAAATATAGATCTATTTTATACAAATAAATAACTAAAAAGAGAGGGGGAAGAAGTTCATACGATATAACTTGACCCGCACATAATCTCAATAATTATGTTTTTTGTTCTCTTCTCATTCCCTTATTAGCTATGGTCATTTTACTGCACATTCTATGGACTTGCAAATATTCATATAGCATTTCTTGAAACTTGGACTAATTAATCACCATATTATAGATTAATAGACAATACACGGATGAGTAATTTGTTGTTAAAAGTTGTTTTCCCTTGAATTTAACATTATAATTAGTTGGTTAAGATAAGATTAAATGGTGCAAGACCAGTCTCACACAACATTCTATTTATTGATGCTTTTTTTTTTTTTTTTTTTTTTTTATTATTATGATAGCATAATAATTCCTCACGCAATTGATAAAAGAATTGTGATTACCAAATTTAGTTTTCCTTTTCAATACTTGATTGCTTTGATCACTTTGACAACCCCACGTCCCCACCACACCCACTCTTTTTTGTCTCTGGTTACATCAAAAAGCTTATGTTGCTTCATAATTTGGGCTCATTGATTCTCTCCATGGAGACACAGCCCATAGCCCGCACCTCTATCAATTGCAATTCACATAAAAATTATTATTTTTATTTTATTATGGAAAAATAGCAAAACTCTTATGATTTTGGGTGAATTTAAGTGAAATTTGTCTGATATTTTAAAATTAAGTGAAATTCATATATGGTGTTTTGCTATAAATATTTTGGTTATTATTGTAAAACATGGGATATGGATGATAATCGGTACACCTCGTCCGGAACTAGTCTCTTCCCATCTTGATTGTGATTGAAGATGAAACAACCATCACGAGTCTCGGTTAATTTTTTGAATCAAGAAGAAAAATCGGCTCGAATCTCGAACTGATTGGTTATGGATCTCGATTGAAATTCGAGATTTTTTATGCTAAAATTATGGATTTTTAAGAACAATGAGTGTTTCGCTTAATTTTAAAATATAATGAGAGTTTCACTTAGTTTCATTAAACATTGAAATGTAATATTTAGTGTGATATTTAAGTGTTAAGTTGATATCAGTTTCGTCACGAGTTCTTATTTATAGCAGGAATCTTATACACTTGGTACGATTTTTTTAACAGTGCTGCTACCTTACTCGAATGACATGCCTCACGATGCAAACCCTGCCAAGGATAGCGAGACCCGACACAATAAGGAACCCAATATTGTTCTATGACCAAATTTGAAGGGATCCGCGACATGTTGCTAATAATGGACCAAGAACCTTGGTATGATGTAGACGCCACAAACGGTGATGAGGATCCGTTTGATAAGTCGTTAAACCTCAACTTGTTGATTTACTAAAAATCAAGAACCAAAGGTATATTAAATCTGTAACCTGGTGATTTATTAGAAACCAAGAACTTCGGTATAATTTTGAACGCCACAAGATAGAAACCTTGATAAGTTCAATAGTTCATTGAAGTACCAAGAGGAAAAACCTCACAAGAAATTTGACTCCAAAAAAATAATCTCCAATATTTCTTGTTGGGGTTTCGGGCGATGGGCGCAGCGGAAGCGCGGTTCGGGTGAAATCGTAATTTAAAACTTTTTAAAATTACCGAATAAATTATTCAATATCTAATATGAATAATTTATTCATATTTCACATAAACCTATTGACCGGCGTAAACTCACACGTATAACGCAAGCGCACGTATCGTTCAAGTAGTATAAAAATATCGATCTCACGAGGACTTAATTCCTACCGTTGTTATTAAATATTGATACTATTTATTTACATGTATCTAATTATATAAAGAAGAGAATTGATTGCTTTTGATTGGTTGAATGTTGTTGTACAAAATAAAATAAAAACAGACTCAAAAGAAAATACTAAGGAAAATAAAAGAAAAGACTCAAGGATCTAGGGTCGTGACTCCACATAATATTATTATAAAGATGAATTGATTCTCTTATTTATGTGTAATAAATTAATTTGCTAACCTGGAACACGATGATATGCGAAAGCCTATTCCGATGGTCAGACGCAAATACCCAGTATAACCCAATTGAACCATATTCCTATATCAACCAAATTACATGGATTCATTAAGATTAAGTTCAAATTATGACTACCCACGCCCGACAAGTATATTCCTATCAAAATCCATATCACCTACACTAATATAATAAATCAAAACGGGCTATGCTTTTTCAAGGCCAAGAATATTTTCTGAGAAAAATAATCACTTTATATATGCAAATAATACGTATTAGAAGTTATCTGCTTTTAACATACAATATGCATTGCAAGTGAAATTTTGCCTAATTTCGGTACCTCTGATGTAATCTTTTTTATTTTAATACCTGAAATGCAAAGTGCCTTCGTTAAAATTCCAGAATCTAGCTTTGAAATATGACTGTTGCATATTTAATCCCAAGGGAAATTATCAATTTTGGGTTATCTAAAAAATTTTCTACTAAATTTGGGCACCCAAAAACTAGATGCAATCCTTTAAAAACAGAGAAAAACTCCCAAGGAAAGCACACCAAATGAAGTGAAGAGGAGCCGAATTTATAGTCAAAAGTTGGTACCGGCGTCGCGACGCCAAGCCAGCGTCGCGACGCGCGTTGATCTTCGACACGTGTTACTTGGCTTCGTGAGATCGTGACACGTGGCACTGTTATGTCGGCAGTTGGCTTTTTGATGTCGGCAACATGTGATGGCGACACGTGTCCAGGCGCATTTTAGTGTGATCTGCTGAAATTTTGACACGTGGCAGGTGCATTTTAGCGTAGATGATGATTGTCGGCATCTTAGGATGATGACACGTGGCAGACGCAAGTTAGCAGATCGGCTGTGATGGTGACACGTGGCACGGCGCACGTTAGCAAAGTCAACTTTTCAAATTCTGACCTGTTGACCCGGTGCACGTTAGCATAGACTTGGTGCACGTTAGGCGTCGCGACGCCAAGGGATTGGGCGTCGCGATGCGGCCAAATTACCGAAATACCCTTTTTGCTAATTTTCGCTGTTTTGCTCCAAATCACCTCCAGAATGTCCTGAAACTTTATTTATCTACAAAATATCACAAAACACATCAAAATATTCACAAAACTCAAAAAACTATACAAAATATTAGGTTAAATGAGTGTGAAATAGTGATAGATTTACCACTCATCACCTATTTATTCGATATCAAATAACGACATAAATATATATGAAACATCGCGAAACTTTTAAGAAAAATATTTTTCCGCAAAATGACGCAAAACACGTTTTTGACCGAACCGACCGCCTAACACTTATGGGGACTGCCCAGGTAAGCTCCAATAGTGTTAGGGCAGTTCGTGGGCTGCCCGAACAGTGACAAATTCACTATTTGGAGTTTGGACAGCCGTCACCCGGTTGGCTCAAAAGTCACCCGGTAACGCCGTTTTCGCTTATTTCAACTCCGAAACACTTTCCGGAAATTGTTCCAACACCCAAAACACATCCAATACATTCAAATGACATAATTTTCATCACCAAAATAGAATAAATTTCAGATCTGATCCAGAACAGAAATCATCAAATTTTCATGCTTTAATCCAAATTTTTCAACATTAATCAAATTAATCTTAACACCAATCAAAATCACCACACAAAACCACCCAAGAACAATTCTAGGCATTACAATAGTGGTCATAACACTCTATAATGGCAACTTGTCATCAAATGACCAAATTGAATAAATATTACAATAATATTATCCAAATCACTTCACACATGCATCAATACTTCCAATTCCATCCACCACAACCAAAAACCCCAAATCTAAGAAACAAAGGAACCCTATAACCATTCTAATAATTCAAGAAAATAAGAAACAAATTTTCAAACTCAAGAAGATTTAGGATTACCTTTAATCTCCAATTTCCCAAGCCTTTTCCTTGAATTTTCATTCATTTTCTTCTTGATTTGATCAAACAAAATTTAGGGCTTTTTCTCTCATTAGGTTCGGCCATGGTGGATTCCAAAAGAGGAAGAAAATAAATATTTTAATTTAAAAGGCTCATGACCGACTTTGAAGGCTAATTTGGTCATTTGTCCAATTTAGTCCAATAAAATCATATTAAACTTTATGTTATCCAATCAAAATTGCACACATTAAGTTTAATTAAATAATGCCATTTGAACCAATAATAATTGGACAAATTTCATAACATTTATGAAAAAAGTTTATTAATTAATCATTTAAATATTTAACAATTAAATATCAAAATAATCAATTAATATAATTATTATTATATATGTATTTTTATTTACAATAAATAACAAATACATATATTTATGGCATGTGTCAAAATCTCATTTGACGAATAATTAATGTGTATTTAATCGTATTATGTATCAAATACAATACACAATAATTACGATTGGCCAAAATCCCTAAATGCATGTGTTATCGTTTAACCGATTAAACGATTCGAATTAACTCACTTAATCCGATGAAGTATTATGAATAATCCGTATTATTCATATTGCGTTGTCCAAGTGCTCAACGAGTACACTTCATATTGTGTGACTCTCTAAATTTAGGTTTATCCGTCATGAAATCCAATTTCGTATCCATAATCCACACACTCATGGATTATGGCAACCACAGATAATCTCGCTAAACTATGCAAGCCGAGGTCATTGCATACGTATAATCCCTCCGGCACAGGCTATCCATATTATACATGAGATATAGATGAGAACGACAAATCCGTTCGGTATAATATAATCGACTTTCAATTTACGATATCTAAATAACACTCGGAACTGACTTCCGAAGTAATACCACAGCCATGGATTTACTAAATCGTAAACACGTGAGGGTACCTATGCCATGTACACATGATTGACAGATCTTATCTTAATACGCACTAGATATCATGAGTACCAGTCCACACCTAACGAACATGCGGATGTCTGATCTAAATAGATCGGTGACATAGCTGCCATCAAAATGTGGAGGATAACTCATATATCCCACTGTGGTATCTCAAGTCGAAGGACCACTATGCTCGCTCAACTCGAGAATATTCCTATTAACGTTGGTGTACCATCTAGTAGGAAATCTTCAGTGAGTCGTGCAATGTTTATCAAATAGACACCTACATGTCTATACGAGTCTCCCGAGACTCATGGTTCATTGGGATAAACCATCAGACCAAGTCCGATATATGACATGTACTAGTCTCAACGGATTTTACTAACCGATCCGTGTTAGTAAATATTGACCAGAAACTTTATTTAAGGATATACAACATATAGTGACGCTTCCCAATGTCAATTACAAACTACGTTGTAACTGCGCACTACGTTGTAAATCCTAGGGTCTTTGTCTAATATACACGTATCACTAAACCATATTTAGTTTCAATCTAATCATAATCAGATATCTAATCGTAATTAGATCGAATACGTGTATAAAAGACAATGGTGTTACCATTAAATTAATAATATTATGGAAAAAATGAATTGCTCGTATTTATGAATCAGACATAAATACGATCCAGATTGGCACTCTGAACACCAACCCTAACATTTATTTCACTGACACCTATAAATAAACTGATTATTACATAAAAGAATTTCTAAAATTGCTTCATTACATAACATATTAATCAGCTCTTATTTGCCTAAAATAAAACAAAAAGGAAAACAATCAGTCCATTCGATCACAAAATAAAAGGAAACAAATAATTGATATAAATCTGGCAAGTAAATCAGGCCTATATTGGAAATAAAATAATTAAGCAAATCCAATGTGAAATTGGTAATATATCATGCCCAAATATTAAGGGTGTTCAAATTTTTAGGTCAACTCGCGATCCGACCCGACCCGATCCACTCAAAATTTGCGGGTTGGGTCACGAGTTTGACCTTAAAACCCGACCTGACCCGATCTTATAATATTTTTATTATTTTTCTAAAATTTTTATCATTTTTCTAAAAATTTTATTATTTTTTAAAGTTTTTACTATTATTTCATTTATTTATCACTTTGTTGTCTTGAAAATTTATATATATGATAATTTTCGGGACATAAAATAACTAATATTTATATTTCAAAATAATTAATTCATTAAAAAAATTTATTTTTTTAGCCAACCCAATCCGATCAGGTCTCACAAAATTTTAAAAAATCCGACCCGACCCATGAACACCCCTACCAAATATCTTGAATCAACCCATTTAATGCTTCTTTAATCTTCTCGGCCCGTGCCCTTGTAATTGGCCCAAATGACACGGATCTGGTATTACTTTTTTGATTGACATCGTCTCCGAATAGACAAAGTAACAGATCACTATATCAAATAATGACATGCTATTTTTACTTGTTTGGACATGTCAGTTAGTTAAAACAACATTTATTTTAATGATATTGTAATACAAGTTTGTTTTACAAAAGAGAGTAAGAAATTTTATGCAGACATTTTTAAATTGAAGAAGGAAAAAAAGAAAAAGAAAAAGAAAGATGACTGTAAAAACAAGCCTTGTAGGAGAGTAAGCCCTTAGAAACTTCAGGGATTGCTTGGATTAGAATCAAAGTCAGGGTACTCAAAATGTAACAGAGAGAGAGAGCTAACGTTCACGTCAATCTTTCCCATCAGCAAAAATTGAAACATCATTTTTATTCTTACTGTGGACTTGCACTTCCCACCTCACCCAACTTTGAAAGAACCTTTCCAGCTATAGATAAAGAACTAAAATCATTCCATTGTCTTTTGTCATCTGATGCAAATACCAAAAACTATGTAACCACATTCAACCAATTTTTTTTATAATTATTTTTTAATTTGTTATTTTGAAAGAGTGTTATATAGCAACATAAGTTAGTTACAATTGCCAGCATAACATGGCCAAGAGATCAGATTTCGCGCAGAAGCTGTTGGATGATCTCCGACTGAGAAAGGAGAGATTGGCTGCGTCGTCTCAGAGCTCAAACCGAACACACACATCAGTTGCTGCAGCAGGTATGCATTTCTGGAAAAATTCTGCACATTGAAGTTTTTACATAACTGTGATACTTGTTTCATGACTTTAAGCAACTACAAAAGCAGCAGGTATTATGGGCCCAAATGGAAATGATTGTTGTTCAGAATTCATGTGCCATAATCCTTGTAGAAGCTTAATTAGATGCAGTAGCCTTACAGTCTTGGTTAGCTAGAAAGTAGCAATGGCCTGAGTTGATGAATCATAACGTATAACTATGTCATATGTTTGACAGATGCATATGCTCTTGCAAAGAGAAACTATAGAGGATCCAGGGAATTTAAAACAACTGAAACTGTAAGTTTCCGCGGCTCAAGTTGGCCTAATTTTTTGATCAAGTTAATGATGTTTACTTAATTTCGTCAAATTGTTTTGTTCTCAGCAGACTAGTTTTAGAACTGGGGCAACACAAAGCAGGTCCAGTGCTGGCAACAAATCATTCACCACTAGAGAGGCGGCTGCAAAACAAATTGTTCCTTTCGGGAGAGGCCAGAGCTCAGAACGAATCGGAGATTTGTCCAGGGCCCTGGCTTTTGCCATAGAGAATGGAGGCAAACTCACAAGAATGGATTCCACAGGCAGTAATACAATGCTGGCTTTCTTGAATCAACTCGGCAGAGTATCAATGGACTCCACGAAGATGGAAAGAAGAAATATGATGGACAGACATAGGCCTTCAACTAGTAACTTCCCTACCTTTTCTCATGTTCATATTCAAGAAATTTCAAGGGGAGCACAAAAATTGAACCAGATCCTGAGAGCCTGCTCTAATGGCCTTAACTTTGATAGATACTCAATAGAAATTGGAAAGGAACTACTGAAGGGAGCTGTGGATTTGGAAGAGTCTTTGCGGATGCTTGTAAACCTGCAAGAAGCCTCAGAGTATATGGTAAGCCCGCAAAGAAAAAGTCGGATCACATTGCTTGATGAGGATGAAGATGAAGATGACAACACTGCCAAAATAGCTGAGCAGAGGCAGTTGGACCGGCCAAGATTTTCCTTTGATAAGCGCTCAAGAAACTATCATGACATTGAAGAAGTTGCAAGGAATGATCTCAAGCTGAGGCTGGCAGCACTTACATATCCATCAGATGCTACTAATTTCATCTATGAAAAGCAACCAGCAACTCACAAGCGCTCAGCTAGCACTTCATCTCAATCCAAAGGGGAAAAGGCGAGAATTCCTAATGTAATTGCAAAATTAATGGGGCTGGAAGAGCTTCCAGAAAATGAAGATTCAAAATACACGAGACAGAAAGACTCTGGATCCAAGCAAAAAGTACAAGAACAAAATTTGAGGAAGACTGTGCAGGGAAGCAGTAAAAATGCTAAAATGAGAACAGATGATACCGAGAATCTGGCACCCCCAACATCAAAGCAAAAGGTAATTCAAACCAACAAGATTCCGGCAGTCCAGAATAATGTAGCTTTACAAGCAGAAAGAGAACTGGCAGCCCGTGATGCTAGCTTTAAGGCTGTTATTCATGATGGAAAACCATCCTGGAAGGAGTCGGAGAAAATAAAACCAGCAACAGTCTCCGAAAAGGCCAGTTTCAAAGTGGATAAGCTGCAAGGCAACACTAACCAAGTGAACAGTACCATTCGGAGACTGAAGGATACTCAGGAAATGCACAAAGCACTGAAGGGTGCAGAAACGGGCAGAGTGAAGGAACCAGTCTTAAAGGATGAGCTGCAGCGGATGGCACAACCCACGCATAAAAGGTCAGAAGATGCAGTCATGTCACCAACAGTAAACAATTTCACAAACAACCTTCTGTCGGTCACTAGTATTGGATTACAGCAGCCTCACAAGCTTCGAAACTCAGAGCCTAAGGAAGAAAAGCATCAAGCAGAAGAGAGGGCACATCAGAATGCCAAGCAGAAGATGCCAATAAGGAAGCCGAAAGGAAGTGAACCAATTTTCACTGCTTTATCAAAATCAAGGCATGATGAAATTGATTTGCAAAAGAAGCAGTCACATAGAAACCAAGCTGCAGCTAGTAAGAAAAGTGAAGATGTTGATACAATGCGATCTGACAGAATTCCAGTTGGTAGACATCATGGAGATGTTTCCGGTAATAGAAATTCTTCCAACTTAAATGGCAACATAAAAACATCAGCTAGCAGGAACTCAAATCAGGACACATCTCCAAGAGACCTGGAATCCAAATTGGCAAAACCAAAAGCTGCCATGCTGTCAACTATAGAAAAGAAACCTGTTCATGAACCAGACAAATGGAAGTCTGAAAGTATTAAGTTGCAAAAAAGAGAGCTCCCGCGAAAAATCAATGAAGTAATGATCAAAAGAAGTGGAAATCTGCAGAACGCTGCTAAGGCTCCGAAACATCAGCATTCCATTTTGCTTGAAATGAAGCAGAGGAGTATCAAACTCAGTGGCTTCAAAGAAGCAAGTCACATCAGAGCTAGCAAGTACAAAATAAAAGAAGCTAGCATCCAACCATCAACTGCGGCTGAACAACTTCATAAAGAAGATGAACATGTTCCCAATTTGTACAGTTCCGTCGAAGAAGAGAGCCCAAGCCTTAAAAAGCCACAAACTCTACCTCCAGATGACAGTGTAAGTCCACTTATACTGCAATCTAAAAGCTATTATTTACATTATAAGGACTACAACCATTTCTTGGTCTCGTTCATTTAATCTTTTGGGTGATTGGCAGTGTCCACAGGTGATCACTACACTTATGAATGATCAGCAAAGGGAGCAACCTGTTTTTGACGAATCACAGCTCAAGTCTCAAATCACTGAATCCAATTCAATGGATGGTAATTCACTTTCCCGAAGTATAAATCATTTCTTGCTTTTGTCCCCTTAATGGCTGAGTAACAAAGTTTCTTTTTCTTTTTGCAGGAACCCATGAAGACATTACTGATGTCTTCTTACACAGTTCACAACTGGAGTGTCCGAAAGTTTCTAAATCAGAAACACCGGCGCCTTTGTCTGAAAGTGAAAATCATCTCAAGCAAACACTGATTAAAAGCCAAGTATTTCTTCACACAGCAGAGGCTCTGTTCAAACTGAACATCCCTTATGGCATTCTTCATGACGGTGGCCTTGACTGCCAAGATGAACATAGCAAGCTCATATTAGACTGTGGCTATGAAGTAATGAAAAGAAAAGGAAGAGTACAAGAGCTAAGCGTTCATCCATTCATTAAGGTCTCAATCACAGCAACAAAAATAATATCACTGGATGAATTGGTTAAAGAGTTGCATAAAGACATTGACAAGTTGAGACTCTATGGGAGAAATGGGAATGCTGAAGTAGTAATTGAAGATTATTTGCCTAAAATGCTTGAATGTGATGTGTACAGCAAGGACCCAGATTTGAATTGTATGTGGGACTTGAGTTGGAATGAGATGATGTTTGCATTTATTGAAAAAGATGATGTTATAAGAGATGTGGAAAGGTCTGTTCTCAGTGGACTTGTAGATGAGATCACCAGAGATCTTTATCAGGTCCAGGTTCAAGCATTTTGATCAGAATGAAGCAGAATCCTGAAAAAATAATTCAAGCAAAGTTGGTATTAGAATCCAGTTTGTAATGTGAAGAAAATTTCATTTGGGTTATTTGTTTTATGTACAAACTGACTCTTGAACTCTCAAAGGTCAAAATTGGATTATGCTTGTTACATCATACATGGCATCATAAGAGCTAAAAACAGACATTAAGGTCCTGACAATTAAAGAAAACTTTTGAAATTTCTTAATCAAGCAATATTCATTAATTGACAATTATACCTGTAAACTTCTAGTATTAAAAATGCAGTCTCTAATTCTCTATGACTCTTGTCTAAATAAATTTTTAATCTAAAACAAATATATCAAGGAGCATCCTTCTTTTAACTACAGTTTCTATGATTAAGCATCAAAGAAGAATCCAACAGTAAAGAACAAAAGTAAAAACTGTCTGGGCTTGATGAAGCTCAAGCTCTAGCATTGACCTTTCCATAGCACAAATCATAGACACAAAGGATGAATAATGAAGCTGGGAAGGTAGTGTCTGTAACAGGAGCTTCAGGTTTCATAGGTTCATGGCTGGTCAAGCAGCTACTCCAACGAGCTTATACTGTTAAAGCTGCTGTTCTTAACCCAAGTCAGTGTCTCCCTCTTTCTCCCTTGCTTCTGCTTTTTTTCCCCCAATATTTGATTATCTTTATAAAGTTAGAAACTTGCATCTTTTCTATGTTCTAGTTCTTGGTTAAATCATCTTTTTTGGAATGATTTAGTTACTTTTTTTATTTACTTTTGTGATCATGAAAATTAATATAAATTACTGCCCAAAAATAAATCTTTGGAAAGAAACTCTTGGCACAATCAAGAGAAGATCGTGACTTTGAATTTGGAAGTGCTAACATATGGGTTAGCAGAGTTAATCAACATTCAGACTCTTTACTTTGTCTGTACTTTGTTAGAAATTTATGAACATAACTCAATATAAAAATTAGTTTCAGAGTTCCAGTGGAATATTTTTCTCAATATTCCTCCACCTAAGTAGATAGTGTGGACTCACTCATGTATGAAATTGAATATCATATTGAAATTTACAAGTGTAACTCAACTCAAAAACTAACTTTTTTAAGTACATTATAAGTCTAAAGATATACAATATGAAATCTATTGAGGCACTGCTAAGATCAATTCTTAACCGATGTGAGATATTTTCCTTAACATACTCTACCTATATATTTATTTTGTAGATGATCCTAAGATGACTGAACATTTACGTGCACTTGATGGAGCAAATGAAAGGCTTCATATATTCAAGGCAAATTTGTTAGAAGAAGGATCTTTTGATTCTGCAGTTGATGGATGTGAAGGTGTTTCCTATGCAGCTTCCCCTGTATTGTTATCATCCAATGACCCACAGGTTGATATGATATTTCAAATTTAGTTCCAAACCAATGTTTGCCATTACTTCATTGAATCACCACAAACACTAATTCATGCATGGTTTATCAATTTCTATCGTATTTATGTGCAATAAGATGAGAATTTTTGCAGCATATTCAGTAGAACTGGCTGTAAATTAGCTGCTTCTATCATTTCTGTTACAAACTGTTGAAACAATTTGCACAAATAAGAAAGATATTACCGTTCACCAGGAATATAAAATTAAAGTTGGCTTCAGTGGCGGACTAGGTCGCTCTCTTTAAGACGTTTCGCGGCTCTGCCCAAAATTTGTGCTAGCAGTATGTCAGCCCCGCCGTCCCCAGAATAAAACACGCCCAGAAAAACACTGTCTCAATCGATTTTGCACAAAACCGATTGATAAACTCACACCCAAAAAAAAATATTTGCTCGGTAACATCAAAAAAACAAAATTGGGGGTTTACAATTTCTAAATCTTTGTGATCAACTTTAATAGCCTAATCTTTGTTTGTTTGTTTGGTATATGTTTTGTGGCTTTGTTGAGCCAGAATGCCAGAGCTTCGTGGCTTTCACCATTTCCGGCCTACGCGTAGATCCACTAGCATCTTTGGTTATTTGAAGAAGGAGGTCCATTGATGATATGGAATCCCAGTAATAAGATTCATATCACTAGGGACAATGCACTCATCACAACCAGTATCATCATCCTCTCTAGTCTCAGCAGGAAGCCTAGTCCCATGCCCACTGTAGTGAACAAACAGCACATCATCTGAATCAACTGATCTAGCGCTCAAAGACATACAGCACTGTATTACGAGAATTTCCATAGGGTCGTAGAACGACACCGTGCTCAAATAGCAACTCATGACCTTCAACGGGGTCTGTTAAGGGATCATCATCTGCTCCTCTAACAAGCTGTGAAGAACAACATAAGCACTAGAGCAGCACAGCTGCTGCTGCACAAGTCCAAGCTCTTGATGGAAACTTGTTTGATCACCCACAGACAAAACCACCAGTAATAACCTTTGAAGAATCGAAATTCAGATCCTGCTTTCTGACTAAGTCGCCATAAATGACGAATGGAGCACGAATTAGAGAAAGATCATAATCATTATTTATTATTGATCAGGTAGTTGCGGCCACCATTTTCAGCTATTTAATTATTATGAAAATTGAAAGGAAATGTGGAAATGAATATGAGGCTATGTTTGGTTGGGGGTTTTTGGAGGGGAGGGGAGGGGAGGGGAGGGATTATTTTAAATTATAGTTGTTTGGTTCAATTTTTTGGAGGGAGGGGAGGGGAGGGGAGGGGAGCAAAATCCCTCATAAGCCAATTTTTGCTCCCCTCCAAAAGTGGGGGGTTTTGGAGGGGAGAGAAAGTGAGCAATTAAATATTAAATGCATTTACTAAATTATCCCTACTTATACATTAAAATCCAAAATTTTCTTAATTACAAATCTCTCTTATATTTGCTTCACCATTCAATTCTTTTTATTCTCTTATCTTATATTTGTTTTAATTTTATTTTTAATAACACGTATTATGTAGAGCTTTTAATTTTAATTTTATTATTTGTTTAATTCAAAGATAATATAAGTTTATATTGTTTTAATTTTATTTATAAAATGCTTAAAGGATAAAATAGTAAATTAGTTTTAAAATCTCTTTCCTCTCTTCTTTAACCAAACATATATTTAATTAAAAACTCTCTCCTCCCCTCCCCTCCCCTCCCCTCCCCTCGTTTGAACCAAACATATATTTAATTAAAATCCCTCCTTCCCCTCCCCTCCATTAAAATCCCTCCCCTCCCCTCCCCTCCCCTCCGTTGAACCAAACAGAAGCTTGATTTGGTTTGGTCTTGACTTTCTGGGAATTTTTCTTGAAGAAACCTTGAGGAAACAAGAATGCGAAGACACAACCCAAAAGGACTCCGATCACAATAGCTATTGCTAATCCAGATTGGCGAACCGATTGCACTTTTTCTCTACGCCCAGCAATCTCTTCACAGCGAACCTCACAATTTATACGAGACGCTTGCCCTTTTTTTTGGCATTAATGTAGCCAGTTGTTGGAGAGACAAGAAATAATCATACGGCTTTGATTATTTTTATATAAATTTATAACACTTTTAATATATTAACACCAATATTAAAGATGAATTTTGTAACTTAAACAATTATAATTATTAGCCAAATTAAATAATTTCAGTTACAAATTATTAATTTTTTTTTTTTAAATTCATCTTCAATGTTTATCACAAACTCATAGGTACA
Organism: Zanthoxylum bungeanum; assembly: GCA_019454045.1. NCBI lineage: Eukaryota > Viridiplantae > Streptophyta > Magnoliopsida > Sapindales > Rutaceae > Zanthoxylum > Zanthoxylum bungeanum. Next base: position 413,467 of record SKCR01028663.1, on the reverse strand, counting down.
ACTCATCCTTAAAAATCTGCTTGGAAGGAGGGGAACTCATGAGAGAATGAGTAGTGGAGCAGGGAAGGTGGTGTGTGTAACAGGAGCTTCAGGTTTTATAGGTTCATGGCTGGTCAAGCAGCTGCTGCAAAGAGGCTATACTGTCAAAGCTGCTGTTCTTGACCCAAGTCAGTCTCTCTCTCTCTCGCTTCAAATTTTTCAAAATTTTGATGATGCTGTAAAGTTAGAAAAAATATTTCTTTTTTAAATTGTAGTTCTGGGTTTAGTATTCTTTTGATAATTTGTTTGGTATGATTAAGTTGCTTTTGTAAGTAATTACTGGCCAAAAATCAATCTTTTAGAAAGAAACTTAGCGCAATCGAGGTAAGATTGTGACTTTGAATTTGAAAGTGACACATATAAAACCAGTGCACAAAGACCTTGTTATAAGTAGAGTCTGAGAAAAATTATGATATACGTAATCTTATCCATATTTTTTCCAAACTGTTTCCAAGGTTAAAACTCATGATTAGCGGATAGAAAGTTAATATTTGACCATTCTTAGGCACGAATTGTTGGAGCCAGCAACCTTTTCCACCGAAAGGTGCCAGCAAGAACCGTGTGTGTTCAAATCATGCATGCAAGCTGTGAGTGTGTAACAAGCTGTGTGTGTGTGTGTGCAAGTTGGCAAACCGCGTGAACAGTGTCACGCGGTTTGATCAGCTATAAATTGAGCCAAGGATCATTAGTTTCAGCATCCCAAAGTGTATAAGCTTCAAGTAGAAAGCTTGAGAGTGTGTGAGGTTTTTGTGAGTTTCTTGTTGTAAACTTGTAGTGTTTATTCTTGTAGTAATAAATACGAATTCGGTTTTTCCTCAAACACTCCAAGAGTGATCGGTGAATCACAACAAGTGGTATCAGAGCTTTGGTTCTTCATTGGGATCGAAAAACCGAAGAACGGAGCTCGGTTCGGAAAATTCGAGTTCCGGAAAAGTTGTCAAAAATAAACTTTGAGCATACCATCAGCTAGTTCACGTCGAGACGAGCACGGTGGTATTTTCCGGCGATCAAACGGAGGTACAGGGAGACCGCACGCGCCGCACGCGCCAGGCAGAGCACTCCCACGCGTCGCCACTCGCAGACACGCGCCCCACGCGCGCTGAAGGTTGAAGACGATCCGCGTGGCCGCCACGTCAGCGCCACGTCACGCCCAGTCAGCGCCTCGTCAGCGCCCAGTCAGCCGCCACGTCAGCCGCCACGTCAGCCGCCACGTGTCTGCCACGTGTCTGCCACGTCAGCCATCCGGTCCCACATTGCCACGTCAGCACTGCCACGTCAGCAGCCTGGTAAATTTCATTTAGCCCCCTGAAGTTTTGAAATTTACAGTTTTGCCCCAGAACTTTTAGGAATTTACAAATCAGCCCCTGTGTCGGATTTAGACCAACGAAGTGTCTATTCCACCATTTTTGACCGTTCCGGATGCAACGGTGACCTCGGATTTGTGAAATTCAGACCCGATTTTAGTGTATTCCCATTTTAAAATTTAAAACTTAAAACTTAAAATGGAGATGGAGGATTCTCATTCTGGTGCAATGATTAAACTGGCTGCCACTAATTACTCCCTCTGGAGACCTAGGATGATAGATTTTTTGCATTGTAAAGATCTGTTTGATGTCATCGAGTTGAAGGGAGTGAAACCAGAGTCTGTTAAGGAGTATGACTGGAATAAACTCAACAACAAAACTTTGGGTCAGATTAGGCAGTGGATCGGTCACAGTGTCTTCCACCATGTAGCACAGGATTCAGATGCTTACGGGATGTGGATAAAGCTGGAAGACATGTTCCAGGCCAAGACAGCTCGGAATAAAGCCCTGTTAATGAGGCGTTTGGTGAACCTGAAGCTACGGAGTGGAACTTCCGTTGCGGAACACACCAACGAGTTCCAGAGCCTGGTGAACCAGTTGTCTGCAGTAGACATGCAGCTGGGAGATGAAGTACAAGCCCTCTTACTACTCAGTTCCCTTCCTGATAGCTGGGAGACATTGGTGGTTACTCTCAGCAATTCCGCTCCAGGAGGTAAAGTTACCATGCCTATGGTAAAAGATGCCCTGTCGAATGAGGAGTCCAGGAGAAAAGATGTTGGCTCAGAACAGACAGAAGCCTTCGTCACAGAGACTCGAGGAAGACATCAAGGAAGAGACGGAGAGAGAGGCAGAAGCACAACCAGGGGTAGATCCTCAGATGGAAGGAAGCCTACCTATAAGTGCTACCATTGTGGCATTGTAGGCCACCTAAAGAAGAATTGCCGAAAACTGCAACGAGAGCAGAGAGAAGGCAATCACCAGCCGAAGAATGACGAAGGAGAGACACTGGTCGTTGTCCAAGCAGATGTAGCAATATGCTCCATACAGGAAGAGACATGCCTTCACAACGCAACCCAAGATGTTGAGTGGGTGGTAGATACTGCAGCATCCTACCACGTCACTCCTCACAGAGATTCTTCACAACATACAAAGCGGGAGACTTTGGAGCAGTGAAGATGGGAAATATCAGTTCCTCTGGGATAGTAGGAATGGGTGATATTCAGTTGCGGACAAATGTCGGGTGTACATTGATCTTGAAGGATGTCCTGCATGTTCCAGAACTTCGGCTGAATGTACTCTCGGGGATAGCTCTTGACAAACAGGGCTATGAAAATCACTTCAGAAATGGCACATGGAGAATGACGAAAGGTGTCATGGTTGTCGCCCGAGGACATGCTTGCGGCGCACTATACAAGACTCATGTGAAGATTTGTGCAGACAGCCTCAAAGTAGCTGAAAAAGAGGCTTCTCAAAATCTGTGGAACCGGAGACTCAGACACATGAGTGGGAGAGGGTTGTCTACCCTGAACAAGAAGGAGCTTACCAAGGATGCTGCACGAGGTCCTTGCAACCACTACTCAATTGGTAAGCAACGCAGAGTCTCATTTGATTTCTCTTCAGAGAGAAGATCAGAGTTGCTCAGTCTGGTGCACTCTGATGTTTGTGGTCCCTTGGAGGTTGATTCATTTGGGCGGTAACAAGTATTTTCTGACTTTCATCGATGATGCTTCACGGAAAATCTGGGTGTATTTCCTCAAGACGAAGGATCAGGTCCTAGATCAGTTCAAGCTGTTCCACGCCATGGTAGAGCATGAAACAGGGAAGAAGCTGAAGTGCCTTCGCACAGACGATGGAGGCAAGTACTGTTCCAGGGAGTTCGAAGCCTACTGCATGAGACATAGCATTCGACATGAGAGAACTGTTACACACACTCCACAACATAATGGTGTCGCTACAAGCATGAACCACACCTTTATGGAGAAAGTCAGAGGAATGATTAGTATGGCTAAGCTGCCAAAGCCATTCTGGGGAGAAGCTGTTTGTGCTACCTGTTACCTGATCAACAGATCACCAATTGAACCGTTGAACTTGGAGATTCCGGAGAAAGTGTGGTCTGGTAAGAATCCCTCCTACACTCACCCTAGAGTATTCGGTTGTTTAGCCGTTGTACATGTATCCAATGAGCTCAGGGAGAAGCTCGATGCAAGGACAACTCCATGTATATTCCTAGGCCATGGAGATGAAGAATTTGGATACAGACTATGGGATCCGAAGGAAAAGATGGTCATCAGAAGCCAGGAAGTAGAGTTTCTTGAAGAGACCGAACAATTGAAGACATTGAAATGCCCAGAATGTCTTCCAATCCAGTGCCAACAGAAATCCAGACCCAGCACCAGCACAATTGGCCACAGATATGGTGCACGAGGAAATTCCAGAAGCAGAACCAGAGGAGGCAAATGAGATGTTGAGCAGGGGGGGGAGACACAGCCTGTTCCATCGGAGATTACAGAAGAAAGTGTTGAGCAGGGGGAGCCGCAACCCACTCCACTAGAAGCTGCAAGATCATTCACAGAGATGGATGATGACAGACCTCCTGAAACCAGTGGACCTCAGACAAGAAGATCTGAGCGAGGCAGGATTCCATCAACCAGATATCCGGGATCCGAATATATTCTGCTTACTGATGTGGGGGAGCCAGAGAGTTTCCCAAAGGCAAGAAGGCACTGAGGAACAAATGGGTGAAGAAACATGGCAACAGAACTGTGCAGAGACACAACAGAAGATTACTGTGCAGAGACACAACAGAAGATTACTATGCAGAGACATAGCAGGAGAATACTGTACAGAGATGCAGTGAAGTGTGCTGTGTGCAGCGAGACACAGCCGACATGATGATGATCGGGACAAGCTAGAGTTGTGCAGAGACATAACCGGGATAGCTGTCAGATGATACAGAGAACTACGATTGGCTTGATCCCAACTCGGGGTACGTAGGCAGTCATACAGATGCAGCCAGGGGAGGATCCTTTGGAGGATCCGATTTGGATGATTAATGGTCGGCTCAGATTTTGGAAATCTTCACCGAGGGGGAGATTTGTTGGACCAGCAACCTTTTCCACCGAAAGGTGCCAGCAAGAACCGTGTGTGTTCAAAATCAGCATGCAAGCTGTGTGTGTGTAACAAGCTGTGTGTGTGTGTGTGCAAGTTGGCAAACCGCGTGACAGTGTCACGCGGTTTGATCAGCTATAATTGAGCCAAGGATCATTAGTTTCAGCATCCCAAAGTGTATAAGCTTCAAGTAGAAAGCTTGAGAGTGTGTGAGGTTTTTGTGAGTTTCTTGTTGTAAACTTGTAGTGTTTATTCTTGTAGTAATAAATACGAATTCGGTTTTTCCTCAAACACTCCAAGAGTGATCGGTGAATCACAACACGAATTTCAGTCAGATTCTTTGCCTATTACAAACAAATGCAATGTTCTTGTTGAACCCTCATTCAATTTCGCTCTATTTGTGTATATATTTTGTAGATGATCCTACTATGACGGAACATTTGAGTGCACTTGATTAGTTGATGGAGCAAAAGAAAGGCTTCATATACTCTAGGCAAATTTGTTGGAAAAAGGATCTTTTGACTCTGCAGTTGATGGATGTGAAGGTGTTCTACATTTGGCATCTCCTGCAGTTTTATCAGCCGATTACCCATATAATATACCAAAATATAGTTATGAATTCAACCGCTCTTTCTCGTCGCTTCACTGTATCATTGCTTATGATTTTTATTGAATCAACAAGTGTTAGTTATGTTAACGACACAGTCGCGTAATTGATTTTGATGATGCAACGAGAGTGAAGACTTCGACGTGCTTTAACGGACATTACAAAAATATGATAATGAAGTCAAAATGTTGATGAAGAGTTAAAATGAGTTATAAGATGATCAAGAGAACAAAGATGATAAAGAGCCAAAAATAAGATGGAAAAGCCAAAGTAAGAGCCAAGCAAGATGAAAATCAAGATAATGATTAAGAGTTAAATCTAATTGTAAGTGAGTTTATTCAAATGATCTAAAATGACTTAGAATGTTAAAAGAATCATCTGCACTTTATTTGCACCAAAATGAACTTCAATGCACAAGTGCATCGGTAAATTATCTTCCAAAAACTATCAAACAGTTGAATTAAACATCAAATGATATACCGGTAGATAGATATGTGTCTCTAGTTTGTTACGGTTCAAACGGAACACAATTCCGATATATAGAACTTTTGCTAGAGCCATTTTACTACAACATGTTCAGATGTGCGTTTTCTGCATACATGTCACATTAGAAAAATTCCATAAAATTCATCTTAATGTTTTTGAAGCTGAAATTTTTACAGAAGATAGATCGATGTGTCTAGTTTATGTAAAAATTTACTGATCATGATTTGGAATTTTCTAGAGCAAGTTATGGCCAAAATACCGAGTGCTGTCATGATGGACTGGTCATCAGAAACTTGCCGAGACAGGCATACCGGTCACCATACCGATCCCATACCGGTCTAGACAGGCATAATCATATTGAATAGAACTGGCTGTAAAGTTTTCTCCCTTTTTTTGTAGGCAGAAATAATCGATCCAGCAGTGAAAGTGACAGTTAATGTTATTAGATCATGTGCAAAAGTTCTTTCAATCAAGAGAGTAGTAGTTGTAACCTCTTCAGCAGCTGCAATGATTTGCAGTGCAACTCCTCTGACCCCAGATGATGTAGTCGATGAAACTTCGATTTCAGATCCAGACGTGTCCAGGGAGTCAAAGGTGTATAAATGTTCTAATTTCTACTAGTGAATATGTGTCTTTTATTATTTGATGAAATGAATGGTGCAACATTGTCTCCATCATTTTGTGTAAGCTATAAGATTGTATTTCCTTCTCATTATAGAATAATTTGTTCGGAATTTCTTCCAGATTTGGTATGCACTTTCGAAGACCTTAGCTGAGGAGGCTGCTTGGAAATTTGTAAAAGATAATGGGGTTGACTTGGTTACAATACATCCTGTTGTGATTCACCGATCACTTTAGAGTGTTTTTGAGGAAAAACCGAATTGTAATTTTATTATTACAAGAATAAAATTCAAGTTTACAATTAGAAACTTAACAAAAAACCTCACACACTCTCAAGCTCTCTACTTGGAGCTTACACACACTTTGGGATGGTTAACAATGGATTCAAAACTCAAATTTATAGTGCTGAAAACGTGTGCACTGTTCACACGTTTTCACAGCACACACACAAGCTGTAAACACACACACACACATCACAGCTTGTTTGCCAGCTCCCCTCTGCCAAATTGTCAACACAACTTTCGGTGCCTTTGGAGTGTTGCTGACTTTGTTTGCAGCAAGCTGGACTTCACAAATCTCCCCCTCGGTGAAGATTTCTCCAAATCTGAGCCGACCATTAATCATCCAAATCGGATCCTCCAAAGGATCCTCCCCTGGCTGCATCTGTATGATTGCCTACGTACCCTGAGTTGGGATCAAGCCAATCGTAGTTCTCTATATCATCTGACAGCTATCCCGGTTATGTCTCTGCACAACTCTAGCTTGTTCCGATCATCGTTCCTTTGTTGACATGTCGGCTGTGTCTCTACACATCACACTTCACTGCATCTCTGTACAGTATTCTCCAGCTATGTCTCTGCATAGTACAATCCACTGTGTCTCTGCACAGTAATCTTCTGTTGTGTCTCTGCACAGTTTTGATGTCATGTTTCTTCACCCATTTGTTCCTCAGTGCATTCTTGCCTTTGGGAAACTCTCTGGCTCCCCCACATCAGTAAGCAGAATATATTCGGATCCCGGATATCTGGTTGATGGAATCATGCCTCGTTCAGATCTTCTTGTCTGAGGTCTACCGATTTCTGGAGGTCTGTCATCATCCATCTCTGTGAATGATCTTGCAGCTTCTAGTGGAGTGGGTTGCGGCTCCCCCCGCTCAACACTTTCTTCTGTAATCTCCTATGGAACAGGCTGTGTCTCCCCCTGCTCAACATCTCTATCTACCTCCTCTGGTTCTGCTTCTGGAATTTCCTCGTGCACCATATCTGTGGCCAATCGTGCTGGTGCTGGGTCTGGATTTCTGTTGGCACTGGTATTGGAAGACATTATGGGCATTTCAATGTCTTCAATTGTTCGGTCTTCAAGAAACTCTACTTCCTGGCTTCTGATGACCATCTTCACCTTCGGATCTCATAGTCTGTATCCAAATTCTTCATCTCCATGGCCTAGGAATATAAATGGAGTTGTCCTTGCATCGAGCTTCTCCCTGAGCTCATTGGATACATATACAACGGCTAAACAACCGAATACTCTAGGGTGAGTGTATGAGGGATTCTTACCAGACCACAATTTCTCCGGAATCTCCAAGTTCAACGGTTCAGATGGTGATCTGTTTATCAGGTAACAGGCAGCACGAACAGCTTCTCCCCAGAATGGCTTTGGCAGCTTAGCCATACTAATCGTTCCTCTGACTTTCTCTATAATGGTGCGGTTCATGCTTGCAGTGACACCATTATGTAGTGGAGTGTGTGGAAAAGTTCTCTCATGTCGAATGCTATGTCTCATGCAGTAGGCTTCGAACTTCCTGGAACTGTACTCGTTTCCATCGTCTGTGCGAAGGCACTTCAGCTTCTTCCCTGTTTCATGCTCTACCATGGCGTGGAACAGCTTGAACTGATCTAGGACCTGATCCTTCGTCTTGAGGAAATACACCCAGATTTTCCGTGAAGCATCATCAATGAAAGTCAGAAAATACTTGTTATCACCCAATGAATCAACCTCCAAGGGACCACAAACATCAGAGTGCACCAGACTGAGCAACTCTGATCTTCTCTCTGAAGAGAAATCAAATGAGACTCTGCGTTGCTTACCAATTGAGTAGTGGTTGCAAGGACCTCGTGCAGCATCTTTGGTAAGCTCCTTCTTGTTCAGGGTAGGCAACCCTCTCCCACTCATGTGTCCGAGTCTCCGGTTCCACAAATTTTGAGAAGCCTCTTTTTCAGCTACTTTGAGGCTGTCTGCACAAATCTTCACATGAGTCTTGTATAGTGCGCCGCAAGCATGTCCTCGGGCGACAACCATGACACCTTTCGTCATTCTCCATGTGTCATTTCTGAAGTGATTTTCATAGCCCTGTTTGTCAAGAGCTATCCCCGAGAGTACATTCAGCCGAAGTTCTGGAACATGCAGGACATTCTTCAAGGTCAATGTACACCCGACATTTGTCCGCAACTGAATATCATCAATTCCTACTATCCCAGAGGAACTGATATTTCCTATCTTCACTGCTCCAAAGTCTTCTGCTTTGTATGTTGTGAAGAAATCTCTGTGAGGAGTGACGTGGTGCTGCAGTATCTACCACCCACTCAACATCTTGGGTTGCGTTGTGAAGGCATGTCTCTTCCTGTATGGAGCATATTGCTACATCTACTTGGACAACGACCAGTGTCTCTCCTTCGTCATTCTTCGACTGGTGATTGCCTTCTCTCTGCTCTCGTTGCAGTTTTCGGCAATTCTTCTTTAGGTGGCCTACAATGCCACAATGGTAGCACTTATAGGTAGGCTTCCTTCCATCTGAGGATCTACCCCTGGTTGTGCTTCTGCCTCTCTCTCCGTCTCTTCCTTGATGTCTTCCTCGAGTCTCTGTGACGAAGGCTTCTGTCTGTTCTGAGCCAACATCTTTTCTCCTGGACTCCTCATTTGACAAGGCATCTTTTACCATAGGCATGGTACTTTACCTCCTGGAGCGGAATTGCTGAGAGTAACCACCAATGTCTCCCAGCTATCAGGAAAGGAACTGAGTAGTAAGAGGGCTTGTACTTCATCTCCAAGCTGCATGTCTACTGCAGACAACTGGTTCACCAGGCTCTGAAACTCGTTGGTGTGTTCCGCAACGGAAGTTCCACACTGTAGCTTCAGGTTCACCAAACGCCTCATTAACAAGGCTTTATTCCGAGCTGTCTTGGCCTGGAACATGTCTTCCAGTTTTATCCACATCCCGTAAGCATCTGAATCCTGTGCTACGTGGTGGAAGACACTTTGACCGATCCACTGCCTAATCTGACCCAAGGTTCTGTTGTTGAGTTTATTCCAGTCATACTCTTTAACAGACTCTGGTTTCACTCCCTTCAATTCGATGACATCAAAAAAATGTTTACAATGCAAAAAATCTATCATCTGAGGTCTCCAAAGGGAGTAATTAGTTGCAGCCAGTTTAATCATTGCACCAGAATGAGAATCATCCATCTCCATTTTAAGTTTTAAAGTTTAAAATGAGAATACACTAAAATCGGGTCTGAATTTCACAAATCGGAGGTCACCGTTGCGTCCGGAACGGTCGAAAATGGTGGAATAGACACTTCTTTGGTCTAAATCCGACACAGGGGCTGATTTGTAAATTCCTAAAAGTTCTGGGGAAAAACTGTAAATTTCAAAACTTCAGGGGGGCAAAATGAAATTTACCAGGCCGCTGACGTGGCAATGTGGGACCGATTTGCTGACGTGGCAGACACGTGGCGGCTGACGTGTCTGCTGACTGGGCGCTGACTGTGCGCTGACTGGGCGTGACGTGGCGCTGACGTGGCGGCCACGCGGATCGTCTTCAACCTTCAGCCACACGCGCGGAGCGTGTCTGCGAGTGAGGCGCGTGAAGATCTCTCTGCCTGGCGCGTGCGGAGGCTGTGGACGTCGGTTCGGTTGCCGGAAAATACCACCGTGCTCGTCTCGACGTGAACTAGCTGTTGGTACCCTCAAAAGGAATTTTTGACAACTTTTCCGGAACTCGAATTTTCCGAACCAAACTCCGTTCTTCGGTTTTTCGATCCCAATGAAGAACCAAAGCTCTAATACCACTTGTTGTGATTCACCGATCACTTTAGAGTGTTTTTGAGGAAAAACCGAATTGTAATTTTATTACTACAAGAATAAAATTCAAATTTACAACTAGAAACTTAACAAAAAACCTCACACACTCTCAAGCTCTCTACTTAGAGCTTACACACACTTTGGGATGGTTAACAATTGATTCAAAACTCAAATTTATAGTGCTGAAAATGTGTGCACTGTTCACACGTTTTCACAGCACACACACAAGCTGTAAACACACACACACACACATCACAGCTTGTTTGCCAGCTCCCCTCTGCCAAATTGTCAACACAACTTTCGGTGCCTTTGGAGTGTTGCTGACTTTGTTTGCAGCAAGCTGGACTTCACACATCCTGATTTCGTAATTGGTCCTTTCTTAATTTAACCATGGAGCTGATTCTGAATCTCATAAATGGTAATATTCAATGACCATATACATTCAGAATTACTAGAATCAGCATCAAACTTGTAATAAGATTATGCTAATTAAGTTGTTGAGGTTTTTGAAATGCAGGAGAACAAACACTCCAAGCCCCTTATAAATTTGTTGATGTTAGGGATATTGCATACGCACATATTCAAGCTCTAGAGGTTCCCTCTGCTAATGGTATTCTCTAGCATTTTCCTTCATCCAGTTTCTTTTTATGCAAATTTTGTGTTTCCTTTGAGAAGTTGGAAAATATATTTATTGCAAGAAAATTAATGGTCGATAGTTTTGTTCAAGTATACATGTTAGGATGAACTTTAGCAACTTAATTCCATGTGAGGTGAGTCTTAAAGACACTGTTGAAACCTTGAAGGAGAAGGGCTTTTTGCAATTCTGAACAAAAAATAAAGAAAAATATTGCGAGTAATCATTTTCAATGATTGTGATTCAAATAAAGGCCTTGTAAATTGGTGTTTTTTATTTTATCCTTATTTATTCAGCTGTGTTTCTATTAACTCTATGGCTTTAAACTGTTTAGTAATATTGATTTTCAATAGTCGATTTCTTTTTTCTTCTTAAGAAAGTAAGGAATGGACAAATCCAAATATATTTTAATCCTTTACCTCCAAAGTCTCGAACACGAATAACAAATTTTGTATTAAGATGGTTGAAATCTACTATGCTCTTAGAGATTTTTTCAGCAGTCAGTACACATTCAAAAGTTTTGGGGTATTTCTCACTCCCAACTCAAAACAATTATCGAAAAGAAATTAAAATGCCGAAGTTGGAGCTTAATAGCAGCACTCCATTAAAAAACACACTTGGATAAGCCAAGAATATCCCATGAGTGGCTTAATAAACTTTTAGGCACTTTACTCTTGAGAATTATTGAATTTTATTATAATTTTGGGATAGATAGTCGTGTAGGAACTTGATGAGGTACATATATTTTCTATAGTTTAAGCACCATAAAAGATCTCTTCTTTTAAGAGAATTTCTTGTTTATTTTTAATACTTAATATATTAAAAAAAGAAAAACTAGTAGTAATGAGGGATGGCAAAGAAGAAAACCTAATTTTTTTTTTAAATATCGGGAAATTTCTTTCTATCCTATATCATGTGTTATTGGAACCCGATCTGAATGGGTAAAACTCGATGTTGTCTCAAACTCATACAAATATTGCTCTTATAAATTGAATCATGATATCTGAAATGACGGGTTAAGACTCAATTTATTGGATCAAACACTTGTGTACAAGAAAGCTTAATTTTGAAGGAGAGAAACAATGAAAGCATCTTCCCTATGCAATTCAAAGTGTTTGTCAATTACTTCTTCACCAATCATACCCACTTTCAAAAGTTGCTTCACCTTTCTTTTTGTAACTCGACTCGAGAATCAATATTCTATTTGATATGTGAGAATTGAAGTTCCTTTTTACACCATGCTTTAGCTAAATATGCTTTACTTCCTAATTTATGTTTAAAGTGCTTTTTTTTATTGGCATTCAAAATGTTTTCATGTTCAAGATTGAGAATGACATTTCTTAGTAGGGAAGTAAAAACTGTACAAGGAGTCTCAGCAACAAACATAATCAAATTAAATTAAAGTTAATACTCCATTTCAAATTAAACCTTGGGCATTATTGGTGTATACTTTAACATTTTTATTCTTATCACACTTATATTACTTTTATATGATTGGTTGTTGGATTTATGTCACATATTTTTCACTCTCATTTAGTTCATAGTCTGATCATAAAGTCAATAACAATGAATAAAATTTAATTATTTGACAATGGTAAAATTATAAGATAATACAACAAGAGATTCCTAATCATTAAATGAGATGTTGTTTCTATAGTTTTGAAAATTGGACAAGATCGGTCGTTGAACGTGAACTGATCATGGGTTCGATCCAGTTGAACCTTTAAAATCGGTTAAAATCAGCGAATCAATGAATTTGTCCAACCAAATTTTGTACCTTAAAAACAAATTTTTTTAATTAAAAAAATAAATTAATATTTGTATTTAATTAAAAATATTTATGACATCAACTAGTTCAGCCGATTGAACTAGTTATTTATTGAATCTTTTAATCATTGTTTCAATCACCATTCGATTTTTAAAACAATGATATCGTTTATTATAAGTTTGGGGCTATCTCAACAACAATAAATAAAATTTAACTATTTTACAATGGTCAAATTATAGAGTTACACTATCTTGAATTATCGAAGCCCATAAAATAATACAAAAAGATATTCATATTGAATCCTATAGAATAGTACAACAAGAGATTCCTAATCATTACATGAGATGGTGTCTCCATAGTTTTGAAAATTGAATAGGACCGATAGTTAAACAGGAACTGATCATGAATTTAATCCAGTTAAACTTTGAAAATCGGTTAAAATTAGCGAATCAATAAACCTTCCGACCAATTTTTTTTACCTTAAAAGCAAATTTTTTTAATTAAAAAAATAATTAATATTTTTATTTAATTAAATTTAATTATGACGTCAGCTAGTTAGCTGATTAAACTAATGACCTATTGAATCTTTTAAATCATCAGTTCAATCAGCATTTGATGACCTATTGAATCTTTTAAATCATCAGTTCAATCAGCATCTGATTTTTAAAACAATGGTGTCTATTTTCACAAGTTTGAGGCTATCTCAACAATAATGAATAAAATTTAATTATTTGACAATATTTAAGCTCATAAAATAATACAAAAAGAGATTCCTAATCATCAAATGAGATGGTGTTTCCATAGTTTTGAAAATTGGACAGAAATGGTCGTTCAACGGGAACTAGTCATTAATCTGGTCCAGTTAAACCTTTAAAATCGATTAAAATCAACGAACTGATGAACCGGTCAGACCGATTTTTACCTTAAAAATAAAATTTTTTACCAAAAAAAATAAATTAAAATTTATTTAATTAAAATTATTTATAACTGTAGACGCTGATTTTCGCTCAAAGTCTACAATCGAGATTTCGTGAGGGGGGCACTGGCGATCCTGCAAAATAAAGAGTTAGGGTGAGCGTGGAGGGTCTACCCACCGGTGTGGTGGATGCCGTAGGCACTCCGACGCCCAAGTCAGTGATGGTGAATGAGGTGTAAGAAGTCGTAGAAGGAAGTTCAAGGTTAGATGTTACCCTGATCCTTGTCTGCTGCCGTGAGGGCGGTAGGAGGGAGGTTTTGAGAGCTATGGAAAGGATATTCCTGAGTTGAGAGTAGTAAAGCTCGAATCCCGTTCCTTATGGAGCCTTCTTTCTTATATACCTATCTGAGGGGAATGCACTTGATTACTCGTCTGTTGAGTCTTGGTAACGGTCGACTTTATGAGAGGTATTCACTGCATTTGTCCGTTGTAGGCTGGAACGGCTGGGTGGTGTTTATGAGCCTGGGCGTTACGTGGACTGGCGTGGGGTAAGCCCTGATTGTGTTTTAGGTATGTGATATTTCATTGGGTCTGGGCTTGTGAATCTCTGGGCCTCTATTTACATTAACCATTGGGGCTTCCTCTAGTGCGTGGGTTTGAGGTAGCAACTTGGGCCTGAATCCATGCCGGGGGGTTTGGGGAGCATTTAGTATTGGGCCCAAAGTAAAATGTCGAAATTGCCCTTGGACCAAATTTGGCTCGTACAGTTTGTCCCATACTCTCTAAGTCAATGAGTCACTGGCTTGGATAGTACTTAACGCGTGTGTCGCCTGAGACGAGGCCATAGTATGTAGGTGTACTCGAGCGTTGATGCTGCCTATTGATTGAACCAAACAAATGTCAAGTTATGAACTTGACTCTACAAGAGCCATTGAGGAAGTACCCAGTCTACCGAACCAGATGATGGTCGGGATAATGAACTTGACTCTACCAGAGCCATTGGGGAAGTACCCAATCGATTGAACCATATGAAGGTCAAGATATAAGTCATACAACATGTGTATTCAATGTCTACAACTTGACTCGACATGAGTCCATGAGGGATGTCCCCGGCCGACTGGACTTGATGAGGCCATGAAGATATAAGTCATACGACATGTGTAATCCATGTCTACAACTTGACTCGACATGAGTCCATGGGGGATGTCCCCGGTCGACTGGACTTTATGAGGCCATGAAGATATAAGTCATACGACATGTGTAATCCATGTCTACAACTTGACTCGTCATGAGTCTATGAGGGATGTCCCCGGTCGACTGATCTAGATGAAGATTCATGATATAATTCATACGACATGTGTAAACCATGTCTACAACTTGACTCAATATGAGTCCACGGGGGATGTCCCCGGTCGACTGGACTTGACGAAGCCAGGAAGACATTCATTAGTTTGGTATCGAATAGGGACCAAACCGAGGCTACATATCATGTGTAGGGATGGCAATTTTCGGGTTCAGGTCCATACGGACCCGGACCCGGATCCGCAACTTCTGTTTTGGACCTGGGTCCGGCAATGGACCCGGAAAAGGTATCCGGGTCCGGACCCGGGTATACCCGGAATGGACCCGGGATCCGCAACTTTTTTTTTTAAATCAGTCTCACATATCTTTTTTTTTAAAAAAAATCAGTCCCACCTGGCAGGTCAGGTGGGGTGTGGCTGCGTGAGGTACTGAGGTTTGTGGGGGTGGCTGCGTGCGTGAGGGGAATTGGGGATAGGGAGTTAGGGACCCTCATTTAGGAATTATGGTTATGTTTTACGTTTTTTTTTTAAAAAAAAAAACTGGGTCCCGGGTACCCAGGTCCGGAAATTTCCAGACCCGCATCCGGACCCGGGACAGTGCGGGTCTGCAAAATTCATAATCAGATTCGCAAAAAAAAATTGCGGATCCGGGTCCATGCGGACCCGAGCCGGGTCCGGGTCTGGTTGCCATGCCTAATCATGTGGACCAGAGGAAGGTCCATGAATTGAACTTGACTCTGTCACGAGCCAATTGGGGAGTGTTCCCGTCGACTGGACTTGATGAGGCCAGGAAAACATTCACTCATTTGGTATCAAAGAGGGACCAAACCGAGGCTACATATCATGTGGACCAGATGAAGGTCCATGAACTGAACTTGACTCCATCACGATCCAATTGGGGAGTGTTCTCGTCGACTGGACTTGATGAGGCCAGGAAGACATTCACTCGTTTGGTATCGAAGAGGGACCAAATCAAGTCTACATGTCGTCTGGACCTAAAGAAAGTCCGGGTATTGACATATGTCATACTTCATTACTTGCAAGTTTTGAGAACATGAAAGCGACAAAGAGCAAGTACCCTTTTACCTGTTGCCTGAAGTCTTGGTTGAGTAAGCCAGTTAATCTTCCAGTATTAGTAGGTGTTGTGGATTGGGTCATATGTTGATCTATCCAATACTTTGTCAAATGGAAGAAATGTATGTATTACTCCATTCGTACTTGTCGTCTAGTGGTCTGTGATCTGGGGATCATATCCTCCGGGCAGTCGACGGTTTTCAACATGCCCACGTTATTTCATCCGAGCTTAGAGGAGTCCTTCTCGTAAAAATATGTTCATTTTGTCGACTGGTTTGGATTTCGATAATACTGCCGTTTGGTGGGGATATCATTCTCAGTAGACGCCCACATCATCTGAGATTAACAAAGACTTCTAATCATATATGTGGATCATTTTGGTAGCTAATATTTTGTGTGTCTCTCAATTTCGTGTGAGTAGGCTTTTTCTCTTCATACATGTGAGGTCGCCTTTAACATGTACTAATTTGGCAAGCTCCTCCTGGCTCCCAAGTGACTTTATTTGTGACAGTTGTGCATAGAGCTTGGTTGAATGGACCACTTTATTTGGCATTAGGCGCATTGGGGCCATTAATCTTTTGCATATAGTGTGGCTTTATTTGCACTGTAGATAATAAGCTCTCACATTTTTCAGCATTGGTCTCACTTTATCTTGACTTTTGACGTTTTGGGAGGTTTCTTTTGTCGGGTGACTATTTCCTCAACAGTCACGTGAAGCTTGAGCGTATTCTAAGCTTGTAATCCTCTAAGTACCATGCGTTTCAGCTCTTTATGCCAATGGGTTTTTTTTTTAGATCTTTCTTGCCCAGTCTACAAGACCCGACTGTAGACTCAAAACAGAACCAGAGATCCCAACAACAGGCAAAGTAACTCCAGAAGTAGATCAATCTCAAAATCCTCCAGCAAGCCTCAGGAAGCCCAACCAAGCACGAGCCTAACACAGAGCAACAAACCCAGGAAGATTACTCCAGGCGAGCCACCATCTGAGCAAGAAAACTCCACCAAACCAGAGGCGAATCACATATGAAGGAAGAAAGATGAGGGCAGCAATCCTGGACTAGGCTGGGATTTACATAAACCCAAACAAGCCTCAAAGGGCCACAGGATAGAGTAGACACCAGTAGCCTCGAGCATCTTCTTTGACAGCCGAGATTTCAAAGAAATCCAAAGAAGCCTCAATGGGCCACAACAAACAGAGTAGACATCAATAGTCTCGAGCATCTTCTTTGTCAGCCGAGATTTCAAAGAAATCCAAAGAAGCCTCAATGGGCCACAACAAACAGAGTAGACACCAGTAGCCTCGGGGTTGTGAGCATTTTTTTGAATGTGATAATTCAAACCTTTTGTGTATTCTTGTGGCTAATTGATCGTAAATGGGGATATGAAATTTGGTTTTTAACTCTCATGTGTAGAACCAAATAGAGCATGCCAGCTGCTCGAGAAAATGCCATAACAGAACTTAGATTTAACCAGTCTACCTAAAATATAAGCCTTTGACCTTATAACAAATGTCAGGTTTCAACGAAACTTCAACTCTATCAATGTGGTCTGTAACACCTGTAAGGACTGGAACCCCGCCATAGAGTGGCACCTGATACCCTTCCACAACTGTTACTACCATTCGCTGACTCTTCCATGATTGAGTAAACTTCTTCATCCGTCCAAAGACAAGTTTGAGCTGGAAATAGTGGACGGTAAAGAATGTAGCTGAGTTACCGTATAAAATCCTGACTGTTGAATTCATTGACAGCATGTATGTTGCTACCCTTGATTCATTTCTCCCCGCTTGTATAAAATTCTCGAACACTACGTTCTTGACGATGTGATTTTTGGCTTGTATGGGTTACTGGAGGCCCACAAGATCAAGCGAAATACAATGAACAAAAGCAAGGAGAACAAGCAAATGCACACGTACAACTTTACGTTATGACCGGAACCCTCATCATGATCATCCAACTCGTCGTCGTGGTCGTCAACGGCGCCATCACGATGAAGCTGCACGTGTCTCCAATCTGAGATGCCTCCGCCTCTGGGGCTATTGAGAGGAGCCGAGTACCGGGAAGTGGAGGAATCACGAGAGTGGTGAATGAGCGAGCTGTGGTTGTAGTGGTGGTGAGCCGGAAAGTCAGTTGGACTCGACCCGTACGACATCTTCTCGACACCGGGATGCGATGGGCTTTCCACGTAGTATAACATCCCGATGAATCGCTCATTTCACTTGTGTTTCAAGTATTTCACATATCACCATCGTCATCGACACTTTCTCCACGATCGTGTTTTATTGCCCTAATCTTTCTTTTGTATCTCAGTCTCGGATCCATCTTTACCACTTCCTCGATTTTCGCATTATGTCATTTTCCAATGGATCACACTTCTCGTCTTACCGTCGTAATTGACAAAGGCACCGGGTATACTAAGATGGGTTTTGCACGTAGTATATTGGCCGACAAAGTGGTCCACGTGGAGTCGTTAATGCTCGTGCCTTTTGAATCAGTCTTCGCATGCATCGTGTAAATAACAAGTATCGTCTATGAGACAAAGATTTGATGGCAATATCATGTGGATCTACAAAAGTTATCAACATGTTGGAAGGATCGGGCAATTACATCTATCGATATTCGGTCGACTAAGAAAATGAACAAGGCGTCTGGCTCAATTCATGATTGTTTTACATATGTTCAGTGTTGCAGATTAGGTTCGGTCGACCAGGTGTCGATAAATCTTGGGATTCTGCCATATTTACTAAGCTGGAAAGTTAATTAGAGATTTCATCTAGCCGACATCGTATGTTATAGAAGGTCCAAATGTTGAGGCGTTATTTTGGTGATATGAGCTGTCAAGTCAGTAGGGGTCTGATTTCGTAGAATGATCACGTGATAAAATATGGGTGGACCGATAGAAGGCTAAGATATAGTCCAGTTGTCTAGCAATGAAAACGAGCTAGGTGGAGTCTTCGTGCAAGATAAAGGTCCAATTGGGGGATTCACTTTCAATCCATTAGATCTGATAAAGGTCTATGGGAGTCTCCACTCTACAAGACCTTTCATGTTTTCTAGTAGTGATGACAACCCTTCCATGTCTTAAGGAGGAGACGATAATCGTCCAAAGTAATCTGGAGGAGATGAAAAACTCTTCGTGTAGACTGGAGGAGATGACAATCCTTCCACGTCCTGTGGAGCAGACGACATTCTATCAATGCAGTCTGGAGAAGATGAGATTATGTCGTCTGGAGGGGATGGTAAATCATACATATCATCTGCAAGAATAACAAGGTCCTTCGTCGTTTGGAGAAGATGTCGGTTTTTGGATGTAGTGTGGAGTTGATAACCACCTTATCGTATGGAGAAAACGACTATCCTCTTATGTTCTTTGAGGGAGATAACAATCAACCGACGTAGTATGAAGTTGTTGGCAATCCATTTTGCCATATATGCAATTGGGCTATGTTTTATCTAATGGTACCTCAGTCAAGCTAAGTCTTCTTCCATCTCATGTCGGATGAGATCTTAAACAGGTGTCAAAGCTCATTATGTGGGGTGTCGAGTGGAATCTTTAGCAAGTGACAAGCTACATAAAGTAATATCAATTGGGACAGGGCATTCCTAACAAGTTACATACCAGACATTGTGAATGTCGACTGAGCCATCCATAATCATTACTTAGTTGTAAATTTTTGTGTCGACTGGGACACCCATAGCATACTATAAATTGTAATACCAACTATGACATCTATTACAAGTCCACATGCCTTTCTAATTTCGACTGGGACAATATTAAAAAGTACAAGCCATACCTGGTAATGTTGACTGGGATGTCCACGCCAAGACTTCATTCGGGTACCGTCGACTGGGATATCCTCCTCATGCCAGAGACATCGCTTCATCACGTGAGGTAAATGGTAGGAAATATAGTTCCATTGAAGGAAGACGCCTTGATCCTGATGTAGGTCCATGAGACTATGGTCGAATGGAGTCTAGAATTGATGACACTCATTTTATGTAACCTTTCATGACATCTGGAGGAGTTGGCAATCCTCTCATGTTGTTTGAAGAAGATGACACAGCCTTTATATCGTATAAATGAGATTGAGATTCATCTATGTCGTCTGATGAATATGAAAATCTTCAAATGTAGTAAGATGTTGATAACGATCCTTCTACGTAGTCTGATGCTATCTCGTCTCGGCTTTTCCTTATTAGTACTCTGACTTCATGTAGATTGAAGAGAATTGCTATCTTGAACTCTTGCATTTTCTTTCTCATGGAGGAGATGACTAATTGTGATCGGTCTACTGGAGGGATATGGCTTATTCTTTGGTGATTTTGTGGATGGTCGTCTGATGATGGATTTTTGATTCCCTCATTGTTGAATGCTTCTAAGAGATCAGGTCAGATTATTAGGATTGTTGGGGCGACCCGTAGCCTCGGGCCTTTGGGAGGTTGAAGAAATGTGCTCCAATGTTCGTAATTATCTTTGGAGGATGGCTAATTTGGTGATCATAAGATCTGGAGTCCGCCATATAAGTATGGGTGTTTGAAAGGATCGTAGATGGAAAGATCTTTGCATGTTATGAATCGCTAGGGCCCCACGGTGGGCGCCAAACTGTAGACGTTGATTTTCGCTCAAGGTCTACAATCGAGATTTCGTGAGGGGGGCACTGGCGATCCTGCAAAATAAAGAGGTAGGGTGAGCGTGGAGGGTCTACCCACCGGTGTGGTGGATGCCGTAGGCACTCTGACGCCCAAGTCAATGATGGTGAATGAGATGTAAAAAGTCGTAGAAGGAAGTTCAAGGTTAGATGTTACCCTGATCCTTGTCTGCTGCCGTGAGGGCTGTAGGAGGGAGGTTTTGAGAGCTATGGAAAGGATATTCCTGAGTTGAGAGTAGTAAAGCCCGAATCACGTTCCTTATGGAGCCTTCTTTCTTATATACCTATCTGAGGGGAATGCACTTGATTACTCGTCCGTTGAGTCTTGGTAACGATCGACTTTATGAGGGGTATTCACTGCATTTGTCCGTTGTAGGCTGGAACGGCTGGGTGGTGTTTATGAGCCTGGGCGTTACGTGGACTGGCGTGGGGTAAGCCCTGATTGTGTTTTAGGTATGTGATATTTCATTGGGTCTGGACTTGTGAATCTTTCGGCCTCTATTTACATTAACCCTTGGGGCTTCCTCTAGTGCGTGGGTTTGAGGTAGCAACTTGGGCCTGGATCCATGCTAGGGGTTTAGGGTGCATTTAGTATTGGGCCCGAAGTAAAAGGTCGAAATTGCCCTTGGACCAAATTTGGCCCGTACAATAACATCAGCTAGTTCAATCAGTTTAAACTTATAATCTATTGAATATTTTAGATGATCGGTCCAATCATCGTTCGATTTTTAAAACAATGATATCTGTTTTCATAAGTTTGGGTTTATCTGAAATTCTAAAACAGGTTTTACGATCAGTTTTCAAAGGGTTTATGTACTTAAACTATATATATATATATATATATATATATATATATATATATATATATATATATAATAACGACAAAGGTGGAGAATTATACTTGGCTCCCACAAGTGATTGCTTTCCTTTTTTTCAAAAGCTTGTAGCACCTCCCATGAGGCCGTTCTTTTACGATTCTACCCTCAACTCGCATCTCTTATTTATATTGCCGCTTGATCTTGTAAACACTCACAAAAACAGAAACAGCTGAAATGGCTATGACATTGCTTCCTCATGCTTTCCTTTTTGTCCTCCTCAACTTCTTACTTGTCATAGATATTGCAAGTAAGTTCCTAAATCTTTTCCAATTTAATGCGTTAATTTCATGCTCTCCAAATAGTTAATATCTTCAGTTTAGCATTTCATAGTTTTGATTTTGGTTATATATATTTTATCAGAAAGACTCGATCCTTTTTTAGATTTGGTTGTTCTTGTTCCGCTTGCGAAGGGCGGATGGTTCTAAAATCAAAGGGATAGATTTTTTTTATTAATTCTTAATTTTAATATTTTTATAATTTTAATCGTTATTTGTTATTATGGAAATTATCTTTTCTTCACTTGATAAATAACATATGTTTTATTTGTCATGAAAAATTGAATTTATTCTATTTTCCGAGTTTGAAAATTAATCAATTTTCCATCTATACATTATAAAAAAAATATATACAAATTATTCAATAAAATTATTCATTTTTTTCACCTAGTAAAAGTGAACACATTTCAAACATGGAAAATAGAATGATTTTAAAATATAACAACCCAATGATTTAAGTTTTGGGAATCAATTTCAATACCTCAAATTCTTGATTAACACGAGTCTGAAATAACATCAATTTAATCACACATATGTATGAATAGACTCGGCCAAGGTTCCGGTTCGGAACCAGAACCGAACCGGAACCTAACCGGTTCGGTTAGGGTTCCTCCCCTAGCCGAACCGGTTGGAACCGTTCGGTTCCAACGGTTCCAACCGGAACCGTACGGTTCCGGTTGGAACCGGTTTGAATTTAGTAAATACTATCTTTTTTAATTTTTTAAATAAGAATTTTATTTGTAATTTAGTGTGATTATATAATGTAATTTAACGTAATTTGTAATTTACATAATTTTATTTGTAATTATGTAATTTTATTTGTAATTATTTTCAAAAAAAATAATTTAATGTAATTATTTGTAATTTAACTTTTATTTTAAAAAAAAAAAATCATGTTCCGGTTCCATTTTAGTGTGGAACCGGAACCGGACGGTTCGGTTCCGGTTCGAAACCGGACGGTTCGGTTCCGGTTCGGAACCAAACCGAACCGCCGGCCCGGTCTATGTATGAATGGCGTGGGTTTCCGCGTCAGAAACAAATTTAAAGTTTATGTGATAAATGATATTTACTGATGCCGTTTATGCAGCCTCAGAGGCATTCATAGGCGTGAACTATGGCGAATTGGCAAACAACCTCCCACCGCCAGAAGAGACCGTAAAGCTTCTACAATCAACCTCAATCCAAAAGCTCCGTTTATACGGCCCCAACATACCCATGATCAAAGCCTTGGCCAATTCCGGTATCGACATCGTCATCGGAGTTACAAACGGAGAAATTCCATCTTTAGCCTCGGATCCGAACGTCGCCAAGGCCTGGATAAACACCAACGTCGTTCCCTTCTACCCAGCAAGCAACATCATCCTTCTAATGGTCGGTAACGAGATCTCCGGTGACGATAATTTGAGAAAACAACTTTTACCCGCAATGCAAAATATGCAAAACGCATTGGATGCTGCCTTTTCTTCGTTAGGTGGTGGTGGTAATAAGATTAAGGTTTCCACTGTACATTCGATGTCAGTGCTTGCCCAGTCAGAGCCGCCGTCTACAGGAAGCTTCCATGACTGGATTGTGGATGCCATGAAAGGATTCCTTTCGTTTAATAATGCCACTGGCTCGCCTTTCCCTATCAATCCGTATCCGTATTTCGCTTACTTGACTGATTCTAGGCCCGACACTTCAGCTTTCTGTTTGTTTCAACCCAATGCCGGGCGATATGATCCGAACACTAAGATCAGTTACATGAACATGTTTGATGCTCAGGTGAGTTCAGAAACTTAATTTGCCTGTTAAATCAATCAGGATGAGATGCCACTGGTTGGTTGGTTCTAAAATTTGGATTAAGTTTAGGCTTAAATTTTTTAAAAAATTTAATACAATCTCAGTTTAATATTTTTTTAGCAAAACTATTATTTTTACTCCACAGATTGATTTAGTCTGAAAAATACTCAAAAAATTTAAATAAATTCAATTTCATATCCAAAATTTCTATCAATAAAATAATTTACACTTTTGTGTGTAAATTAGTATACTACTTGAAATTTTATAAGTGTAAAATTGAGCATAATTATAATTTTCGGATAATTTCATACGCAAACCAATCTTTGAGTGGAAAATGATAATATCCCGTTTTTTTTAATTCATGACTCATAATTTAGGGCAGTTCAAGACAACCATTGGTCATTATTTTGAAAATCGGATTGGATCGATTGATTGAACCGGTCGAATAAAGAACATGTCTGGTTCAACCTTCTAAATCGGAGGGTAAAAAATTTAGTCAAATCATTGAATCTCGTTGGCCTATTTTTTTATCCTAAAAAAATTATCCAAAAAATAAATAAATATTTTTTTATATTTTTATTTTATTTAACATTATTTATGACTTCAGTCGATTTAAATCTTTTAGATGCGGATTTTAAAACAATGTCCCTGATCATCATATAAAAAATTTACAATAATTTTGCAGGTGGATGCGGTTCGTTCTGCTTTGGACTCGTTGGGGTATAAAAATGTTGACATTGTGGTTGCTGAGACTGGATGGCCGTACAAAGGAGATGATAAAGAAGCAGGGGCAAATACTGAGAAGGCCAACGCTTATAACAGTGGTTTGATAACCCATCTTCGATCAAAGGCAGGGACTCCATTGATGCCTGGGAAATCAATTGATACTTATTTGTTTGCTTTGTATGATGAGAATTTGAAACCAGGGCCTATTTCTGAGAGATCATTTGGGCTGTTCAAGCCTGATGGCACCGCTACTTATGATATTGGCCTCTTCAAGAAGAGTAACCAGGTGAGACAAGTTTTACTTCAGAAAACCATTAACTATATATTAATTTTTATTTATTGTGTATCAATTTTCACATGCAAATATAGAAAATTATCATCTTCTGTACTTTAAAATATTCGGATGAAAATTGATGGAACTTGAAAATAATAAAATGATATTTTCCCTCGAGCAATTAATTGACGATCTTCGGCTTTCCTATCAAATAATTATTTTAGCAGGGGACTCCGGCTGGACCGGCTCCATCAAAGAACACAATGTGGTGTGTGCCAAAGGCCGGAGTAACGGACGATCAGTTGCAGGCAAATCTTGATTATGCTTGTGGAAGAGGAATTGATTGCGGTCCAATTGGGCCGGGTGGGGCTTGCTTTGAGCCCAACACATTAGCAGCACATGCTTCGTATGCCATGAATCTTCTCTATCAAAACAATGGGCGTAATCCATGGGACTGCGACTTTTCAAAAACAGCCACTCTTTCATCTAAAGATCCTAGTAAGTTTTTTCTCAAATAAAAGATTAGTTTAATAATTCGTCTTAACTCTGCTTATATATTTAAGTTGTAATATATTTGCATATCCGGTCTTAAATTCGAATAAAAGAAGAGTATTATTTTAAGTGTCGATAATTAATATAAAATTTATCGATTTCTACGTAACTGATTCCACTTAATTAAACAAAGGCTTTTAGTTTGATTCCTTTCATGATGCTTATTATTTTGTACCCTTACATGCAGGCAATAATGGTTGCACTTACCCTAGTGGGGCTTCTGAAACATAGAGCCATGTTATAAAAACTTGTAGAAATGCTTTCTGCTTTTCCTTACTATCACTTGGTGATTAAGGCATCATCCCGTACGGCGAGAGGGAGATTTTAACTAGTGAGTTGAGACCGAATGTTCGTGTATTTGTTTTTAGTTATGAAACTTTTTGTCCACGTGCATATGTATATTTAGTGGGCATGTAATCTTCTTAAGCTTCCTATTGAAATGTATTGAGTTGATGCAAAAAATATGTGTGATTTGGTTAATGGATTTTTAATTTATATAATCTATGGTTTTGTTTATTGCATGCAAGGCAAGCACTTACCATTTTGTCATTTAGCGTGGTGTAGACAACAGAACCTTGGCGACGTCGTTCCTAGGCTCGCGGCACTAGTTGGGAAATACTAAATAATATGGAGTCGCCACCCGGTGTGAACCGGGACAAAAATTTAAGGCCGCACTCACCCCTCGCAAGGGAAGACCTCAAACCATTGGGTTCGGAACGGTCCCTTACTCATGTCACTTGTAATAAAAGGATTTATGTAATAATTTAACCAGGCTTAAATAACATTTATTTCCAAGAGTATCATGCTTCTAAATTCTCATATGCAAAATAAAACTTATGCACACATTTCACATATATCTCATATCTAAAATCGCATGCTTAACATATATCAAAATAGCAACGAACATACAACTTTATTTGGATATTACATTCAAGAAAACACAAGCACACATATTAACCATACAAACATACATATGGGCACTTTTCCAAGTGGTACGTGGAATTGTATCCCAAGTACAGACCGCACTACCGTCCATTCGGAATCGGCTACGGAATTTACGTCTGAGTTTCCATCCGATATACCACAAGAAATAATACTCAAATGTTATCACGACACAAGCATATGAATTGTAATTCATTAACATAGTTGTATTCATACATGTGGGGATAGCTACTAGGAAAACTATGCATGAAATCTAATGAAGATGACTCGATTCAGTGGGTGCGCGTTCGTGTAGCGTTCGTAAACGCGTTCGAACGGTAAACAGAAGGTTCGCGTTCGTGTAGCGTCCGAGAACGCACTCGAACGGAACCAGACCTGATGCATTATGAAACTAAGAAAGTGCGTGGGCGTTCGTATAGCGTTCGTAAACGCGTTCGAACGGTAAACAGAAGGTTCTCGTTCGTATGGCGTTTGATAACGCGTTCGAACGGAAATGAAACAGAATGCTCACGTTCGTATAGCGTTTGTTAACGCGTTCGAATGGAAATGAAACAGAATGCCTATGTTCGTATGGCGTTCGTGAACGCGTTCGAACATGAGGGAGACCTGATGCATGACAAGGCAAAATACATGCGCGTTCGAGTTGCGTTCGTAAACGCGTTCGAACGGGAACAGACCTGATGCATGAAATGGGATGCAATACATTAACGACAAAATAAGGGGGCGTGGCGAAGTACTGCCGTAAAGGTGGCCTTTTGGGGCTCTTAATCTCTCAAAGAGAGGACCTTTAGACCAACATACTAAGCCCATGCGCTCGACTGAATCATGCATACATAGAATGAAAAGCAATAATATTAAACATAGTGTGCCCGATTGAACGTATCTTGTATCCAACCGAACACACATCAACCGGCGCGGCAAAGCCTCGTGGTAACGGGCTTTAGCCCATCCCCATAGGGGATCTCACATCGCACTTACTAAGCTCATGCGATCGGTTGAATCATGCATACAAAAATAAAGACAATCATATCAAACTAAGTATGTCCGATTGAACGTATTTCGCATTCAACCGAACACACATCAATCGGTGCGGCAAAGCATCGTGGTGAATGATTTTAACCCTCCAATTAGGGAACCTTTCATCGCACTTACTAAGCCCATGCACTCGATCGTATCATGGGATTAAACAACATGCAGAATTTAAATGACAAGAATTAAATAAACCAAAGCAACTCAAAACAAGAGGAGGTGCCGTTTTACTCAAGTGGTACGTGGAGTTGTGTCCCAAGTACAGACCGCACTACCGTCCATTCGGATTCGGCTACGGAATTTACGTCTGGGTTTCCATCCTATATACCACAAGAGACGACACTCTTCCATTCATCCAATACCCACAACACGCATCATACACACAACAAATGCCACAAATACAGAAAATATAATCAAAATAAATAACCAGAAATTAAATACGAGTAAGTGTGATAGATACCCTCAGGTCTAACCTTTTAAGCTGTCTCTCGGACTCGCGTTCCACGAAGATCGAAAGGGGGTAAAGCTCCGCAACTTTTCTGGTTCACTGGTTTGCCTCTTCCTTCGCTGTTCGGCCACTCGAGCTACTGTTCCGACTCCGTTTTGCTGCTGTTTCCTTATGGTTTTGTCGCTGTTCCCTCTGTATTTTCTGCTTATTGTTGGTGGATTGTTGATGTTCTTTTTGGTGTGGTTTTTGTGTGGTTATTTCAAGGATTGTAAGTGTCTTTTAGGTTACCGTTTTAAGGGATTAAGGACTGTTTTGGGAGTGGTTTAGGTTGCTGTGTTTTGTGTGATTTTCGGTGGTGGTTAGGGATTGTTTTGGTGTGATTGTCGGTGGTGTGAGGGTGAGGATCAAGGGAGTGATATGCTTGTGATGTCTAGTATTTCTTGCTATAATTCTTGTGTGAATTGTGTGTATGAGCTAGAGAGATTGAAGAGGAGGGATGTTAGGTTAGGGGTTGTTTATATAGAGAATGGCTAGGGTTTCACCTTGTCTCACAAGGAAGAGATTTGGTTTCCAAATAAGGAGAGATGGGAAAGGCATATACAAGATTGAGGGGGGACAAAATATTTTAATTTAGGAAGTCAACTAATTAAATTGGTGTATATCTTATTGAATTAAGAAGTCAAATATTTGATTGGTTTTAATTGGTTAGGATTGATTTTAATTAGGCAAATCTTATTTTTAGTTTTAGTATATAATATATTTGATTTATTTATATTAGGCATGATTTTATTTTATGTTTTATTTAATTGGTAAATGATTTAAATATTTTATTTAATGTTAATATTTATTTAATTTGGGATGTGTTTTATGGGCTTTGGGGGGCCAAATGGGCTGGGGTGTGAGGCTAGCAGCAAAACCAGAATTACCGGCTCCATTCGAACGCCTCCTCGCACGCGGCACGAACGTCCGCAATCTGCACGAGGTTCGAACGAAGAAACGAACGCAGCACCAACGAAGACAGTAAACTTGTGGAATGAACTTGATGACATAATTTTCCGAATTTCCCCTTCCGACCTCCGTTTCCCGCAATATCCCTAGCTAAAAAGGTAGTGCCTCCAATTGAGACTCATCATCGGGTTTCACATGCGAAAATGCAATGCCTACACGTGGACTTTATGTGTATTGTAAGATGTGAACTTTATAATTTATATAAATATATAACTTTATATCTCATTTAAGATCTAAGGTTCCAGATGCAATAAGGGTCTATATGTCACTCAATAACCTATATGTCACTCAATAATCTTTACATTTCGTGGAGCCACGATGAGAGTTGGATATATGGATCCACTATCCGCTACGTCCACGTGAATGAGGCATCATGCAGGGATAAAATCGTGCGAGACTGGGAGAGCAGAGTCCCTAGGCCCAGCCATCGGACATACTTCCGTCAAGAGAGCATAGTCCATAGGCATAGTCCCCGGACACACCTTCGTCGAGATCCCAAAACGGATAAATGATATCGTAGGAATGGGGTCGCATTAACAAAGAATGAATATTGGATTTTCTATATTAAACAACTTGTTTATAAATAATTGATTCCTTATTTTCCCCCAAAGAATTTAAGTGATTTTCAAATAGTTTTATTTATTCCCCATTCTTCTTATACAATATTGGTAATAGAATTGCGCTCTTGGCACAATACACATAAATTCTAATAGGAAACGGTTCCAATTTCAAAGGAAATGCCTTAAATAAAAAGAAGAATAGTTCTATTTTAATATAAGTTTATAAATGCACAATAAAAGTTCCGTTGTCGTCCAGTGGTTAGGATATCTGGCTTTCACCCAGGAGACCCGGGTTCAATTCCCGGCAACGGAAATTTTTATTTTCATTTTTACTTTTCTCGCTTTATAATCAGCTGTACGGCGTCGCTTAAATATTCCAACCTTAGCGTGAAAATTACCTGCGAAACCTCACAGCCCACGGGATTGAATCCTCACGCTCACAAGTCACAATCCATCAAACACAATGACAAAACCGGTACACAATTAAAAAAAAAAGATGCCCAAAAATGACAGACACCGGCACTTGATCCGCATCATCTGTCAGATACCCGTTTCATCAGGCTTTATTTTACACGTGGCCACACACCGCTTGCCACGTGACAACTTTAGCCCTCTCCTCTTTAGCGAAGCTTCATGCTTGTTTTTGGCTCTCTGTCTTTCTCTCTATCCAAATAGTCCGCTAGCCTCTCTCTTTCCTTTGTTTCTCCTTCAGGTATTATCTAAATAATTTCTTGTATTTTTTATTTTATTTGTTGCATAATCTGAATCAATCTCCGCTCTTTTTAAAAATATGATCTGATTGATCATTGTGAACCTCGTTATTGTTGTTTTATTTATCACTTGTTTGTAGAAAATAGAAATTGAACATTCACCTGTTAGCAGCTTAGTTTTTGGAGGGAATTTCAATTTAAGTGAGTTTTAAATTTCATATTTATTGCTTTGAATTCGAAGTGCTAAACTAATAGAAAGATTATGATTGATTTGACTTATTGTTTGATGCAGGTTATTGCAAATGGCCTCACCAACTCTAATCTGTGACACTGAGCCGTGGAAGGACTTGAAGGTGAATTGGTTCTTGCGTGTTATCTTGCAAGTTGGTTTGTGAATGTAGTAATTTTTATGTATTTGATGTTGAGTTTTAATGTGATTATGCAGAACCATGTTGAGGAAATTAAAAAGACTCATTTACGTGATTTGATGAGCGACACTGAGCGATGCCAATCAATGATGGTGTATGTATTTTGCGCTGTTGGAATGATGGAATCTTCCGAGATCGTTATTTTTCTCTTGGTTGCTAGCATAGTGTATAGAGATGGATCAGATGAATATAGGATATTGTTTTAATTGATTGGAGTATAGTACTGCGGATGGTTAGTTTATGATTTTTGTGTAATTTATATAGGGAGTTTGATGGGTTACTGCTGGACTATTCACGGCAAAATGCCACACTTAAGACCATGGACAAACTCTATCAATTGGCAGAGGTGAAGTTGGATTATCTCTAATTTGGGAATTGGCATTTGGATGAGATAGAATATCCTTTCTAAATTCTAATGATACTTCCGTTTTCTCATAGCAGACAGCTCAACTCAAAGATAAGATTAACCGCATGTACAATGGGGAACATGTAAGTCAAGGTTTATCTTTTCTGATTATAAGTTTATAACTTTTGTAGACTGGGGTGAAACTAACTTTTTATAAGGTATTATTGACTGTGACAAAGACACCACTCTCTTTGAGACAAGTAAATTTATTAGAATTTGGCTTTGTGATGCTTAAATATGACACTATTAAAACAGAAGGCCTTCAAACCTCTTGCTTTACATAACCAGATTTAATAAGTTACTTTTTTTATTAGCCTTGATGTTTTGTCATTGCTCCAGCATGGTGGCATTATGATGACAATATAATTGTTTTGGGTTGTGTATTGGTGGCACCTTCAGATAAACAGCACTGAGGATAGGTCAGTGCTTCATGTAGCTCTTCGTGCTCCAAGGGATGCTGTCATAAATAGTGATGGGAAGAATGTGGTTCCAGAAGTCTGGAAAGTTCTGGACAAGATAAAAGCGTTTTCTGAGACAATCCGCAGTGGGTCCTGGGTATTTTTTTTTTTAATTAATTTCTCTTTTTTATAAAATAAGCAAGTTAATATGCAA
Organism: Zanthoxylum bungeanum; assembly: GCA_019454045.1. Classification (NCBI taxonomy): domain Eukaryota; kingdom Viridiplantae; phylum Streptophyta; class Magnoliopsida; order Sapindales; family Rutaceae; genus Zanthoxylum; species Zanthoxylum bungeanum. Next base: position 382,254 of record SKCR01028663.1, on the reverse strand, counting down.
ATAGGAAATGCCTGGATTATCTAATAGGAAAGTGTTTTTGGTAGGTTGGAGCCACTGGAAAAGCATTGAAAGATGTGGTTGCCGTTGGTATTGGCGGCAGTTTCTTAGGTCCTCTCTTTGTGCATACTGCTCTCCAAACAGGTATTGTTCAAACCATTTCAATTGTTGGTTTCATTTGATCAACTTTAATTATATGGTTGTGATCCTTCTCCTTCCAAATCTTTGAGCTACTTTTACCATGGAACTCAACCAAAATATTTTGACTATAACTGATGGCAACTGACAGAACCAGAAGCCATTGAATGTGCGAGAGGGCGCCAGTTGCGATTGTAAGCACTTCTCTATCACCAAAATTATGTTTGTGGATTTCTATTTTATATCAGCTATTGAATTGAGATGCTAGCAGTACAAATATCTTCACGAGTCATTAAAATGGTTTTTAGTCCATGTTGTACTGCATGATTTCACTATAGACGATTCTGAACATTTGTCACATTTTCTTATTTGCATCGGTCACAGTCTAGCAAATGTTGATCCCATTGATGTTGCTAGAAGTATCACGGGACTAAACCCTGAAACCACCCTTGGTAATGCCTTTTTGTTTTATTAATTTCACAAAGTATTATTGTACTTGTGTTATTTGTGTACCTTTTGTGACTTTCATTTTGTTCGGTTTTTCTCGTAAATTCATGCAGTTGTGGTGGTTTCAAAGACTTTTACGACAGCTGAAACTATGCTGAATGCTCGAACACTGAGAGAATGGATATCAGCTGCTCTTGGGTTAGTGCAAAAATGATACTCTTATGATTCTTCAGTACTGTGGTAATTGTAGTAAGTCCAGGTTTTGAAATCAGGCTGTTTGATATGACTTGGATTTAGGAGTTTATCTGGAAAGTTTTGAAGAAAAAAAACTAAAGAAAACATTGGATGTAAAAGTGAAAGAGCATTGCACTCTATGAATTTAAATTAGATTTCTCTCTCACATTTCATTTTCCTCTCTGTTGTGCTAGTCTTGACTCTTAATTTTAACGTGTTATACATATTTTTGCAGGCCTTCTGCAGTTGCAAAGCACATGGTTGCTGTCAGTACTAATCTTACGGTAATAATTTCTTTCATTTCTTGCACTCGGGTGATAAATCTGCAATCTGAATTGGTACTCATATGTTAAGATTGATTTTATTGTGACATTCTCTAGTTTAGGGTTTGGCAATCTAGGACTCTAGGTACCCTGGTTACAGTGAACATTTTCGTGCCTTATGATAAAATTTACTCGGTAATTTTGCCACAAATATTGTTTCGTCAGTTCAATGAGCATAAATGACCAGCAGAAGACAGGTGCCTAGACAAGTATATTATTTAACACGTGATGATAATTTCTGTTATTTGCTCCTACTTCATTGAATACTAGTTGAGTTATTTTTAATTTATTTATTGTATAATATGGTAAAATTTTAGCTAAATGGCTTTTGTGCACTCTCTCTATTTAACTTTATGTGTGAAATTGTAACATATGTAAGTATTATTAACCTCGTTGGTTATGTTGGTTTATTTCCAATTCAGCTGGTAGAAAAGTTTGGCATTGATCCTAATAATGCATTTGCATTCTGGGACTGGGTTGGTGGTCGCTATAGTGGTATTTTCCTTATAACCAATATACTTGCTTTTTTGGGAGTATTTTTATGGTTAATTTGGTGTTTAATTGGTAATTGAATTTCTGGTTGCAGTTTGCAGTGCTGTCGGGGTGCTGCCTCTGTCGCTTCAATATGGTTTCTCAGTTGTTGAGAAGTATGGTAGCTTCTTATTGTTTTTATGTAATTGTGATCACTTTGGACTTCTGTGTTACAGTGCCATATATATATATTGTTCACCATGGGATTATTGTGAAGTAAGCTGTGGGAGAGTTAAGTGAAATTCCAAAATAAGTCTTGATATTTGAATAGAAATACATACTCTTGAATTGAAACTATGAAAAGTAGAGATTAGAAGAGAGTAAGAGAGATATAAGTTATTTCTTTGTCATTAGATTTCTAATATATTGTTTTGCAGGAAAAAATAGATTTGATGCATATTGATAGATTCCGTTTCATGTAAAACAGTATAAATGAAGAGTCCTAGCTTGATGCAACTAAAAAAATGAAATTGATGCACATCTTCAGTCTTTGTGAGCTTTGTAAATCTTTCGTCATTGTTTCCAAGTTGTCCTTTTTAGTTTTTTTCTTTAATTAAGTGCTTAGTGTAGTGTTTTCTGTACTTCTTAAAATGTAGAGTTCTAGCTTCTACCCCATCCCCAATCAAAATAAGACATCTTTTGTTTTTGTTTGACGTGATTTTAATGCATATTTTAACAAGACTCATTTTGTTATTCAAGGTTCTTAAAGGGTGCTTCAAGTGTCGATCAACATTTCATTTCCACATCTTATAAGAAAAATATACCAGTAAGTGCCCCAAAGACGTGAATTTTATCTGTGTAAACATCCTGGGCTCTAGGATGTAGTTGATATGGTCTATTGATGACATGTTTAGTGACATTCTGTCAACGCTTCAGGTACTCTTGGGTTTGTTGAGCGTTTGGAATGTTTCATTTCTTGGACATCCTGCCAGGGTGAGTATTTTGGCTCCAGACTGAATTTTAGCTGCTGCTTATTGAGCATTATTTAATTCTTTTGCTCTTATATTCATCTCCTGATTCTGCTATCTTCCAGGCTATCTTACCTTACTCCCAAGCCCTAGAGAAATTTGCCCCTCATATTCAACAGGTAAATCCCAATCTTCTTTATTTCTGTTTTCTTCCAATCTTTTATACTTATACCTTGCTAAATTCACATTGATTTAGGTTAGCATGGAGAGTAATGGCAAGGGAGTGTCAATTGATGGCGTGCCCCTTCCCTTTGAGGCTGGTGAAATTGATTTTGGTGAACCTGGAACAAATGGTCAGCACAGCTTTTATCAACTAATTCACCAGGTAACACTTACATCCATCTGCATCTGACAGAAGCTTTGACAGGTCAACTTTTATTTCATTAATTTCTATACATAAACCTATGACGGTAACAAATGAGTCCTTTATTATAGATGTGCTTGATATATCTATGAAAAGGTTCCCTACAATTTAATATCTCAGGTAGTTTGGATCTCTTTTATTAATAATGGAACCGTCTGTCTGATGAGCCGAAACCTACTGGATCAAGTTGATATTTTCAGCTCACAATATGTTATGAAATTTAAATGAAATGTCATTTTAGAAGAATATAGAATATAGACCTGCGATTTATGTAGTAACCACTCTTGCTATGTACTCTGTTCATCTTACATGGTTCACGGATTTAGGCTGAATCTGAACTACCTGTGGGGTATGTATAAATTAACTTCCCTTCTTGAAATCTTCAGGGACGTGTAATTCCTTGTGATTTTATTGGTGTTGTGAAGAGCCAGCAACCTGTTTACCTGAAAGGTATTCATGAGACAGTCAATTTTTTAACCAAATTTCATGATTGAAGTTTGAATTTTGATGCTTTGGCTTTTAAGCTATCTATAATCTGTTAAAAAGTCTGAATTTGTTTGCAGGTGAAGTGGTGAGCAACCATGACGAACTCATGTCTAACTTTTTCGCACAGCCAGATGCCCTTGCATATGGGAAGGTAGATATTATTCCCTTATCTGTTGGATGTGTTTGTCGTTCAACCTAATAAAAAGAAGAGAATTTTATTTTTTTATTCTTTTTGAACTGAAAAGAACAAATAATTTACTATCTTTATTTTCAAGGATTAAAGAAATTAATATTTTTATTTTCCTACCAAAAAACAACGTTGGATAGGATTTTTTTTTTAATTTTTTCCCCTACAGGTCTAGAATATAAGTACCTCATGTACTTTATGATGAAACAGTTACACGTAAATCCAGACTCTAATTAAACATCCTTCTCTTGTAGACACCAGAGCAGCTGCAGAAAGAGAATGTTGCACCACATCTAATTCCTCATAAGGTACTTCCTGCTTTGTACTAATTCCTCGTTTTAAAATTTGATACGTAGTCCTAACTAACTATTAGTTATAACTCTCAGACTTTCTCTGGAAATCGGCCTTCTCTCAGCCTTCTGCTTCCGTCACTGAATGCTTATAATGTTGGACAGGTCTGTGGTTTATTACTTCTTTTTAATTATATTAGAATTTTTCAAAGATTACTTGGTATCTTTCTATATCAGTATGTTTGTTGTATTTGAAGTTTTTAAAGGGTCCAATGAGTGTGAAAGACATTATCGAACCTTTGTCCATAGCATTTTGTAATATCAATGGACGTCTCTCAGAGTTTTCAGTTTGCTATTTATGAATTTCAAATTATATATTGCTAAACTAGTATGTTTGTGGTATTTGTGTCACAATGAAGTGATTTTTGTTAAACACAGATGTAAAGATAGTTCAATAACAAAATGTTATAACTAAAAATGGTAAAATAACTTGCCAGATCTCACTTTTTGCCCCTGGGTTCTTGTTCTATTTTCCTTGCTATATGCTTTATATAAATTGTTTATATGACCTAATACTATGATGCCTGTCTTCCTCAGCTATTGGCAATCTACGAACACAGAATTGCTGTGGAAGGTTTCATATGGGGAATCAATTCTTTCGATCAATGGGGAGTTGAACTTGGGAAGGTATACGTCACCTAAGAGAATTTTATGATGTCGATTCATTACCCGACAAAACTTTCTAAGATAAAGAAATGAATGGCTTTCTCTACTTGTGTTGCCTTTGCTGTTGTCATGGTTCAAGTCACCCCCCTTTTTTCTCCCTTGTTCATATAGATACCTAAAATATTTGCTTCATATTTTTTTTCTGCAGTCTCTGGCTACTCAAGTCAGAAAGCAACTCCACGCTTCCCGAACAAAAGGAGAACCGACTGAGGGCTTTAATTTCAGTACTACAACACTGCTAACAAGATACCTAAAGGTATGGCAAAGCTTCATCTCATCTTGTCTCAGGCTATTAGCATGATATGTTTACCACTAACTATAGGAGTCTTAGTCATCCAATAACTTTAATGATTCTACATAAAAAGAGGTGTTTTGTTCCAAATAGACAGAGAAAGGTTGGATAAATTTTATAGCTTGTCCGTTACTAAAAGGTCAATTTTTTTACTTGACAGGCAAGTTCTGATATTCCAGCCGATCCTCCTACACTTCTTCCACGGATATAAATGGTTTTTTGCCGAAATCTGTTGCAATTTTGACGTATGAACTCCTGGTTCTGGCTTCATATATCAGCTTTACTGAAATTATCTTCGAGACTGCTTAAATTTTACTTAAATACTTTTTATGCCGGTGATTGTCCTGTGCCAAGCATCATACTTTGTAACGTTGTTCAACTTTAATAATGCTTGTTGGTACACATTTTGTTAAAACCCACCATTGGGATTCCTAGTTATGTTACTGTTCGGGTTCAAATGTTCAGTTCAAATAATGAATTCGAATGATTCTTGAATCCTTGTGCAAATAATGTGATTGTAATATCATTTATCCCTTGTCATTGTATTTGGGAATGTGCTTATAAATAGTTGTAATCTCATAAAGGTGACCAATCCTCGCTTATAAGTGGAGAGAAAATCATTCATGTCAATTTCCACCTGGAAGTTTGTATCAGAAGAAATTCGAAGTTGACCCATGGGTATCTATTCGAGCCAATTTGAGAATTCATGGTTGTTAATTTGTAAAGAAAAGACACGTGATTTTTTTGGGCTTAAGTTAAAGAAGTCAATACATACAGGCTTTATTAGCTGGTAGTAGAATGAAGAACCATAAGCCATGGAGAGCTTTAATATTTTCCAAATGCCTTCTCCTTTCTCTTCATCATCATTACCATCTCCTCCCTTTCCTTTTGTTGGCATCATAGTCCTTATTTTGATCTACGTTGTAATTTTGTACCTAGTTATTGACTTCAATGAAGATTTCAGGCTTTACAGCAACTTATCAGCTTCAAGCACAGATGGCATTTCAGGTTTGTCTCTTGAAATGATACGGGAACTCCCTTGGTTCGAGTGTCAAAGAACCTCAGCCGCCGCAATCTGTGCCGTGTGCTTGGACGGAGTTCGAAAAGGTGAGCGGTGCAGGAACTTCCCAGGCTGCAAGCATCTGTTTCATGCTCACTGTATTGATCGTTGGTTGGTGAGGAGACTCAATTGTCCAACTTGCCGTTCACCATTCAAAATGGAAACCCATTTGGATGTTGTATAAAACAACAGAATTGGAATTAGGAATTGGGCAGGCAATTCCCAGGTTTGTACATATTATATTTGTCAATTGTAATTCCTTCTATCATTGTGTTTTTTCATACCCACCTATGTCATTGAATCACCACTGCCTTCGTGTGATAATGCAAACATTCAAGTGACAAACACCAAGTTTCAGTTGAGATTATTTATTTCAATGGATGTTTCAGCCTCCAATGGCATTAAATCATCCATTGCCTTTAGATGTTTTCAAATTTCGAGTTAACCCATGACTCGATTGATCAGTTTGAAGTATATAACTTTTGGATCGAGTTTCATGTTGGGATCTCGAGTTTACTTAAAAATATCGAATTTAACCCAAGTTTATTAGAGCGAATAAAGAGTTAAGACCCTACAACTCAAACTGACCAGACACATACACACACGTATATATATACACACTTTGAATGATCGCTTAGATTATTTTCATTTTTCAATATGAAGCTTAGCATCAACAAATTTACAGCAAAAATAAACCCAAATTGTTGTTATATAGATAACACAACAAATGGATTACTCGCCATTAATAGGATGCTAATTAGATTGCTTACAAGTTACAATATGTGAAAGCTAAACAAGCCAACAGCTTGCACACCAGCTGTTCGACAAAATTACCCAGAGACCCAAACTAACACTACCATAAAAACAAATCATAACTAAAACAAAGCCATCAATGGAGTGGTGGTTGTTCAAACTCCAGTGGAGCCAAAACCACCTTCACCTCTGACAGTAGAGTCCAAATCCTCAACCTCCAAAACATCAGGAGTCACAATTTTCTCAAAAATCAACTGAGCAATTCTATCACCCACTTTCACTTCAAAATCAACATCTGAATGATTAAACAAAATCACCCCAACTGGGCCCCTGTAATCCGCATCGATAACCCCAGCTCCCACGTCTATTGAGTGCTTCCACGCCAATCCCGATCTGGGTGCTACAAAACAAACCAATCCCATTATCTTTTTTGCATAATAAAAATAACCCATTTAAGCAAATATAATAAATATGATTTTACCAATACGAGCGTATGTTCCTTCAGGTATTGCGATGCTCAGATCAGTCGGAACAAGAGCTTTTCCCCTCGCTGGCACCTTAGTCTCTGTTGCACTACTCAAAAGTACAAGAATAAAAAAAAATTATTTAAAAATCATATAAAATTTCAAGGCATTTTAGAGTTATAGAAATTACCTGGAGAGATCATAGCCTGCAGCAAGAGTGGAGCCTCTTGAAGGCAAAACAGCCTTGTCGGAGAGCTTTTTCACTTTGAAAAGAGAGCAGATGTTCTCGTGGACGACGCCGTTCTGGTGGAGTTTTGGAATCTTAGGAGACGGCTCTTTGACTTCTGGACTGCCGTTTTGGTGCTCTGATTGCGCCATTTTGTTGAATACAAGTTTAAGTGATTGGTGTCGAGTTGGGTTTTTGCTTATGAGTTGTCTCCAAGAATCGTTGTATATAGAAAATCCCGCCACTTCTGATCTTTCCCAATTGATGGCGCGAAATATTCCCGCCATCTTCTTATCCCGCTTTTTCAGAACACGCGCTTCACGCTAGTAGTAAATTTCTCAACCGGACCTTCGCTTCTGCATTAAATAAATTATATTGGTGGGATACAACTGGACTATAGTTCCTTCGTTCAAATATTTCTAAATTTCTAGCTTCATATAATATATATAGATAATTCTAAAGAATGTTTTAAGGTACTTATCAATAATTCATTTTAAGAAAATTTTGACGTTATTTTTATGGGAAATTAACAAAATTATCGAAACACTAAATATTTTTTTTATCAAAATTTTCATTAAATATATTTTTAATAAGTGCCCTTAAGACACTCGTTAGCATTTCTCATTTTATATATACGAAGGTATTCACATATATTTGATATATAAAACCTGGATAAAGTTATAAGATTTATTCAAGTATATCTTCATGTTATTTAGGGTTGCTAACGAAATGGGACGGATCAACATTCGTCCCAGGATAAAAATTATTTTGATTTCGTCTTTCTTATTTTTTCGGAATAAACAAATCATCTCGCCTCATCATATATCTTATTAAATCTCGGCACTTTCATCTAAATTCATGTTTGTTTTAAATTTTAGCACATTTTTTTTTTACTTATCTCTTCTCATATTCAATTTGAAACATGAAAATGTTGTCTTGAACGATTAAATTTGCCAACCCTATTATTATTTGTTTGACTGGCTATAGGTGTCCATCGTATGAAAGGAACAATGACATGAGGTCCATGACAATAAGTTGAACGTTTTTTCCACTTTTTTTTCCAAATGTAAATTTATATGTTTGAAGTCATTGGTCTAACTATATATATATTTATTTATTTATTTTAAATCATTGGAAACCTTATCGATAATTCATTAATTTTGGCTTAAGCGGAACAGATACAACTTCCGGCTGTCTCAAATTTTTACAATAAGTGTACCACCTGGATTCGAACCAATAGATCTTTGCCTATACACCACCAAGTCATACCCATTAAGAACGATATCTTCCTAAATTTTTGTAGATTTTAGTTACTCAAACTCTCGTCAAATATTAGTATTAAGTAAATAATAAAATTATCACTATAAATTTAAAAATCAAACCCTTGAAATTTGTAAAATTTTCCCCTTAAAAAACCTTCTGCCTTCGCCCATACATGTGGTTCATGTTGAGGCCAGCAGTTGAAGCCATCACGATCACCGAAAGTGATCAACCCATGCATGCAGTTGGCATGCAATCAAGCACCAAAAGCTTGATGTGAGGTGCAAGCTTGGTGACAGCTTGCCAAACCGCGTGTTACTGTAACACGCGGTTTGGACATTATAAAAGGAGCCTTAGAGCTCAGTTATATTCATCCCAAAGTGTGTGTAAGCTCCAAGTAGTGAGCTTGAGAGTGTGTGAGGTTTTTTTTTGTCAAGTTTCTAGTTGTAAACTTGAATTTTATTCTTGTAGTAATAAAATTACAATTCGATTTTTCCTCAAATACACTCTAAAGTGATCGGTGAATCACAACAAGTGGTATCAGAGCTTTGGTTCTTCATTGGGATCGAAAAACCGAAGAACGGAGCTCGGTTCGGAAAATTCGAGTTCCGGAAAAGTTGTCAAAAATTCATTTTGAGGGTACCATCAGCTAGTTCACGTCGAGACAAGCACGGTGGTATTTTCCGGTGACCAAACCGACGTCCACAGCCTCCGCACGCGCCTTCCAGTGAGCGACTCACGCGCCAACACGCGCTTCACGCGCGAGACGAAGGTTGAAGACGATACATGTGGCCGCCACGTCAGCGCACAGTCAGCGCTGAGTCATCCGCCACGTCAGCGCCCAGTCAGCAGACACGTCAGCCGCCACGTCAGCAAACCGGTCCTACTTTGCCACGTCAGCGCCACATCAGCAGCCTGGTAAATTTCATTTTGCCCCCTGAAGTTTTGAAATTTACAGTTTTGCCCCAGAATTTTTAAGAAATTACAAATCAGCCCCTGTGTCGGATTTAGACCAAAGAAGTGTCTATTCCACCATTTTCGACCGTTCCGGACGCAACGGTGACATCTGATTTGTGAAATTCAGACCCGATTTTAGTGTATTTACATTTTAAACTTTAAAACTTAAAATGGAAATTGGAGATTCGTCTTCTGGTGCAATGATTAAACTGGCTGCAACTAATTACTCCCTCTGGAGACCTCGGATGATAGATTTCTTGCACTGTAAATATTTGTTTGATGTCATCGAGTTGAAGGGAGTGAAACCAGAGTCTGTTAAGGAGTATGACTGGAATAAACTCAATAACATAACCTTGGGTCAGATTAGGCAGTGGATCGGTCACAGTGTCTTCCACCATGTAGCACAGGATTCAGATGCTTACGGGATGTGGATAAAGCTGGAAGACATGTTCCAGGACAAGACAGCTCGGAATAAAGCCATGTTAATGAGGCGTTTGGTGAACCTAAAGCTACGGAGTGGAACTTCCGTTGCGGAACACACCAACGAGTTCCAGAGCCTGGTGAACCAGTTGTCTGCAGTAGACATGCAGCTGGGAGATGAAGTACAAGCCCTCTTACTACTCAGTTTTCTTCCTGATAGCTGGGAGACATTAGTGGTTACTCTCAGCAATTCCGCTCCAGGAGGTAAAATTACCATGCCTATGGTAAAAGATGCCCTGTCGAATGAGGAGTCCAGGAGAAAAGATGTTGGCTCAGAACAGACAGAAGCCTTCGTCACAGAGACTCGAGGAAGACATCAAGGAAGAGACGGAGAAAGAGGCAGAAGCACAACCAGAGGTAGATCCTCAGATGGAAGGAAGCCTACCTATAAGTGCTACCATTGTGGCATTGTAGGCCACCTAAAGAAGAATTGTCGAAAACTGCAACGAGAGTAGAGAGAATGCAATCACCAGCCGAAGAATGACGAAGGAGAGACACTGGTCGTTGTCCAAGCAGATGTAGCAATATGCTCCATACAGGAAGAGACATGCCTTCACAACGCAACCCAAGATGTTGAATGAGTGGTAGATACTGCAGCATCATACCACGTCACTCCTCACAGAGATTACTTCACAACCTACAAAGCGGGAGACTTTGGAGCAGTGAAGATGGGAAATATCAGTTCCTCTGGATATTAGGAATGGGTGATATTCAGTTGCGGACAAATGTCGGGTGTACATTGACTTTGAATGATGTCCTGCATGTTCCAGAACTTCGGCTGAATGTACTTTCGGGGATAGCTCTTGACAAACAGGGCTATGACAATCACTTCAGAAATGGCACATGGAGAATGACGAAAGGTGTCATGGTTGTCGCCCGAGGACATGCTTGCGGCGCACTATACAAGACTCATGTGAAGATTTGTGCAGACGGCCTCAATGTAGCTGAAAAAGAGGCTTCTCAAAATCTGTGGAACCGGAGACTCGGACACATGAGTGGGAGAGGGTTGTCTACCCTGAACAAGAATGAGCTTACCAAGGATGTTGTACGAGGTCCTTGCGACCACTACTTGATTGGTAAGCAACGCAGAGTCTCATTTGATTTCTCTTCAGAGAGAATATCAGAGTTGCTAAGTCTGGTGCACTCTGATGTTTGTGGTCCCTTGGAGGTTGATTCATTGGGCGGTAACAAGTATTTTCTGACTTTCATCGATGATGCTTCACGGAAAATCTGGGTGTATTTCCTCAAGACGAAGGATCAGGTCCTAGATCAGTTCAAGCTGTTCCACGCCATGGTAGAGCATGAAACAGGGAAGAAGCTGAAGTGCCTTCGCACAACGATGAAGGCAAGTACAGTTCCAGGGAGTTCGAAGCCTACTGCATGAGACATAACATTCGACATGAGAGAACTGTTACACATACTCCACAATATAATGGTGTCGCTGCAAGCATGAATCGCACCATTATGGAGAAAGTCAGAGGAATGATCAGTATGGCTAAGCTGCCAAAGCTATTCTAGGGAGAAGTTGTTCGTGCTGCTTGTTACTTGATAAACAGATCACCATATGAACCGTTGAACTTAAAGATTCCGGAAAAATTGTGGTCTGGTAAGAATCCCTCCTACACTCACCCTAGAGTATTCAGTTGTTTAGCCGTTGTATATGTATCCAATGAGCTCAGGGAGAAGCTCGATGCAAGGACAACTCCATGTATATTCCTAGGCCATGAAGATGAAGAATTTGGATACAGACTATGGGATCTGAAGGTGAAGATGGTCATCAGAAGCCAGTAAGTATAGTTTCTTGAAGACCGAACAATTGAAGACATTGAAATGCCCAGAATGTCTTCCAATTCTAGTGCCAACAGAAATCCAGACCCAGCACTAGCACAATTAGCCACAGATATGGTGCACGAGGAAATTCCAGAAGCAGAATCAGAGGAGGCAGATAGAGATGTTGAGCAGAGAGAGACACAGCTTGTTCCATCGGAGATTACAGAAGAAAGTGTTGAGCAGGAGGAGCCGCAACCCACTCCACTATAAGCTGCAAGATCATTCACAGAGATGGATGATGATAGACCTCCTGAAACCAGTGGACCTCAGACAAGAAGATCTGAGCGAGGCAGGATTCCATCAACCAGATATCCGGGATCCGAATATATTCTGTTTACTGATGTGGGGGAGCCAGAGAGTTTCTCAAAGGCAAGAAGGCACTGGGGAACAAATGGGTGAAGAAACATGACAGTAAAACTGTGCAGAGACACAACAGAAGATTATTGTGCAGAGACGCAGTGGATTGTACTATGCAGAGACATAGCATGAGAATACTGTACAGAGATGCAGTGAAGTGTGCTGTGCAGAGACACAGCCGACATGTCAACAAACGATGGTGATCGAGACAAGCTAAAGTTGTGCATAGACATAACCAGGATAGCTGTCAGATGACGATTGTTTTCAGATATAGAGAACTACGATTGGCTTGATCCCAACTCAGGGTACGTAGGCAATCATACAGATGCAGCCAGGGAGGATCTGATTTGGATAATTGATGGTCGGCTCAGATTTTGAGGAAATCTTCACCGAGGGGGAGATTTGTTGAGGCCAACAGTTGAAGCCAGCAAGATCACCGAAAGTGATCAACCCATGCATGCAGTTGGCATGCAATCAAGCACCAAAAGCTTGATGTGAGGTGCAAGCTTGGTGATAGCTTGCCAAACCGCGTGTTACTGTAGCACGCGGTTTGGACATTATAAAATGAGCCTTAGAGCTCAGTTATATTCATCCCAAAATGTGTGTAAGCTCCAAATAGAGAGCGTGAGAGTGTGAGGTTTTTTTTTTTTTTTAAGTTTCTAGTTGTAAACTTGAATTTTATTCTTGTAGTAATAAAATTACAATTCGGTTTTTCCTCAAATACACTCTAAAGTGATCGGTGAATCACAACAGTTCATTACACACGACCATTACCAATACTAAATAAAACTCTTTGCCACTTGCCTCCACGATCACCGAATGGCATGCATGACATGCTTATCAAACTTATTTCTTATTATTTTGTGATCACAACGAATACGATACTTGTAATTTTTGAAATATACATATCCGGAAAATGAAATTTTATATATGATTTTTAAAAATTATTGATAGGACAAATTTTGAAGTCAATATCCGTATCCAAAATATATTGATAATGGAGATATCTATATTTGATTGAAATAACCGTAAAATTATAAAATAAAATAATAAATTATTAACTAATATTTGATACATGATATTCAAACAATTTAAAAAATATTTGAATTTTTATGTAAACAAAAAAGAGTTTATATTATTATCATTATTTTAATTTTTTTTAGTTGGATATCTGTTACACATCAGCAACATCAGCATGATTCTTCTGGACTTCAGACCCAGCAGATCACTCGGCCTAAAAGGATCATTGTGAAGCCAATAAAATATCAAGAATATGTTTGCAATGTTTGAATTGTGTGAATTTGTAAACGTGCCAAATGGTGAGAAGTAGTTAGTTTGAGCGCGAAAGTTGTTAGTATTGATAAGGAGTAGTTAATCAATCAAAGAATTACTGTTATAACCAAATGTAACAGAATTTGTAACTAACTCAGCTATAAATAATAAGTTGAAAGCATAAATAAAGCATTGAATCATTTCTCATAATAACTTGTAAAAGTTTGGAGAGTTTTGTAGGTTTCATCTCAAATCAAAACCTATCAATATCAATGCTAAAATTTACAATCGTCAAATATTCATTTTACATATCTAATTTCATATTTGAAATTTATTTACTATTCATTCAATTTCAAATCAGTTTCAGTCAAGTATTATGATATATCTAAAATATTGGCTAAATTACCATCATTAATTTCACTCGAGTGCTTACTTTTGTTTCTTTTTTTTTTAAATGGAGTGCTTACTTTAATGTCGTTACTATTGATGAAAAATAACATGAGGATTGTCGTAAGAATCGGTAAGATTTTGAAGTTAGCGTTAAAATATTTATGTGATTGGAATTTAAAATCACCTTCGATAATCATTTTAAGGATTGTCGATATGTTACTATTGATACAAATAAATTATGTTTGTTAAATTAATCACAACTAATCTAAATATACATGTCGTTCATTTTATCTATCAATATAAATAAATCATATCGGATTACAATTGTACTTTCCTTGAACCTTTTTCAAACTTCCTTCCTTAAATTTTCTCTATCAATAGTGCATCAAGCGTTGTACCTCTAGTTGTCACACTATAACTATTATACGACCAAATCGCTCATACTTTAAGAACAAATAAAATAATTTTAATTATTGGATGTTAAAGTCTTAGATTATAGATCAAATAAATAATTTTTCTTGGAATTTTCGGTCATGGGAGAGGAAGAGAGTTATAATTTCCGGTCATGGGAGATGAATGGATCCCCTTGGCCGAATACCATATGTTCTTATAGTGTATGAATTGTCTTATTCGTATCATAATATAATAAGAATAATACAATATCTCTTCAAAACAAATTAAGTATCTTTAAGATTTTGTCCCATATTGAATTGAGAAACTTAACTAAATAAGACTTATTATTTATTTTGAATTATGACTTAACTAATTATGGTACTAGCCTACTAAATTAAGTCCAATGGATTAAGTATTATTTTGGCACAATAATTAATTAACTATTAATTAATTTTAACTTAAATAATTTTAATTAACAATTAAATAAAATTATATTTAAATAAATATAATTCATTTAATATCAAATAGTTATTTAAATAATTAAATCTAAATTTTGTATTTTCAATTTATTAATCAAATTAATATTTTCGAAATATTATGAATGTCGTAATAATATTAGGAAATCCTATTTTAATTGAAAAAATAATTTTAATATTAAGTGCCAGAATAATAATTTATTAACTTTTGATAACCATCATTGAATTTATAAGATATGCGAATAAAAGTGGGATGATATTAACTCTTTAATATTTAATCTATATGATATCTCACATACAATGGGTAAACACATAGCAAAATGAGAAAACATATGAAGCTATTAGAATACACTTTGAGCATGTCGTCTCATTTATTCGGATATTTATGTTCTTTATCGAGTATTGGATCATGATTATGTCAAATCATATTCACTCGATATATTTCGAAACTCGATCTTATGGATTTGATATATCTATCCACACATTTGAGTTTCATTGGTTTTTATTATCAAAGTTATAGAATCTCTTATTGAAACACACATGACTTCGTACGTTAGTAGTTTAAGACCATCTAACATTTATTCATAAGACGTGGCTAGTCGAATGACGATAAACTAGTTGAGTACTATTGTACAAGTTAGCATATGATCTATAGTCATATGATATAACGACACCAGTGTATTATTACAAATATCAATGACCTTATAAAATATTAGCATGTGATTTTAGGCTTGTGTAGTGAGTTTGATATTTCATAGACTCATGAAAACATCCATTGATTGTGCTATTTTGATATGAGACTTATCATTCATTATATTAACATCAAATGTCAATATAGACGACACACAATAATATTGGACGAGTGATATATCATTGTCATGTATAATAATCACATATTACGAATAACTTAATTCGAGACTTATTCGTATCGTTGACTCTCATGTTCACACACGTCTTTTGAATTAACGAAATTCATTTGTCATAATATATAAGGGCATACACATAAAATATGGATGTGTATAAATCTGATGTTTTTTATTAATAAATAACAAGATGTATTATAAAATATTATGTCTTAAACCATAACATTCACAACAGGTTTTAAAGCATATATTATAACAGACCCGTCAATAAGAGTAAGAGGTAGCAATAGGGAAAGCTGAGCTCATGCCCATCTTCTATCGGGCTCGGCTGATCCCGAGCATGGTTGGACTTAGTATGAGATTTATTAAAATACGTTTTTTTTTTTAAATAACACTTCAAATGATTTTTTTTTTACTAAACCTTAAAACTTTAGTTGTATTTAAAATTACAAATTATTATTTTTAATTAAACCGGTCTCAAGTTGGGCCGAGTTTTTTTCCTTAAACTCGAAGCAAATTTAACCTCAAACTATACTAAGCCCGTCCAATCGGGCTCAACCCGGGCTCTTATATTTTCTACCATTTATAGTAAGGTTATGTTTGGTATGGCTTCTTGAATAAAATTATTGGAAATAAAGTTTTTTTGAAAATATAATTTTTTGAAAAAAAAAATGTTGGTTGTTTGGTGGTGGTACGAGGGCGAGACCACAAATCATTTTGCTAACCTAACCAGAGAACGACACCGTATTAACATATCAAATTATTATTATTATTATTATTTTTTATAATTCGCATTCGTCGTATCATAAACCTAAAAATCCCTCCATTTATCTATCACTCTTGTTACCTCGCTAATGCAATCAAAAAAAGAAGATACAACAAGCAACTGTAACCGATCAACCATGGCCGCCAATAGCTCCGCCTCCGACTCTCGCCATAAGCTCGCCGTCGCGTCACCCCTTCAGATCTCCAAAGGTTTCGAGCCTCTTAATTCTTACAGGACCCAATCATTTATCTATTTCGACTTTTATGATTTAATTTTTTCGAAACCCTAACTCGAGCTGTTCCGTGGCTTTGACGCGAATAATGTGAATATGCTTGTTTTTGCCTGTCCGAGAGTGTAGATTCTTAATTTTTTTTAGCCAGCTAGGGTTTTGGCACATTTTGTAATTTATGTAAAATTTTTAATTTTTACGTATAATTAGGGCAAGAAATAAATTTATCTGGATTGATAACGAATGGGGTCATTAGCTAAACCATTGTAATTAATTTACAATTCAAATTTATATACATGCATATGCATTTATATTAATTTAATGTCTGTCTTGAAATTTCAACTGTAATGTTGCTGTTGTTAGTTGGTCCCTGTTTTATTTCATGCGCACTTCGTTTTTTATTTTTTTGTTGGAAAAAATATGCTTATTTTTATTGCATTTCATGAATGTTACATGCTATTTATCATTCTTTTATCTTGCTGAGTCCTATAATATATTGTTGATTTGAAAGACCTCTTTTAGGAGCAATTGGTCGTTGAGTCATTGGAGTAGGAAGGGATAATTGCATTTTACGAGCTAAATGACTGAAGTATTGTTTTGTTAGTGTTTGTTTATTCTATAATTTTGCTTGTCATTGTTTTTTTATGGTAAGCCTTCTACCACTTTAGTAATGTGATTTTGAATGCAAAATTTACTTTGAAATTACTAGACATACTTGAAACAAATGAAATATGTGGGCCTGGAAAACTTGGCAAAATTTCCAAAAATAATGATGTAACTATTCAAATGCAGATTATAAATACTGTGAATTGATATTTCTCTCACATCAGAACTGACTGCGATGATGATTTACTTCTGCAAATTATTGGTTTGATAGTTTGTTTTTACAAAATTCAGTTTGACTGATTGTCGTACTATTTGGTATGTGTACTAGTGGCTTGTTGTTCCTCATCACCATTTTTAATTTCTATGGCTAATGTTTCCAAATCCTCGTATTGGCTACTGATCAAAGATTTTGAATTGATTTTTCTGTTTAATTCATGCAGATGTTCAAGGATCCGACAATCCTATTCCACTTTCACCGCAGTGGCTTCTGCCAAAGCCAGGGGAGAGTAAACCTGGAATAGGAACTGGGGTGTGTTAGACATTACAGTTATCCATATCTGTGCAGCATGCTTATTATTGAATGCACATAATTTTTGTTTAAAATTTTATGTTTTGTGCTTTTATAATTATTTTACAATAAGCATGTATTTCATCTTGTGTGTTTGAGCAGATTGCTGGATATTCAATTATGTTTAATTGACTGGAAATAATAAGATTTATGATGTTGCTTCAAAGCTACTGTTTTTTGGTCTTTTATTCAGGAAGGCCACTTCAGCCCGCATCCAGTTTTTGGAAATCGCCCAGAGATCGCAAAATCATCTGAAACTGGTGAAGAGGTGAATGACAAACATAAGAAAAAGGACGTATTTCGGCCTTCTTTGCTCGACATGGAAACTGGTCGACGTGACCGCTGGCGTGACGAAGAAAGAGACACCCATTCCTCTGTGCGCAAAGATCGCTGGAGGGATGGGGATAAAGAACATGGAGACACCCGCAGAATGGATCGATGGACAGAAAACTCATCCTCAAGGCACTTTGGAGAAGCCCGCCGTGCTCCCACTGAGCGATGGACTGATTCAGGTAACAGGGACACCAACTATGATCAAAGGCGTGAGAGCAAATGGAACACTCGCTGGGGCCCTGATGATAAAGAGACAGATGGTTTGCATGATAAATGTTCTGACTCTAGTAAGGACAGTGACATGCTTCTTGATAAAGGATTAGCTCATGTTTCTAGTCACATAAAGGATGAAAGGGAGGGGGATAGTCATCGGCCTTGGAGATCTAACTTGTCACAGAGCCGAGGAAGAGGAGATCTTTCACATCACCAAACACTAACGCCTAACAAACAGGCTCCTGGATTTTCCTACAGCCGTGGGCGTGGGGAAGGCACTCCTCCAGTTTTTTCTGCTGGTCGTGGAAAGTTGAATTCTGGCGGAAACTCTATCAACAGTGTTTCTTCCCATTCTCAGTCTCTGGCAATACTCTCAGACAGAGGCGAAAGTGGCCATGGAGAATACCGTCCTTTAAGATATAATAGAACCAAATTGCTTGATGTGTATAGGATGACTGATATGACGTCATATCAAGAACTAATAGAAGGGCTTTCTCAGGTGCCTTCCCTGACACAGGAAGAACCATTAGAGCCTCTAGCATTTTATGCACCTAATTCCGACGAATTGGTAATTATACCTATGAATACTTTTGGTGATTTTGTCAAAACTTTTTGCAGATGTTTGGATTGATTTTTACTGTTTGAATAGGCTGTTTTGAAGGGAATTGACAAAGGGGACATAGTAAGTAGCGGTGCACCTCAGATATCAAAAGACGGATCTGTCGGTCGGAACTTGGTAGATTTTACTCCATCTAGACGAACCAAACATGGTAGTAACTCCTATCAAAGATATATATCTGTATCTTAATCCGCTTCATTGAGGTGTGAAGTCATTTAATTTTTTAATTGGCTTGCTTGAGCAGAGAGTAGAGAAGATTTATCTCATGCAGTTGATGATTCTAAAGATGAAAGTTCTGTCAATTTAAAGGGCGGTTCCATGAATTACTCTGAGGGTTCATCCCTGGACAGGCAGACACACAAGTATGGGTTCAACTCAAAGATGGAAACCATTCAGGATCACAAGTCTCACACTGATGACAAATTTCGAACTGAAGGTACAAAATTGCATGGAAAGTGATATTTTTGTATGGTCGTCTTATAGCATGCAGATCAGTCTCGAATATGATATCAATATCCAATATCATACCTCGGGTTAACTGATCTGAATTTTGTGTAATTATATAATTTTAGCTTTTTGGCATGTCCTGGGGTCTGAATTTTCTGGGAAAAAAGCAGTACTTTAATTGTTGTGGATACTCATTGGTTCCATTTGTATAGCACTTAGTCTATTTTGATTTTTAGATTTTTATTCAAGTTATTTGCTATTTTGGATGTTGAAGTTGATGGTGCGTCCTCTCTCTTGTTGCGTATAATTTTTCATTTAACATTGGATCATTTAAAGTTTCATTTTTCCTACATTGTTGTATAATTTTCTTTTATTTATTTATAGCTTCTAGAGAAGATAATGGTCCTTATCGAAGGCCTGAGGTTTCCATCAACAGAGAATCCAGCATGCAAGAAAATAATTTTGTGCATTCTGGCACCCCAAGGAGAGCCTCATCACTTGTAGAATGGTCATATTCAGGCTCTCATGTTCGGAGGGATATTCCTAGTGATGTTAGGGAAATATTTCCTGATATGGCAAGGTCACAGCCGCAGAAGGATACACCTAAGCAATGGGAAGGTGATATGGCTAAATCGTTATACTCCAGAGATGAAGCTAAATGGAAGACCAGTGAGGATCCTGTTATTAAAAGGCAGCCATCTGTAGTTATGGACAGGGAACAGGAAGCCAGGAAGATTTCGCAGCCAACACCGGAAGACCTTGTACTTTACTATAAAGATCCTCAGGGTGAAATTCAAGGCCCTTTTAAAGGGGTTGATGTCATTGGATGGTTTGAGGCTGGATATTTTGGTATAGATTTACCAGTTTGCCTTGCTGGTGCATCAAAGGACTCATCATTCTCGTCACTTGGTGACATTATGCCCCATTTACGATCTAAAGCCAGACCACCACCTGGTTTTAATCCGCCAAAACCGAATGAAACAGATGTATCAAGCAGACCAAACTATAGTGGGTTTGATGTAATGACGAATGAGACAAGGCATAAGGATGGGCCAGCAACGGAAGCTGAAAATAGGTTCTTGGAGTCATTGATGGCTGGTAATATGATTAACTTTATTTTTCAGAATTTGAAATTTTTGGTTTCCTGTCTTTCTTTTCTTATTGTAATTAGTTGTCGTGCCAAGTGAAAATCTGATGGTTATGATTGATTTGTAGGTTTGCAAGGTTATATTGGAAATAATTCCAGCGGTGTTCCTTCATCTGGTTTAGATATTTCCAATGATCCATATCTATTGGCGAAGAGAATGACACTTGAACGGCAGAGGTCTTTATCCAATCCTTATCCTTTTTGGCCAGGAAGAGATGCTGCGTCTATGGTTTCAAACTCAGATGTAGTCTCTAATTCCCCAACACATGCAAAACTCCCATTGTCGGTCACTGGGAATTCTCACCAGCCTCCTCATTCTCAAAGTGCTGAATTGATGTCCATCCTCCAAGGTTTATCAGACAGATCTGCCTCTAGCATAAATGATGGTGTTTCTGGTTGGCCAAATTTCCCCATCCAAGGTGGCTTGGATCTACTTCAGAATAAACCTGATTATCATCATGCTCAAATCTTTCCTCCCCAATCCCCGCTTGGGATCCAAAACCAGAGATTGCAAACGCAGAATCCAACCTCTTTAATGAGTTTACTTGGTCAAACTATAGATAATCCTGCTGCTGGTTTATCAACGCCTGAAAATGTAATTTCCTCTAGTTTATCTCAAGATCCACAAGTGTTAAATATACTGCAGCAGCAGCAGTACTTATTGCAGGCTCAATCCCAGGCTCCTTCTTCAGCACAGCAGCTATTGTTGTTGGATAAGCTGTTGTTGCTTAAGCAGCAACAGAAACAGGAGGAGCAGCAGCAGTTGCTACGGCAACAGCAGTTGCTTTCTCAGGTTCTATCAGAGCATCATGCTCACCAGCTTTTCAATGAGCAAGCTTATGCACAGTCGCAGACTGCAGTACCAGTAGATTCTTCTCGGCTTCAGTCATCACACGAATTGCTACAGGGTGGCCTGCAGATACCCATTCCAAAGATACAACATGAATGTACAAAAGACCCGATTTTGCCTCCACAAGTGACTCAGGATTTGGGTCATTCTAGTGGGTCTGATTTTGTACAGTTCCCACATCAGATGTTTAATCGTCAGAAGAGTTGGGCAGCTACTCTTCCAGAACAGATAAATGACATTCATCCAAAGGAAATTTTGGCAGCATCGGCAGTAGGTGGAAGCTTTTCCTCTGATGCGATGAACAAATCTCCCCAGGCGTCTTCACTAGTACAGAAACCAGTCCCTGCTTTTGATGGCCGTGCTCCTCTAACTGATGAGAAGGCATCTGAAGGAACTCTTAAGGCTGATGAAACTACAAGGGTTGCAACAGTGGACTCGCTACCTTCTGAGTTTCCTGAACTTTCTTTTGTACCATCTACAACTTGTGAAAGTATAGCATCTATGACTGAACATCTGAATGATGTGAAACCGCAACTAGATAAAAGCAATGACATAGCTTCAACAGTGACTGAATTAAAGAGTGTTGAAGTTCGTGAGGGCAAAAAAGCTTCTGAGAAGAAGTCAAGAAAGCAGAAGTCTAGTAAGTCAAACTCTTCTGACCAATCAAAGGGAGTATCAAAAATTTCCTCTTCGCAGCAACCTAAGCAATCTGAAACCGGAGGGCCAATTGGTGAGAAAAAGTTTGAGACAAATAATGGTGCAGGTGAAACACAATATGGGACCTCTCCACCAAAGAAAAGAGAGAATGATTCTGTGGCTGTTGCTGCAGAAAATCTGGATGCTCAACATATTAAGAGGTTATTACCTGAAAAAAATTCTGGGAATGTTGCTGAAACCTTTGAAATCAATGGTGAATTCAGACCTGTCGGGTCTGTCTCAGTGCCGAACAACCAGATACAATCTGGGCAGCGAGCCTGGAAACCTGCTCCTGGTTTCAAGCCAAAGTCATTATTGGAAATTCAACAAGAAGAACAGAGGAGCGCGCAGGCAGAAATGGCAGTGTCTCAGATCACTATGTCTGTCCACTCCATGAATTTGCCGTCCCCTTGGGCAGGTGTTGTGGCCAAGGAAACTGTTAAAGATATAGTTGTTACTGAGCTGAATGTGGAGAAACCTGAAAGTTCTCCAAATACAAAGAGCAAGAAGAGCCAGTTACATGATCTCTTGGCAGAAGAGGTTTTGGCGAAGTCGAATGAAAGAGATGTGGAGGCTCCTAAAAGTGTCTCTAGTTTGCCTGGCCTACAGGATACGACCGATCCTACCAAATTTGTAGATGATGGTAACTTTATCGAGGCTAAAGAAACTAAGAAGAGTCGCAAAAAGTCTGCAAAAGCTAAGGGTTCTGGAGCTACTAAGGTCTCAGCATCGTCATCTGAAATTCCTGTTGGTACAAGTCCCATTGAGAAAGGCAAAAGCTCTCAGCAGGTACAGCAGGAGAAGGAGGCATTGCCTGCAATACCATCAGGGCCATCTTTGGGAGATTTTGTTCTTTGGAAGGGGGAGTCTGCAAATACTTCCTCTGCTCCTGCTTGGTCTGCTGACACCAAGAAGGTACCTAAACCTACATCATTAAGGGATATCCTAAAGGAGCAAGAGAAGAAGGCTTCTTCTTTCCAGGCCCAAAGTCAAATGTCAACTCTCCAAAATTCTCTTCCGACCAAGGCTGCTGATGGTGGTAATTTATCATGGTCAGTTTCTGCTTCTCCATCTAAGGCTGCTTCTCCCATCCAGATCAATTCCCATGCTGCTACTCAATCGAAATATAAAGGAGATGACGATCTATTTTGGGGCCCAATTGATCAATCCAAGAAAGAAACTAAACAGTATGATTTTAATCTCATTCCCATCTTTGCATTTTTTTCTTTTGATCTTTTTGATATGCTATTTTTTATATTTTTGTTATCTACATTGAGTATATAATTTTCTCCAATAATTCATCATAATTAAATTTTGGTAGGCTTGGGAATACAGTGTTTCTTAAATATATGTCTTGTTTTAATTTAGGTCTGAAAATCTTTAGTTTGAGGAGTTTTCTTTTGATCTAATTCTAGTAGTTTTATACCGATCAAATTCTAGTAGCTTTAATGCTTATAGAAAGGGAAAATAATTTTCGCTCTCTCTTTCCTGTAAGCAGGTCAGATTTCCCTCTCCTTTCAAACCAGGGAAGCTGGGGAACTAAAAGTACATCTGTAAAAGCAACTTCAGGTGGGTCACTAAGCCGCCAGAAATCGGTGGGTGGCAGACCTGCTGACCGTGCTCTTGAATCCTCACCTGCCTCTGCTCAGTTGTCCCTGAAAGGGAGAAAATATGCCTTGACAAAGCATTCAGGTATAATTATTGTAAGATTGGTGTCCTTTTTTAATTCCAAACTCAGTTACGGATTGATCTTTTCTAACTTTTTCAACCCTTTGCAGAGGCCACAGACTTCAGAGACTGGTGTGAGAGTGAGTGTGTTAGGCTTGTTGGTACAAGAGGTATCGTTTTACTACTTTCTGGTTTGCTTAATACTAATTTGCCAGTACTTTTTTTTTTTATCAGTGGCAAAGAATAATGCTACTGTTGTTGGGTTTTTTTAATTTTTTTTTTTTTTGTAGCAACTGCAAATGACATTTTTTTCCGTTCATATTTGGCCCCATAATTGTTCTCCCTAGAAACAATAACAAGTATAAAGAATGTTAAATGTGGCTTGTTGGGTCATAAGGTATAAAATGAGCAAATGGTAGGATGTTTTTTAAGTGGTATGTTTCCCACCAGAGGAAGATGGCTTATTTCTATTCTTCTGTCTGCTTGTGTATGATGAGAAATATTAAGTAGGTTCCAAAATGAAAATTTGCTGGTGTGTGCGCTTGAAATATACTGATCTTGAAGTATAATATTGCATGCTAACTTCTTGCTAGATAAGTGTCTTTGAATTTATTTAGAAGAATCCGAGGTATAATGAATTAAGTTTTTGTCTGATGCAATGTCATCTCTTTTTTTTTTTTTTTTCCTTTCTAGATACGAGTTTCTTAGAGTTTTGTTTGAAGCAATCCAGATCAGAAGCTGAGTTGCTTCTGATAGAGAACCTTGGATCCTATGATTCTGATCACGAGTTCATCGACAAGTTTCTCAACTACAAGGAGTTGTTACCAGCAGATGTACTAGACATTGCATTTCAAAATCGGAATGATCGGAAGGTCACTGGCTTCAGTGCCAGAGTCATGAGTTCTGACAATGCAGGCATTGGAGACTTTGACCAGGAGAGTGTAGTGGGCGCCGATGGGACCCCCAAGGGCGGAGGCAAGAAAAAAGGGAAGAAAGGAAAGAAGGTCAGCCCTTCGGTTTTGGGATTTAATGTGGTTAGTAACCGTATCATGAAGGGTGAGATCCAGACGGTGGAAGATTAGGAAAGACTTGCAAAGCTTATATGTAAGTACATTTGCCCCTTTTAACTTAACTTTTTGTACATGATTACCCTTTTGACCTCCATACAGCGTCTGCAGCAGAGGTAATTTACTCTGCTCGAGCGATTTTGTTAGTTAATATTCTCGCAGTAGAGTTCTTTGTTATTTTGTTTACAGAACATCCATGCGAGGTTTTATGAATTATAATTTAATCTACTTGACCTTGTTTTCTGCTCTCTTTTGTTGTGAAACTATCCTTTGTCATTTCTTCTTGTGATTGGAATACTCTGGTCACAAGGAACACTCAGCGTTCAATTTGAAAATTTATGAAAATGCATCTTTATTAGTCTGATTTATTAATTAAATAATTTTGTTCCGGTTCCGTTAAAATTAGGAGTTTTGTGAAAACACTCAAATCCGTTTCTTATACACCTAATAGGTTTTCCAGTATCTGAATCAAAATAAACTCAAATGCTGTGCAAAGACAGAACATCATCATAAGTTTGATTTGTAGATCCATATTTTTGACTGATGATATTATTATACGAGCAGCCGCGAGAGGCAGAATAATTATGCATTCTTCTTTAAAGTAGTTTACATTGTAATTATCAAGAGTCACCAGTACACAATAAGAATAAGGTGAATGAGAAAAAGCTAATAGATTGATTTCCATCATTTGGCCTTTCACAACTTTAGTTACCTCTTTATCTTATCTTAGCTTGTCCCTGCCAGCCAGCTCCCTTTTGTCTAACATTCTGCATATCATAATTTGATGAAAATAAATTTCATTTTAAACAAAGACATCAAGATGCAAACAAAATAATTCAAATTAGGGCTGCATGAACAGCCACAACTAGGACACATGATATACAAATACCTTAAATTTGAAAATATAAGTCTTGATCCTAAGTTTATCCCACCTTACAGAATTTGAGAACTATAAGAGTAAAATTTGATTTCCTCAAAATATGATAGATACTCGTCAATTTATCGGGTGTAAATCAAATTTTCTCATCAACATATCAGATTTTTCACATATTTTAATAAAATTTCAAATTGAGCGGGACAGTTCTTAGTGGTTCCGCAACTGCTCAAGACTCCTCCTACTGTTATATAGTAATGAAGATATTACAGAATAGCATAGAAAGTTGAAAAGCTGAAATTAAACATTCATCAAAAGCCACTAACTAAGCAACTAACCAACCGTGGATTGAACAGGAAGCGGGTCAATATTGAGGGATCGCATAGACATTTTAGCAATCTCCGAAACGGCAACGTCTCGAACAGCCGGAACATCACTGGTCAAGTATTCATAAGCAGCTTCAAAAGCCTCTAACCAAAACCGAGGCAAACGAACCCTCTTGCTATGACTGTACACATCCCACATTCGCATCACTACTTTTTTCCTCTCCTCCACTTCCTTTATTATATAATAATATACAAGAAAAATTATCATTCTTCCACTTAAAATTAAGTTAAAATCCGAAAAATATTATGATTTTTGAAACTTTTCATATGTAACAATAAATATTTTGCTCCCAATACGGCAATACGTCTAGTTTGGTAGTAAATGACTAATGATTTGATTGTAAGGTGTTGAGTTCGAGTATAATGGTGTATTTATTATAAGAGAATATTTTGCTCACAATGAGTATAATTTGGTGGTAAATAGCTTACGATTTGATTGTTAAGTTCTGAGTTTGAGTCTAGAAATATATTTATTGTAAGAATTTAAGACAGTCGGAATTTTAACGAATCGGAAATTTGGCGGGTGAGATTTCCAACATTTCAAAATATATATATATATATATATTACATATAAAACCTAATAATAATTTAAACATAAAATGTTTATTTTATATATTTTAGTACTTTAGCTTAAGATTGGGTGACCTTCCGTATATTCAAACATTAAATAAATAAATAAATAATTGATTATTATGAATGAAAAAGCAAAGATCAGTTTATGATGAGGGTGACATACGAGGATGTCGAGATCGTCGTGAAGAGGGAAGTCCACGTCATCAGAGAAATGGGTGAGGTGAGAAGAGGACCATTTGAGAGAAACAGAGCCGGTGAACATGGACCAGAAAGCCAGAAGCAGAATTGCCGACAGAATCCATAACTTGTAGCCGCACTTGTTAAATGAACCACCACCAGTAGCAGCTGCTGTCGCTGAATTTGAATATCCGTTTTTCATTTTGCTTTGTTTTTTTGTTTTTTTTTTTTTTCTTCAAAGATTTTTTTTTTTTTTTGGATTATGAGTGTTTGTGAATTGTGAGAGTCAGTGGGGAGTATCAGTAGTCAGTGGAGGCTAGACTTTTGAGAGAATTATTTGGGTAGGTGATCTGTCATGACGTTCGCATAAATAAATAGAGACTTTTGGACATTGGAAAGCAGTGCCACGTGGGCTGACTTCATAACAATGAAGAATTTGGATTATTTTTCTAATCATTTTTTTTATTCAGCCATAATATTTACAAATTCAATTGCAAAAAATATTTTATTCTCTTTTTATATTTTAAAATTTCACTCAATACCGAATCTTTGTATAACAAAAATTTACATATATAACCTCCACAATGAAACAACCATTTCAATAAAACTAGCTTCTCATTGGATTCGAATCTTCCAGTAATTAAGGAAATAACAAATAAATTTGAAATTTGCTCAAATTTAAAAAAATAAAAATTCTTTTTTTTTTATTTTAAGAGAATATTTATACCCTCATGCCTGCGTGAAAGGGGGTGTTTTTTTTTTGAAAAAGTATTATTTCTAACTTCAGATCTATATCCCATTTGATAATTTTATTATAATATAATTAAATTTAACTTGAACTAAATAAGAACACTTATATTCTAATTGGGATTATTTTAATAAAACCCCAATTTTCAAATACAGAATTATTCACAGAACATGGAGTTAAACAATTTTTTTAGGAAAAATAATATGTGGTTAACAAAAACTTATCAAGCATTATTATTTTAGGAAAAATAAAATCCACAGAACATGTATTTAAAAAGATGTTACCGTAGGTATCCAATCTGAATATATTGAAAGTAATTGTTAACAATTTTTTTTTTGTAGTCTCACACCGCTCGAAATTTAAGTAAAATAATTAATATACTTTTAGATGATTTAATCTTAGTAAATGAATAATTATTGAAAGTTATTTTGAATTTTTTTATTCTATCATACAAATATAAATTTCGATTAATTTCTGATTAGTTTGCAATTGCTTTTGATTAATCATCATATTGAAATCGTTTCGGTAATTTACTGATGATTTCCGATTAAAATATTCCCAGTTATAATCAACTTACAAGGTACAAGATTCCACAGCTATGCCAAGTGTACCAAATCAGTTCTTCTGAATATCAAGGGCTAAAGCCTAATTAATTAACATACATTTACATTTTATAGGTTCCTAAAAGAAAATTTAAAGGTAGGCTAAGAAATTAACAAATGCATATATATTTTTTTGAAAGGAACTATATATGATAACGAGTTTAAATGATCAACATTGCTTTCAAAAATATAAAATCATACTTGCAAAATAGTATTCATTATATTTCCATTAATCTGGTTATTATCTATCAGTGATGAAACGTCTAACTGTTTTTTTTTTGAAACGTTAGAAATAACACCGTCAAAACATTAGAATCGAGGCTTATAGATCCCGACTCGAACTCAGGATTCGACAGTCAAATCCACTGTTTTTAACAGCATAAACAGCAGTAAATGTCATTGGCAATGAACGAACACTTGGAATCTACTAAAAATGCAAATGTTCAAAACAAAATTAGTGTATCATCACTAGCAAAACATTCAAAACAAATTGCAGAAACCAACATAGATTAAAAATAATAATCATAACTGATAACCCATCTCAGTAGAGGTACTTTCAATTGATAACTATAATAATGGACTATACTAGGGTTTGCAAAAAAAAAAAAAAAATCTCAAATCCCGATATCAGGATTCCGAAAACATTCGGTCTGGAATTAGAGAACGGAAATGGATAGATTGCAATTCCCTAAACTAGACTCAGATTAAGCAAATAACAAAGGATAGAATAGATAATCGAGCTCAGAAAGATGCATTATAATATCATAGACAAGTCTCATATGTCCAGACATAATTTATTAGCAACTTCATCATTGCAAATATAATGAAATGAACCACATTGGATTCAAAATTCACCAATCAAATGTCAAATCAATTAAGTTTCATCTCAGAGACAAATCCCATTTGGGAATTTGCAGACATTCAACATGGCATCAGTATCAGACCGCCCGTCTGCTTTTTCTCATCTTTGATCCACACCAAAAAAAAAAATAAAAAATTGATCCTATAGAAATCAAGAAACAAATACATGTGATTAAAATTAAAATAACTAGAAAGGCATCAGATAATTTGAAATAATTGTTGTCTTCATTAGACTCAGTGTGTAGTATAAGTGATTATTTTTTATCACATCATTTGCCTTCCACATACAAAAAAATTTAAAAAAAAAAAGAAAAGAAAAGAAAGATAAATAATAAAAATTATAAAGCAATAATATAACATGGCATCAGTTAATAAGCGGAGTTTGTAGTCTACACAGTGATCATTCAGTGTAGCATAAATTAGTCCTCATCACTTGCCGTGTAATTGTGATTAAAAAAAAAAAGAATAACAAATTTCAATAAAGGGGATAATTGAATTAATGCTAAAATAAATAAGAGGATAAACTGATGCAACGAATAATCAATTTGCGTTTGATGATTCGAATATTATAAGAAGTAATATGAGAAGAACAGGAAAAAAAATATATATTAAACCCTAGGACGGAGGCGCGAGTTTGGAGGTGAAGATGGTTCCGTCTGGTTTTGTTTGTACAGGGTTCACGAGGATTAGGGTTTTTATGTTATGAGATATGGGCCTATAAGGCCGTTTATGGATGAATATGGGCCAAGAGGCCCAACAGATAATTAGGGTTTACAAGAATTTGTGTTTTAGCCCATTATGAGGATGGGCCTGACACTAGACCCAATAAAAAATGAATTGGGATAGCAAGCAGGCCTATTGGATATCAAGCCTCCTGCTCATATAATTAATTATCTAAGTTAATTCAGGACCCCCGTCGGCCCGATTGAGCACCTGATTTAAGAAAGGAAAATTATCAATTATATATTTTAAAATTGATATTTTGTAATTTTGTTTACCGTACAAAGTATATTAAATTTGTAATAAATTTAGGTATACGAATGAAACATAGATCAAAAATTGGATATAAGATCAAAAACTCTACTTATAGAACCAATAATAATAAATAAATAAGTAGAGAACTATTATAATTATAAATTTATGTTATTTCTGAGAAGCCCAAAATATCTCGAATTATCATATTAAGAAATTTAAGATCCCACATAATATCATACACAAAACCCTTATGTGTTCTCTTAATTAGGCACATAACACTTTTGCGTAGGAGGTGCTCCTTGTTATAAATTCATCAATTATTTCATAAGGGTATATATGTCTTTTGTAAGGCAAGGGGTGCTAGAGTGGTTATAATCCATGGAGGGTTGCAACCCCACCCCAAGGGGTGCCCTATGGCACCCCTTCATGCCTTTATAAAGGGGTCTTGTACTCCTAATTGGAAAAAAAAACGAAAATAATACATATATATCCAGATTCTACAGACACTTTAGTTTTTTTGGTTTTGAGAAAGATCTATCATCTTCCTAGTTCATAAATTTGTTAAGGAGTGCTCCTTGTACAAGTAGCATCCAAGTAATCCTGGGAGAACGTTGGCAATACGAAACCGTAGAGCACCTGTGACGGGCCAATAAGTTCTTAAGGACATAGATCATCTCGACTTGGACAATTATGTAATCTCCATTTTATGGTTTGTCTTCAGTTTTCTGGTTTTAGGGTTTGCATCTAGATCTACGTTTGGTAATTTGTTATGTATGATTTGCATGTTTATATTACTGTTTAATGACACCAATTTTCCAACAATCTTAAGAACTTATTGCTATAGTGTTATTAGATAGTAATTCGCATGTCAGGGTTTGTTTATTTTCTGTAAAAAACGAACTGTGCATGAAAAACTCGTAGGGCGTTCGAACGCCCGACGAACGCGAAGGTAAAAATTTGAATTTTCATAAGAACGTTCGAACGCGTCTTCAAACGCAACTCGAACGCAAGCCTTTTTCCTCATTCCGTTCGAACGCGTTCTCGAACGCTACACGAACGTGGACTCTCTGGAATCATTCCGTTCGAATGCGTTCTCGAACGCTACACGAACGTGAACTCTCTGGAATCATTCCGTTCGCACGCGTTATCAAACGCTACACGAACGTGAACTCTCCGGAAACACATCGTTCGAACGCGTTATCAAACGCAACACGAACGCACACACACTGGACATTATCGTTCGAACGTAGATACGAACGTGACACTAACGAAATCGTCCTGCAAGTATTATTAACTGCAAACTTAAACTAATATTAACTTTTCAAATCATATACTGTAACACATTATTCTTGGTAGTATAGATTAAAGTTATTATTAAGTTGTTCAATTATCACAAGCATACACATAGTGATAAAGTTGAAATTAATTGTGTGTTGCATAATTGGTTGAGAATTTAAAGTGTAATTTTACACAAGTAATTCCATCCAATCTTGATTGACTTATATATATCTACATTTGTCGTATATCACTTTGAACAAGGTCATTCGTTGATCGTTGTGCAATTTGTCTTTCATATACTAATTGACCCTGTTGATTTTCCAGTTACATATGGCTAGCGGAAATATCACGGTACGGTCTCTCACGGAGAAAAACCGGAGAAATTTGGTGGGCAAATTTCAAACAATGGCAGAGCAAAATGATGTTCTACCTGACAACTCTCTAGTTGGCTAAATTCCTCAAAGATCCTCCGGGTCCTGTGGAGGGTGAATCTGAATTGGCCAAGGAAGAGCGAGAACAGACTTGGGTGTCTGGAGACTTCTTATGCAAGAACTACCTTTTGGGTGGTCTTGACAATACCCTGTACAATGTGTACCAAGGCATGACTTCTGCGAAGGTTCTCTGGGAATCTCTCGAGAAGAAGTACAAAACCGAAGATGCCGGATAAAAGAAATTTATCGTGGGTAGGTTTCTGGACTACAAGATGGTAGATTCAAGGACGGTGATGTCTCAGTTGGGTGAATTGCAATTGATCATTCATGAAATACTGGATGAGGGAATGAAACTCTGTGAGATGTTTCAAGTTGCCGCCATAATTGAAAAGTTGCCTCCATAATGGAAGGACTTCATGAGCTATCTGAAACACAAAAAGAAGCAGATGAGCCTTGAAGACCTCAGTGTTCGATTGAGAATCGAGGAGGACAACAGAATGTCCGAGAAGGCCAGCTACAAGACTCTGGAGTCTAAGGCTAACATCATTGAATGTGCAAAGGGTAGCAAAAAGAGAAAGAACAGTTGAGCTGACTCTGGGAACAAGAAGTTCAAGGGAAAATGCTACAACTGTGGAAAGAGCGGTCATATGTCAAAGGACTGCAGGAACAAGAAGTCTCAGGACAAAGGCAAAAAAAAGAAATATGAGGCCCATGTTACTGAAGGCGAGCAACTGACTGATGATATCTCAGAGATGAAACTATCAGCAGTGGTAACCGAAGCCAACATAGTTGGGAATCCGAGAGAATGGTGGGTAGACACTGGGGCTACTCGTCATATCGGTGCAGACAGTAAGATGTTTTCCATGTACCAGAAGGTCGATGCCGGCGATCATCTGACCATGGGAAATTCGTCTACCTCTCAGGTGGTTGGACAAGGCACAGTGGTTCTGAAGATGACATCGGAAAGGAGCTAACATTGAAGAATGTACTGCACGTTCCAGATATTCGGAAGAACTTGGTCTCGGGCTCTCTTCTTAGTAAGGCTGGTTTTAAGCTTGTATTTGTTTTTGATAAGTTTGTAATGACTAAGAATGATATATATGTAGGAAAATGATACCTAACTGAGGGCCTTTTCAAGCTAAATGTAATGATTGTTAATCGTGCTATTAATAAAGCTAGTTCGTCTGCTTATATTATTGTGTCACAAAATGTATGGCATGGGAGGTTAGGACATGTTAATTATGATACTATGCGTAAATTAATTAACATGGACCTTATACCTAAAATTGCAATTGATAGCCAACATAAGTGTGAAGCATGTGTTGAAGCAAAAATGCATAGAACATCATTTCATTCTATATAACGCAATTCTGAACCGCTAGAACTTATACATACCGATGTATGTGATATGAATATTGTGCAAACAAGAGGCGGTAAAAAGTACTTTGTCACTTTAAACCAAAATACCCAACAAGCATTAGCTCTCCCTGTCGAAGGGAAGCGAAGGAAGTGCAGTTATCCACAAGGAAGCGACTTACCTTCTTACTAGCAATCAAAGTAAGAGGAAAAAAGCCATAAAGCCATGAAACTCTCTGTTTATTTATTTATTTAGAATTTGATTTCTTTCGAATTTCCCTATCTATTTTTGTTTGGTATAATTAAAGATGAATTGTTTGTTCCCAATTATGAAATCCCTTCTCTCCCACTTCACACCTCGTAACGCACCGTGTTCTTATAGAGAGAAAGGGCCTTCCAAATGTGATTTAAAGATCTACGGTTTCTCGGATTCTGACTGGGCAAGCTGTCCCATTACTCGTCGCTCCACCACTTGTGAACTTCTTTGGAAAAAGAGACATCATAGAGTTTCTTCTTGTCCTCTTTGCCACGACAATAAGTCTTCGCGTAAGATATCCAACATCTGATGTTCGTACAGCGGTATCTACAACTCCCTTGCGGGCTCCATAGCAAGAAATTATATATTCTGTTAAAGAAAGTCACGAATAGAATCTAATTCATGTTCATGCAAAGAGAAGAGCGGATCCAATACCAAGACGATTTCTTTCCCAGGAATTGCAGCCTAACATAAGTTGTGTTTTTGCGCTGGAATAAAGATGTGATATCACTTTTCCCAGAATAGATCTATCGAACTTCATACCAGACCAGAAGGTCTATCTCTATCTCTGCGTTAATCACATCGTGCAATTGCTCGGGCGAGATAATACGCATGGTCAGGCCATACATTTCACTCATAGCTGAGAAACCACGCCTTATGACGAAAGGGGAGCATTACGTCCGATCAAGACACCAGTCTGCCCTCTAATAGAGGGTGCTACGGAAGAAATTAGGCACTGAACTGAGGTTTAGCAGTGCTTATCACTCAGGACGGCCAGACTCCAGTCGTCGGTTTACTGGCGGTGTGCTAGTAGAATAAGTAACCATGTAGCATATGAGAGGTCGTTTTATCTACTTTCTTAGCGATGATTAGAATGATCTTATTAATGCTAAAGAAAGCCTTCTCAAATCGATCGACCATCCCGCAAGACAATTCGTTTTGAAAGGTTCATCGGTGATTGGATTGATGATAAAATAGAATTAGCCAGAAAGATAAAAAAAAAGGAAGATCCGATTTTCGATGAAATGCGGGAAAGGACTAAGACCAGTCCATAAATTGTTAAAGCTTCCATAAAAGCCAAACCCGTCCTCAGTTCGGATTGCAGGCTGCAACTCGCCTGCATGAAGCCGGAATCGCTAGTAATCGCCGGTCAGCAACCAGAGTCTTTGCTCCCTGGAAAAGTCTCATTCGATGTCGCAACCGATGCTTAAAACATCTTCTTCATTTGTGTTATTCTTAGATCGATTAAAGCGGATCTACAGGAAATACTCAAAGTCCTTTTATATCAATAGGGAACAGTCTACGGACTAGTAGGGAACCATCGATGACAGCACAAGATTCTGTTATGTGTACTTGTTGAGAAGCAAAGCTGAAGCAATTGAGAGCTTCGTACACTATAAGAACGAAGTTGAAAACCAACTCGACAAGAAAATCAAAAAAATCAGGAGTGATAGAGGCGGTGAATACGTTTCATCATTCGGTGAATATTGTTCTGTGCACGGAATTATTCACGAAACCACTGCTCCTTATTCTCCTCAACAGAACGGAATTGCAGAACGCAAAAACCGAACGTTGAAGGACATGATGAACGCCATGTTGACAAGTTCGGGACTACCCCAGAACTTGTGGGGGGAAGCTTTGCTTTCCGCGAACTACGTTCTTAACAAGCTTCCTCACAGAAGGTTGGACAAGACACCATATGAGTTGTGGAAAGGTTTCGTACCTTCCTACAAATACCTCAAAGTGTGAGGGTGTCTTGCCAAAGTAATGGTTCCTAAACCTAAGAAGGTTAGAATATGACCTAAAACTGTTGATTGTATATTCATTGGATATGCTCGCAACAGTAGTGCGTATCGATTCTTGGTACACAAGTCGGAGATTCCTGACATCAATCCAGAAATGATAATTGAGTCAATGAATGCGACATTTTTTGAAGAGATGTTTCATTGTAAGGAAAGATAGCGCACAAAGTCTCTCAAAAGAACAGTTGATACTGTCAATGACAGTGATCAAGTTGACCAAGAACAGACAACGTGTAAATGTAAATGCTGAGACAATCGAGCCTAGACGTAGCAAAAGAGCTAGAACGTCTAAGTCGTTTGGTCCTGATTTTCTGACATACTTGTTAGAAAATGAGCCTCAAAGCTATAAAGAAGCTATGGCCTCTCCGGAGGCACCTCTTTGGAAAGATGCTATTAACAGTGAGATTGATTCAATCCTACAGAACCATACTTGGGAGTTGGTTGATCTTCCGCCAGGTTGTAAGCCGCTGGGCTACAAATGGATATTCAAAAGGAAGATGAAGACGGATGGATCAATAGATAAGTATAAGGCAAGACTTGTCATAAAAGGTTATAGACAAAAAGAAGGCCTTGATTACTTTGACACCTATTCACCAGTGACTCGCATCACATCGATAAGAATGCTCATAGCCATAGCAGCTATATTTGGTCTTGAAATACATCAAATGGATGTAAAGACGACATTCTTGAATGGTGAATTGGATGAAGAGATTTACATGGAACAACCAGAAGGGTTTAATGTTCCTGGACAAGAACAGAAGGTGTGCAAACTTGTAAAATCCTTGTACGGATTAAAACAAGCACCGAAACAATGGCATGAGAAATTTGACAAAGAAATGTTGTCAAATGGTTTCAAAACCAATGAGTGTGATAAGTGTGTGTACACCAAATCAACTCAAAAGGGATATGTCATTGTATGTCTCTATGTAGACGATATGCTGATTATTGGTAGTAATCATGAAATGATTCAGTTTACCAAAAACGTGTTATCCAGCAGATTTGATATGAAAGATATGGGGATAGCTGATGTGATCCTAGGAATAAAGATTTCTAGGACATCAGACAGATATATATTATCACAAACTCATTATGTTGAGAAGATACTCGATAAATATATCAAAGGGGATCTAAATGTGGTTAGAACCTCTGTAGACCTGACTCTTCATTATCAAAGAATACTGGTTCAAGCATATCGCAACTAGAGTATTCGAGAATCATCGGAAGTCTGATGTATCTCACGAATTGCACACGACCTAATATCGCTCAAGCTGTGAATCGGCTTAGCAGATATACGAGCAATCCATGACACAACCACTGTAAAGCCATAGTAAGAATTTTGAGGTATCTGAGAGAAACTTCAAAATATGGGCTACATTACGAGAGATATCCTGTTATACTAGAGGGTTACAGCGATGCTAACTGGATATCTGATACGATGGATTCCAAATCCACGAGTGGAATTGTTTTCATACTTGGTAATGCAGCCGTGTCATGGAAATCCTCGAGGCAAACGTGTATTGCCCGGTCTACTATGGAATCAGAATTCATAGCATTAGACAAAGCAGCGAAAGAAGCAGAATGGCTTAGAAACTTCATGGAGGATATTCCTAGTTGGCCCAAACCGGTGCCAGCGATAAACATACATTGTGACAGCCAATCGGCTATTGGGAGAGCCCAAAATACAATGTATAATGGTAAGTCTCGACACATACGTCGGAGACATAATACCATACGTCAACTGCTCTCAAGTGGCATAATATCGATCGATTATGTCAGGTTGAAGGAAAACCTAGCGGATCCACTAACTAAAGGTTTACCTCGAGAGCAAGTTGAGAAGTCATCGAGGGGAATGGGCTTGAAGCCTATAATCTAAGAATTGTCACTGTGGAAACCCAACCTAGTTGACTGGGATCCCAAGATCTTGGTTCAAAAGTTATAACAGAAACTTTGTGCAATTCAAAACAAGCACTGAAGAGTTTCGTACTCTTTCCCATTCCGATAATGACGCTGAGTGCTGTCTGTCATTGGTTAGGATAAGCTAAGGCTTTTAATGATCACTATATTAGGAGATGAGTCCTAATGGGGGTAAAGACAGATT
The DNA here is from genome assembly GCA_019454045.1 of Zanthoxylum bungeanum. NCBI lineage: Eukaryota > Viridiplantae > Streptophyta > Magnoliopsida > Sapindales > Rutaceae > Zanthoxylum > Zanthoxylum bungeanum. Next base: position 344,864 of record SKCR01028663.1, on the reverse strand, counting down.
ACCTCTTCATAGCAGATCACCTATTTTGAGTAAGAAGTGAGGCCGCTTCCATGGGAACCTTTAAAGGCGGGTTACCCTAAAGTACTTGATGAATCCAGGACTGTTGTTCAGGGCCAAAATGAACACAACCGTAGAACGGGAAAATGGTTGAATTAAAGCTGTGTGTTGGCAATTGTCTTGGTTTACACCAACGGCAGAACAGTTCAAGACTAAGGGTCACTGGTTTGCCAAGTAAATCTGATTGTCATTCACTAGGAAAGGTTCAAGGCGAAAGCTACCTATTTCGATGCAGCTTTAGCTCACGGTATCTCTCTCACGTGTCTGAATGAATATTTGAAGAATTGTGGGGGATTGTTGTAAATTCTTCAATTATTTCATAAGGGTATATATGTCTTTTTGTAAGGTAAAGGGGTGCTAGAGTGGTTACAATCCATGGAGGGTTGCAACCCACCCCAAGGGGTGCCCTATGGCACCCCTTCATGTCTTTATAAAGGGGTCATGTACTCCTAATTGGAAAAAAAATGAAAATAATACATATATATCCAGATTCTACAGACACTTTAGTTTTTTTGGTTTTGAGAAAGATCAACCATCTTCCTAGTTCATAAACTTGTTAAGGAGTGCTCATTGTACAAGTAGCATCCAAGTAATCATGGGAGAACGTTGGCAATACGAAACCGTAGAGCACCTGTGACGGGCCAATAAGTTCTTAAGGACAGAGATCATCTCGACTTGGACAATTCTGTAATCTCCATTTTCTGGTTTGTCTTCAAGTTTTCTGGTTTTAGGGTTTTGCATCTAGATCTATGTTTGGTAATTTGTTCTGTATGATTTGCATGTTTATATTACTGTTTAATGACACCAATTTTCCAACACTCCTTGCGCGTAGGTGTCTTGAGGGCACGATTTTAGTGGTAATTATAATAGGGAAATGCTAATGAGTGCTATTAGGGCACTCATTAAAAATCCATTTATAGAAAATTTTATGGCAAAAAATAAAAAATAATTAATATTTTGATATTTTTTTATATTTCCCATAAAAATGATGTGAAAACTTTCTACAAATAGATCCTTAATGAGTGCCCTTTGGGCACTTGTTAGCATAACTTATTATAATATATTAATATCTGTTCGATTTTAGTACGCTCCTAAGTAGCCAGCGTGGGCCATGATATTTTTTTTTACACGTAACCAATGGTAATACGACATGTCATACACTAAAGAGAGGAAGGTATAGAATTGGAAATGGGGCAAAAAGAGCGTCATCAATTGAAAATGTGCATGTTTTCTTTGAAATCAGAAAATATCCATCTATTTTATATATGATATATACTTAATGTTTAACATAATTTCAATCAAATACTTAAAAATTTAATATATTTTGTTTATCTTTAAGTAGATTGGTGAACGAAATTTCAGGATTTGTGTATTTTTAATAGTGTTCCAAATATTGAATGTAGGATTGATAATTTCCATATGTTCTATTAAATTATATATCATCAAATGATTTTTGTATATAAAATATTTTCATGAAAATAAAAATATTTTTCGGTGTTTGGCTATTACTTGAAAATATTTTCGAAAAACACTTTTATTTATTTGGTACTTCCAATTTTTTTCGAAGATTATCTTATAATAATTAGAATTGAGCTATGAAAGCTTTGGAGAGAAAAAATTAATTTTCATAAAATGATTTACAGATTTATATTCGGTAAGTCATTTTCCGAAAAAAAAAATTAAACTATTTCATTGATCGAAAAATAATTTACGTTAATCAAGTTTTCCGTAACTGTTTCAAACACCATAAAATGATAAAAATATTTTCCAAAAAAGTTTTTAGGATAAAACAAACCAAACCATCCTTATAATAACTTTTATCTCTATCGAAATAAATAGAAATTTCTAGCAGAAAAAAGTTTAAATTTCAATTATAAAACAGTGAAGATTTAATTGTAATGCAAAGTTGGTGTCTAAATGTTTTTTTCGACCAGAGTTAAATAGAGTGAAAACGACACGCATTGGATCATATTGGTGTGGTGATGGTGACAAAGTTCTTATTGCCGTCACCGTTACCCGAGCAGTCCAGCTAGAACTGTAGTGTAAGTTAAGAGGTCAAAATCTAAAGAGTAAAACCAAGTCTTTTAAACTAATGTACTACTTACTAATAAGTTAATATTTTTAATGAATAAACTTGAAAGACATTTTTGTTTTTTGTTTTTATTTTATTTTATTTTTTTATTTGATGTGGGGACTCTTTTCAAGATAGGTAATGATTGACAAAGGTTGTTTTTCTTTTTTAACCAAGGTTGTGCCCAACTGAAAATGACATTAAAATCATCACATAATAATGTGTGAATAAAATTTGAAATGAAGATTTAACTTTTGGGTGAAGTAACTCAAGCTCAAGTGTCATTGTATCAGTTAATGTGAAACATAAAACAATTGCAGCTTGACATGAAAAAAAAAAAACAAATTATTGTTACTCATTAGATTGATAATTATTTATTTATTTTTTAAAAAAAAAAATCGTTGAAAATTCCACCGTCAAATCACCGCTTCCTGATTTAAGCGGAACAGGTAAAATCTCCGACTGTCCCAGACTCTTACAAGAAACACATCCCCTGAATTCGAACTTAGAACCTCAAAATGAGATCTTAAATCCTATATTATCAAACCACGTATATGGGGACTCTCATTATATTGATAAGCCATTTATGAATCACTCTTGTGTAATTATTGTTTCTCTGTAATTTGTGCTAATTGTTCTTCCACTTTGCTCTTGATCTTGGTTAAGAAAAAAAGCTTAAAGGGTTGGTTTTGAATGAGAGAAGTAGATATATATAATTAAACTTTAGGTTCTGTTCATTCCAATTGAAATATTGTAGCTTGGTTATTAAGGTTTTAAGATCAATAATAGCCTTCTTTTTGTTGTCTAATGGAGACTCTTTCCAATATTACAAGAACTATAATAAATTAAACAAGATTATGTATTTCTTAACTGCTCAATTAATTATTATTTATGAATTATGACTATGTCCAAAAGAAAATGACAATGAAAACAAAAGGTGACTAGAAAGAAACCCCCATATTGGATTCAATATCACATTACATAATTTCTGCCCTAGTAGGTAGGCCCTCACAGTCACCTCCAACCTTATTACTTTGTCTTGAATTTTTGCATACACAAACGCAATTACTAGTAAATTCATCATCACCATCACCTCACTGTATATTCTTTAACTCAGAATAACTTAGTTATATGTCAGTGATATCATTATATATTGGGAAAATGATGTTGGAATTTTTCTAAATATTATTTTTGAATATCGGTTTACGTTGAAGTATCAGGGTTCGATCAAAATGAAAAAGGAATTTACATAAATATATGGAAATTCATATCAAATAGGTGTTTGAATAAAAATATTATCGTTCGAACAAATGTCTTTCATACGGGCTTTTGAGCCGTTTGAACGACTCATCCATAGGCTTCCAGAGTTATTCTCGTTCGAACTATCAATCCCTAACCCTTTATATTGACGATTCAATATGTAAGTTCGAATAAGAAACACTTCGTTTGAACGAGAAATACCTTGCTCAAATCTGTTATGCACTGAACAAATATATTTTGGTGAGAGAAATTTCATTACAAATGAATAAAATGTATGATAATTATCATTTTTCCTATAAATACCTATGTGTTTTAGTGTAAAAATATCTTTAATCTACGCTTCTTCTTTTTTTCTCTACACCACAACAATCCAAATCAAAATAGTGTTCTTGATATAACCACATATTAAATAACAACACATTTCATTATATCTTGAGAGAAATATTCCATATAAATCATGTGAATTCGTAGTTTATAAACTAAATGGTAGAAACATTTCTTGAAATAAATGATCACAAGCCTTGGAGATTCACAATTTTCTTTTCACTGCTGAAAAATTTACCACAACAAATGATATCCAACTACTTTGTAAATTTTCATAACGATACTTTAATCCTTATATTTTTAAAAATGCAATCTTAAATCTCAATCATTAAATATTTATTGTTAATTTTGAGTCTTTTTCATATAATTAGCATGAAATGTCTTGAATACCTCAAAAAGTGTCTAAAGATAGCAAAAATTTATTTCAAAATTAGATGAAAAGTGACCTAATGTAATAAAATTTATTTAATGGCATAGATAAAAGCTTGTGTTATAAAATTATATAGACTAAGGCTCTGTTTGGTATACCTTTTGCGAGTAGAGGTAAAATAATTTTTTTAATCTTCAAAAATTCGATTTTAAATGTAACTAAACGCTACTAAAAATTTTGAAAATAACTTTCGAGATTAAAAAAAAAAACTATTTTGTCTCTATTAAAAATCAAACCAAATAAGCACTAAAACTTGTATATCTAAATTGCATGGACTAAAGTTTAGTAGCATAATCAGAATATTGATTAAGTGACAACAAAATTTAATTTTCACAAAAAATTGATAAATATTTTTTTTAATAGGGATAAATCAAAATTATTTTATTAATAAATTAGACATTTTATAAAAACAGAAGAGAAATTTTAATAATTTCATTTTGCACTGTAATATTTAGCTGAGACGAGACTCGTTCAAACACCTAGAATCAGACAAGTAAATCAGCCCACCAAATTTTTGTTTTCACGTGAAAGTCGTTAATGTTAATTACAGACTTACAGTGACTCCCTCCACAGACATTTTCCGAATGCAACGTTCACTAGAGAATTTTCTGTAGCCTTCAAGAAGCTTGGCCTGGCCGGCCTTCTTTATTACTATATATATATATTCAACCCTCAAAACCCTAGCCTTTGCGTTTTCTTGTTATAAGCTAATTAATTGAAAATATATAGTTGTTTTTTTATGAGATGGCTGAACGCTTCAAGCTCAAGTTTTCTCGTGTCATTCCTTCACTTCAATTCTGTCGTCCGAAAGACCCTTCAGCTTCCGTACACACTCCGGTATCGGCAATTTACGGGCTGTCTCCGGTCAACTCCAAAGTGTTTGATATCAGTTTCCCTACTAGTAATAATAACCTACCGGTACCACCAACAACGCCGGATGGCCACTTTGTCAAACGACACGTGTCGACGACCAAAGTCGTGTCAGTCAATTGTGGTTGCCGAACTCGGGAACTGTCTTCCGAGTGGAGCTTCAGGTCTCCAGAGCACACGTGGAATAAGAAAGAAGCGGCTCTATGCCACGTGGCAGTCTCAAAAGATCATGAACCAACACAGAACAAGAAGAAAACCATAGCAAGCGTTTCATCACGTGACGGTGGATATTTTAGCAGCGAGGAGGGAGATGAAAGTGAAGCTCTAATTTCAGCTTCAACAAGAAGCTTATCCAATTACTCTTCTACTGAACTCGACCATTCACCTGAAACACGTAAAAAGAAGAAAGTGACGATGGCGGCAGGGGTTGTTTCTCCGGGGAAGGCGTCAGTTTTCAGGCGGAGGATACCGGGCATGGTGGATGGGAAGGTGAAGGAGAGCGTTGCGGTGGTGAAGAAGTCAGTGGATCCTTATGAGGATTTTAAGCAGTCGATGTTGGAGATGATATTGCAGAAGCAAATGTTTGAGGCTAAGGATTTAGAACAACTTTTGTTGTGTTTTTTGTCTTTGAATTCCGAGAAGTATCATGAAGTTATTGTGGAGGCGTTTTCGGATATTTGGGAGATATTGTTTTGTGATTGAAAAAAATGAAACGTTTGTACTACAGTATTCATTATTTTGATTTGTTTTATCATTTAGCTATCTTGTACTAGCTATAGGGTTTTTGCCTGTATGATTTGCTAATTGCATCTATAGATAGTTATGCGTCGGAACGAAAAATCAGTTTAAATTCACGCTGAATGAAATTTCAAATCCCGTTCGAAATCCTAAATTTTCGGGGGAAAAGTCTAGATTTCAAAAAAAAAAATCATTTTAAATCTTAAATTAATTTATTATTCGAGATAAAAGGAATGAGAACAATGTGGAACTAGGAAAAAAGGGTAATTACGTAACAAAAGATCAAAGGAAAATAAATCATAAATCTACATTAAAATGTTTGATACAATGCAATATCAAAGAAAAAAAAGGAAGAAGGTCTAAATGGGAGAGAAAAAAGCAACGACTCAGAAACTTGCTTTACTAACAGACTGAAGCCAATGTGGGCAATAACCATACACTGCAATGTTCTGTAGACTTGCTGTTGAAAGCTCGCTAGAAAGATTTAGCCACTTCTAGTTTTCTAGCCTGATAAGAAACTTAAGTAAGCTTACCAATGTTCTTTTTGAATTTTGACCATGGTGGCTGGGGTTGGCATGAACCTTGGCGCTTGGAAGCACCACTGTCTTAGTCATCGCTGAGTGAGGAGAGACCGAAATATATGCAGTAAAGTGTTGAAGTTAAGTCTCTCATGACTTCAGTGACTTCCACAACTTGTTTGTAGGAGCATCAAGCTGGATAGATGATTGTAGAAGAAGCAAATGCTTCAATTTTTATTTACATGGCTACTCCTCAATATCAATATACTCTAATGGAGAAGCCATGTCATTCTTAAAAACCTTGATATGGCAAAGCTTTCCCCCAGCCTCATCAGCAAAAGTAATCTTCTTCCTCTCCTTGGGGACTACATTTCCCGGGGCTGTAGAATTTGCCTCTGTCAGTGTCTGCAATTGATCAATTGAAGTAGTTAGAAGAATGTCATGAATTACCACCCATGACTCAAGTACTGAATTTCAGATTCATTTAACAGACACTGTGTTCAAGAGTATGAGAAGAAAAAAACATACCATGATTTTACAAAAGCGGTTGCAATCCCTAGCCATAATGGAAAGCCATCTTTTTGAGGTTTCTTCTGCCTTGCCTGCATTCTTAATGGCCATTGTCACCTGGTAAAGTCATATTTAGAAGAATTGTATTCATTGCATGCACAAAACTGTAAATGACACATAAATACAATACCAGCACAAGCCAGAAAACAAAGCAAATTGCGAAAAGTGTACTCCAAAAAGTGTAATTTGGTCACTGAAATGGCACTATTTATGTACTTATGCTAACCTAGCTACAATTAGTCAAAAGTGAAGAGTTAAGCGACTGGCAAAAATTTACCTTCTGGCTATACCAGTAAAGATGAATACATTACTGCCCCATACAATTTACAAATTTGAAGCTCCAAAACAAACAGAAAGATCCTCTTAAAGACAGAAACTTCAAAAAGATCAAAGAAGCAAGCCTTAAGTAAGCTTGAGGAACACCCATTTTTCGTTATTTATGAATTGGCAGCGAAACAAATTAGGCAAATGCATGCAAGAGCACACATGTTAATGGTGTTACCATTGAACCAATCTGATAACTGAGAACTGAGAAGAGCCAAGTATCAATATAAAACAGATCTAGCAATATTGTCAGTTTGCTGCTACAAAGACTAGAGAGCAGTATGAAATTTCAAATTACAAACATAGACTTTTCATTCTACAAAACTAGGTCGTAGTATACAATTAACAGTGCAGTTACAACCCAAGATAGCTATCCTCACTAAAGTTAAAAATCAAAGAACCTGGTTAAATAGTTTACTTTCACAAAAATAAAACATAGACATCTAGGACACCAACATGCAAGGGCAGAACTAAGAAGGGAGCAAGGAGGAACCCCAGCAAAAGTTTTGAAATTGTTTCTATGAACATAAGCATTGTACAAAATTATGGTAAAAATAATAAATACTCCAGTATTTTCCAATAAATTGCAAAGTAAGTTTTACCCCTACCAATTTCATATCCTGGTTTCGCCCCTATGAATGTGTATATTTTTATGCACAGCTACAATGTAAAGAATGCCACTAGTATGCTAGCAGGTCAATACTATATGTACCTTAGCAATGTTATGTTTCAATGATGTAGCCAGGCAGACATCAGAGTGCAACATTTCCTTGACAAGCTCCTTCATGGAGCTCAACTCAGCCGTCAATTTAGTTGCAATAGATTCAATATCATGCATCTGCCGTTGTGAAAATGCAATGGCACTCTGGGATAAATTCTGGGTGGAGGTACATCCAGTGCTTAAACTCGGCATTGTCCTAGAAAGACGAGGACCCTTGACGTTGGCCTTAGCATCGGACCCTTTCTTATCATCTTTAGATTTTGTCTTTGTATTGCTAGTGGTTTCAACTCTCCTTATCTCATTTCCCCCTTCAGCTCTAATGACCTTATTCTCAGTTTGATTTCCAAACATCAGCTTCCCTCGACATTCTGAAATTATCACCACCCAGTAAACATGATTGAGAATGAGAAAAGATAAAATAATTGAAACCAAAAAGGCTAAAACTGCTAATCACATCTGAAAAGTCGATAGCCACTAGGGCCATTCCATTGCATCTCATAAAATTTTAATTGAAGCTTAAAGAAAAATGAATTTATTTCAAAAGCTAGCTATAGACATATAAAACAACTGTTGCAAGCACATTAATAAACAGAAATATTTTTATTTTATTTCAATACAACTCCGCAATGTCAAGTACAGCTACAGGGACCATCAGTAGTTCAATCCCTGAAACAGGGACCTAGCTTCATTCCAAATTGGCGAATAACTACAAACTCCAATCATTATACTCTTACTAGTCTGCTGTTTGCAACCAAATTAATAGTGTCATTTGTTCCTTTAAATTCTGATCTATTCTCCAGTCTAACTATTACTCCCATGTTTTTGTGTCCTTACCTGAATGTTTGTCATTGTTTAACTCAATGGAGTTCATAGCCTTACACAACCTTTCCTGGGAAGTTGGAGAAATGGCCTGAAAGTGAAAGCATTACATGAGAAACAACTTCCATAGAACATAAATCAAACCATGTCTACATTGGGTACATATTACAAACCTTTCTGGTTGACAAGAGCCTTTCAGGAGGAAGCTGCGGTTCTGAATGATGATAATCCTCAGACTCTGCTGATGCTGTAAGCTCATCAGTGGCATCAGAGGGATGCATTGCTGCAGAGCAGTTCCTCAGAACATTTGCACAGGCAGATAAAAAGGGTTGCTTCTGCTCTGCCAAGGGAAAATCATCAGCTGAGGAAACCAAAAAGGTATTAGGACTCATGCATGAATCTGAACCCCAAGATGGGCTGCAGCCGATGACAGGCACACTATCTTCAAAATCAGAAGGCAAAACATCTTTTGTGCCATCCTCAAACAGATATGCATCATCTCCATTAATGATTTCCATGCACTTAAGTCTATCGCCAATGACCATATCAGGTGCTTGAACCTGACTATCACTGCTACTTGGCCATGACAGACTATGGACAGTCGAAAGACTTTGAGCATTATGATATACATAAGTGTTTTGATCCTCTGACATTGAGACTGTTTCCAGAGAGACATCATCAAGAAGTGGGTGGATGATGCACACTTCATTCTCAAAATTTACTACTGGTAAATCTGGATACTCATAACTGAGTATTTCTGGACTATCCACATTCACAATCTCCCAGCCGGAGACCCCTGCGTCAGGAACCAACTCAGGGTCAGCATGCTCCATATATTCACAAGATGCTTCATTAACAACACAAGTTTGTTCATTTTCAAAAGAAATAGATGCATCACTGTCCATAACAAATTCACCGGCTCTCACACAAGCTTCATCAATTACCACTCCACAAGAATTCACTTGATCCTTATTATGAAGGGAAAGATCAGCAGCAGCACGAATCTCAGTTGGGAAATTGGAGTAATCAAGCTCATCAACCTCAAGTTTGATGTTGGTTGATTCAAGAAAACTGCCACTAGGTGGCAAGAAATTTTGACCAACTGGATCTTGCTCAGCCTTAACTATTACTATGGCACTCTGAGACGTAGTAGACATATGGCTTCTAATGCATTTCTTCTTGCTCTTCTTGTTCTTTGAAATTTTAGATTTCCATCGAATGAGAGGCTCATTGAGATCCAATTCATCTTCCTTGGCTTCCAAGTTAGTATGATCTTGCTTTGAAGGGAATAAATTATCGGAAGTTTCTTCGCTCAAATCAACATATTCTGCATATTTCCTTTTCCTTTCTTTGCAGCTTTTCTTAATTTCTTTCAGTGTAATATTACCAAAACCACAATCACCCAAGTTACTGCTTTTTCCTTCATCGCCGTCGCTACAATTAAACTCAAAAGTATCAAAACTGACTGTTCTTCTGTCTGCCAAGGGCAGACATGGAATTTCAAGCTCGCTTTTTGGCCTGATTGTTGGGTGTGAATCATGATGTTCTGTGCTTTCAGCTTCATATATTTCTCTAACCTTCTTAAATCTGAGTCCTGGCCGCCCACGATTCACATTCAAGAGTTTTATAACTGAATCACCTTTAATAGCCTCAATGAAATGCAAATGACAGCAACTCCTTAGCTCCATTATATCAAAATGAAACTATTGTCCTGTTCACTGCATACACAATACCTAAATATTTGCCCTGCAAGGTAGAGAAACACATAACATAACTGATCACAATACAAAAGCTCTCAGTTATAACGCAGAGTAACCTTTGGCAAAATAGCGACTCATGTTTCATGGATGTGAAAAAAAAAATCAAACAATTATGACATTTCTCAATTTATGTATTAAACAAAAAGCTATATCTCATTGAAATGCACGAGTTCTTAAAATAATGCACATCGTTTCATCCAAGTTAATAAATTCATGGATAGTGTGCCACAATAGAGGAGCCAACAATATACGAAATTAGGGCAAATCACATCACAGTACAAAAACACAAAAAATGACAATAGCCGTAGCACCATAAGTTAACCAATTGACATATGCAGTCACATCTATCCACAAATGACATTAATAAATGCAATAAATAACCCTAAATCTGATCCAAAAGGGAAAGCGTAATTAACAAATTGCCCTACACAGTAAATTTTATATCTTAGTCGAAAGAAACAACATTGAAATCGGAGCCGTGATTATCAGATCTGTTCTATGGATATAAAAACATTGACTAGAATTAAAAAGTAAAGTATTAACGACATAATCTCACCTGAATTAACGATTAAGATTCGCCGATCGAGAGGCGGTTTGAGTTGAGCTCGTGAACTGAGAGATTCGGCGAGAAAAAGATGTAGATAGAGAGAGAGTTAGGGATGGCGCGTAAATTAAAAAGAATGAAGAGACGGGAGTGAATATCGCGCCAAATGGATTTGGCGGGAACCTGGTCTTGTCGTAATTAAAATATGATATAAATTTTTGTGTGCTAGCCTAGCGTATGGTCCTGACAAATCCTCGTTGTGTAATTGTCGTTGATTGTGTGAACTCGGTTAATCTGGTTCGTTAGATTAATCCGGCTCCCGTTTCGCCATTGGGGTAAAGTTTTATGTAACCAGGCATTGCTAAACCGGCTGTATATTATTATTTCTGGTATTGGCGGGCCGAGTTTGTATTTATTTTGTTAGATCTGGGTTTCAAATGAAAATGGGCCTGAGTCGTGATCCATTTAATTTTATTTGGGCCTTCTAACCCAACATTGTTTCGGCTAAATCAAGCAAGCGATAGGATAGTTTGGAATAAGGAGCTGGCATATGGCGCGGGGCGTTGGATTTTCCTCTAATGACTCGCGTGTTTAGTAATTTCTCAAGATGAATTAAATTACAATACTTAATCAGCGAATTTTTTAGGGATTATATTCTCTATCTATAATATAAAAACTAAATTTATCAAAATATTAAATCATCTATAATTCTTCACATATCAGTGTAGTTTGATTTGAAGTCAATATGAAATCGTAAATATTAAACATAATACTAGACCAAAAGTAATTCAAAAAAATGATAAAGTTTTTTTTTTTCCCGATTTCAATGTAATTTTCGTTTGTTTTTTAGATTGAGGTAAAAAAATCATTTTGAATTCCTAATCAAATAATTAGGGATTCCAAATTCCTATCGAAATTTCGAGATTTTTATACTAAAATTCAGGTTTTTTAAAATATGAGGAGGGGGAATACTTAGTTTTAAAATATGAATAAAATTGGGATTTTATCACTTGTCTGCAAATGATCAGACTATAAATTAAAAGAAAAAAGTAATTTTCTATTAAAATAGCAATCGAGTGTTATAAATTTTAAAATAACGTATTTTACTACCAATGATAAAATAATATTTTATTAATTTTTCGACAAAATATTAATTGATTATTATATTTTAACATTAAGATTAACTAAGATAATTTAAATATATATATATATATATATTAAATTTTAGATGACTTTAATAATAAAATATTATTTTAACATAAATTTAATAATAAAATATATTATTCAAAATTCATAACACCCAATTATTAATTATCATAAATTTTTTTTTTAAAAAAAAAAACACACCAACCACATCAACAAACAAACAGACCCAAACTTCTTCCCTTAAGAGAAGAGGATGGTGCCCACGGGCCACGATCCAGCATCATAAGAGAAGGCAAAAATTTCCGCATGCGTCGTGTTTACGAGACAAATGATCATTTAATTAATAAATAATATGTATTTTAATTATTTAAAATAATTAAAATATTAGATAATTATTCCTATATAATTTTTTATCCATGTTCACTAGGGACTAGGGATGACAGTTGATAGAGTTTGGTGCGGGTTTGTCAAATAAAATACCAAACCTGCACCATATTCGTTGCGGATTTTAATTTTCATTACCAAACCCGCCCCCACATATAAAAAAAAGTTATCAAACCCGCACTGGTACCCAGCGGATTTTTACGGGTTTTTAAAAATATTGAATTCCCTTACTCTCTTAATAATACAATCTTTTTAATTAAACATTTATATTTTTTCATAACATACAAAAAAAATGTATTTGACAGTTTACAAATTATGACACATAAATAAAAGTTTAAAATATTTATAATATAATGTCAAATTCATATTATCACAATTACATCCATGAATCACTAGCTGAATATAATTAATTATGTTAAATTCATATCATCAACATTATTGAACCATAATCAAAAGCAATTCAAAAATATTAAGAGAGAGTAATTCAAAAATTGTAAGTTAGTGCGTCATTTTCTATGAGAGATTTTTTTGCCCTAAAGATATAAAACAAAAAAAAAAGAATTAAATTTACGGGTAGCGGATACCCGCAGTGGGTATCCGTTGATTTTGCTTATTTATCAACCCGCACCAAACCCGTAACGGGTTTTATTTTAAATTACTAAATTCGTTTAAATATTTACTAAATTATATCAATTACAGATTTAATTTTACGAATTTACGGATTTGTAGGTGAAATTGCTTTCATATGTGTTAATTGAGTTGATTAGGTACGGATATTGGGCACGGCCCCTAAAAAACAGAAACGCTTGCAAAGATAAGCACGAAACGAAATAAACCCCCAGCCAAGGATCCTTTTCCCTCTCACGCTTGTCTTTGTTTTTAACGAAATGAAAGCGTCATTGAAAAGCAAGTACGAAACAGACAAAGGCACCGCAGCTGCGGCTGCGACCCTCGCCTTTAACGCCGGAAATGTCAAACTAAGGGCTTCCTTGACCGACGCCACCGTCGTTAATGGCCCCAGCTTGAACGGCTTGGCTCTAGCCGTTGAGAAACCCGGCTTCTTCATCGTCGACTACAACGTCCCCAAAAAGGTACCCCATGGCTAACGCGTGTTTTTTTTTGTTGTTTAAGCAATTACAGCATAGTGATTTTATTTGACTTTTTTTTCTTCGGAGTTGACTTAAAAGTGTTTCTAGTAGAACTGTAGGAAGGATTAGGGTGTGGCGGAAGTAATTTTCTTGCCGTATAATTAATTGTAATTAAAAGAATTTCTTAAAATATGTTTATTGTTTGTGATTTTAATAACTATTTACTATCTCTAGATCCGTGTAGCTATTGTTAATGTTATCCCTCTTGCGTGTACTGGAGCAGGATTTTCGATTTCAGTTTATGAACACAGTTAGGGTTGTGGACAAACCACTGAACCTTACTTATATTCACAGCAGAGGGGATAATCGGACGATATTAGATGGAACTCTTGTGTTTGATTCGGCTAACAAGGTATCAGCTAATCACGTGTTTGGTTCTGGGAATTGCAAGTTGAAGTACACTTATGTTCATGGAGGATTGACTACGTTCGAGCAATGCTATGATTTGGCAAATAATTATTGGGATTTTGCTGTGTCACGGAAAATTTATGGTGATGATGTAGTTCGAGCTTCTTATCAGACATCTAGCAAGGCATTGGCACTGGAGTGGTCCAGGAATTCAAAAATAAATGGGAATTTCAGGGTAAAGGGATCAGTCTTTGCTTTTATTGTTTCTCTGATTGTTGGGTGGATCTATATTTTGCTTTTTATTGGAAACTTCTGCTAACCGAGTATTTCTTGGATCTATTTGTGGTTCATCAATTCACACACACACACATGCTTCCATTACTTACTCGTGGTACATAATCCCATTTTGATCCACAAAGAGGGGAAAGATTTGTTTCCATTGTGCATAATAGTTTGGTATGGTGTGTTTCTTTCGCAACAAAGTGGTATGAGTTCACATGTCAAACGTTTGCATTTAAAATATGTCTGTTTAGTAGTCTTCCTATTTTATGTTAAAGTAGGCCCTTTCTGCACATATCATAGCTATGGAACATTGGCTTTATTGCATTATTGCATTATTGACGTTTCAAGTTTTATTTTTTGTAACATAATGCAATTGAATGAAAAACGACTAGCATACTAATGAAATTTATATAATATTTTGGCTGTTTTTTGTAGGGTATATGTCCATGTTGGTTTTAAAGTTTTATTTATGATATTGGTAGTTGAGCTTAACAAATCACTAGCATAAGGAGCAAATAGGGAGGGAGAGTATTGAAATTACAAACAAGCACTTAAACAATATATACCCAAGGGGAGGAAGGGGGGGGGGGGGGGGTGTTGAATTGGGTACTTCAAAAATAATTGCGGAAAATAAATTCTTTGCAATTTTAAGCTATAGATAGCACAAGCTTTACCAAATATTATAATTAACAAGTTTAATGCTATAATCAATTGCAAAGTAAATGAGTTTAGAGAAGAGAGACACAAAACTAATTTTATAGTGGTTCGGCCAAATCGCTTGCCTACGTCCACTCTCTTCAAGCTCGCTTGAAGGTTCCTCTAAGTTTCAACAACTTACAACAATTCACCATTGAGAGTAATCACCACTGAACACAAGGGAATTTCACACAAGTGTGTGAATAAGAAAAATGTGTTTACACACTAATTGGGAACTCACAAAAGATTGCAAAGATTTGAATGTGAGTTTATTACCCAAATGAAACTAAGCTCATCAAATGAATGAGAAGATGTAAATGTATGAGCTTTTGATTTTGAGAGTCAAAGAATGAAGAAGATGTGAATCTCTCTTAGTTTGCTTTGTAAGAAAATGTTCAAAAGTGTAAGAATGCAAGAGTGTTCAAGAAAGAGACTCTCAAAATGAAATAAGGTCTCAATTTATAGGTGAAAAATTGAACAAATACATTTTTTGTGCTGAGACCGGTGTGTCGGTTTTTGATTCAAACGGCTACTAAAATAGTTACCATTGAGCATTTAATGCGCGAAACCTACTGGATTACTAACCGGTACAGAGACCGGTATGGACCTTGTCGGTTTTAGTGACTTGTGCAAAGTGTAGGCTCATCGGTATGGACTGGTATGCCGGTCATTCTAGATCTGTCACCGAGGTTCAATTGTGGCACATTTTTCATCCCCGTTCAAATGTAAGTGTCCAAAGACCTTTCGTTCTAGTAGTGTTCGACTTTTCGTTCGAACCCAAGTGTCTAGACACCTCATTCTTAGTCACCGGTATGGGGACCGGTAAGCCGTATATATAGACCGCTATGCCAATATGGAGACCGGTGTGCCTGTTCTAGTACTCAAAATAGGGCAAAAACATTTTAAAGTAATTTTGCACTTGACCCTAAATGCTCAATATGAAAATGTATGAGTCTTAAAAGCTTAGAAACATTTAGATAAGAACTCACTTACATTGATAGTCCTAAGCTACGCTTCATCTTCGAAAACACTTTGCTTCGAAATCTTTTTGGCTCTTCTATACGAATGTAGCGTCGAAGTTGTGAGTGTTGCTCCAAAATCTTGTTGCATCAAAGGTGTGAGTGTTGCAACATCAAAATTCTTCTTATAATTCCCTTACAAGTATTTTATTAGAATGGTGAGTTTTCCTTTGGATATTGGGTTCCTTTGATGTCTGGGCTTGACCAAGAATTTAGAATCATAGCATGAATGAAAATATGTTTGATATA
The DNA here is from genome assembly GCA_019454045.1 of Zanthoxylum bungeanum. Classification (NCBI taxonomy): domain Eukaryota; kingdom Viridiplantae; phylum Streptophyta; class Magnoliopsida; order Sapindales; family Rutaceae; genus Zanthoxylum; species Zanthoxylum bungeanum. Next base: position 328,586 of record SKCR01028663.1, on the reverse strand, counting down.
CCACCTAAAGCCTCCCAAGAAGTTGAGGTAGTTGTGATGTTACACGGATTGGGAAGGTGAGAAGGGAACATTTTATGCTAGATGCAATTTTCCTTAAACATGGTGGAAGGGTTTGGTTTTGAGGAAGGTCATTCTTCAGATTTCGGCAACATGTTTTGATTGTTAAACACCCTGGCATCCTCTGAAATTATTCATTTGATGGGATTTTTCTTACTGATAATGACAATATTTTCTAGTAGTGCATCTAACACGTGGATATCTGATTATAGAGTTGCTTAATATTAGGTCTTCCCGACACAATCCACTATAGGTTTATGATGTTTAATTGGGTTATTTTATGCCTTTTCATGTGGAAGGCATCATCTTAAGAGTGGTCTTCCTTGACTGTTATCATTTTGGTGGCCCACGAGATATTAGGAAACAATGTGAAGAAAAATAGTGGTTTGCTTTAAATGCATCGGCTAATTTTATCAGAAATTGGATGACATTGGTGTTATGATGGAGTGGATATGCTGGTAGTGGTAATGATGGGATCAGTTAGGATTGGTGGTGCAGATCTTTGAAAAGGTAGCGATGATGGTCAGAGCAGAGGCCGTCTTGACGGTTTTTGTGCATTGTGCTGGTGGTTTAGTTGGAATAAAGTTAATTGCGGTCATGTGGTGTTAAAGCTGAACTTGTTTTTCCCTGCCACCGCTAGTTCAGTGGAGAGGAGACAGTGGTAGGAGTTGGCCAAAAGTTAAGCACATGTTGTTCCATTTGTTATTCCAACTGTTGTTCAAGTCTCTACCATTCAAAAGAGCTACTGATGTTTCACATGCCTTTAATATAATTATGTTTTCTGCGTTGAAATATTAGAATTTGTACTGAACTCGGTGATGGTAATTTACCTCATTAGTTAGAATCGCCTATTGATAAAATAAATTCTTTTTCCTTGTTGATTATATCTGATTAAATGATTCCCAACTTTTATCATCTACTTTTGCAGATTCAAGCAGCTCTCAATCTGGCAGAGGAGTTGAAAGTCCCAAAATTAACTGCTGAGAGCACATGGAATTTTGAAATGTGACATGTTTTCTAGTAATCCCTCTTGTTTCATTTGACCATTGAGATTTCTTACGTTTGGAAACAAGAGCTTACTTATCATTGGCTGCGTCCTTTATAATTTAAGCTAGCATTTTTTTCCTTGATTGCAGTTGTATTATTTCTGAGCTGGTTACCTTGCCAGTGACAGTTCTGTCGAGTCAAGTTGTGAGAATAAGTCTTTTTCTTATTATATCATATGATTTCATGAATGCTCTCTGTTTTGCTATGCTATTGCTTTGGTATGTAAAAATGAGGACTCATTGTTTGCACTTTTTCCTGAAGCAGAAACGGGGCCGGTCCTGGCTTTTTCTAACATAACTAATGGTCAATGTCATAATTTTTTATTTTTTTAAATTATAATATCAATGGTCAAGGTTTTAAAATGTTGTAAAAATAATGGACCTAGAAGATACCAAGTCCTTGAGGGAGAGGGATCGCTGGATCGAAAGTAGAGATGGAAACATGTTAGATATGATATATAGATAATATCTGTACCTGTTGTGTTCGAGTAGGAAATTTGACATGTACTGGACCCTTTACATGTCTCATTTGTTCACCTTATTTAGTCAATACAATTAACAGATTTAGAAAATTACCTATTTATTTATTCATAAAATATATGGCTCTTACCGGTCCATTCACTTTAAGATTTTTGCCATCGTAATAGATGCGTATGAGCACAGTCGTCTCTAGGCCTGGCCACTATTCGATTCAGTTCCAGAATCGAACCGAAAAATTCGGTTAGGTTCCTTATTTTACGGAAAAAATAAAAATAATTGGTTTAGTTTCGATTTCGAACCGAACCTTAACATTACAGTTCCAAATTATATGGAATCGTAAACCGAACCATTCGAATTTCGATTCGATTCCGTTTTTGAACGAAAACGAATAGAATCGTAATCTTACGATTCCATCCAGTTCGATTTCGGTTCGGTTTCGTTCCGAACTAGAACCGTGGCGGAATTTAGTCGTCTCTACCTTGTTGGATGATTGTAATTTTGTTGTTAATTAGCACTATTAGGAGCAGCCCGGCCCAATTCACCAGTTGAAAGACGCGTCCATGTTAAGCAACGTAGTACATTCCATACTCGATCCCAGCTCATGCACAAAGAAGGAAGTAAAGTAAGCTCCCTACACGGAACCGCTCATATTCGCGGGCTCCAAAAGTAAAACCAAAAGCAAAACACTTCCCACTAAATTTCAAAACATTTCCCGCCCAAAATCCATCCTCCACCTCTCATCTCATCCTTTTAGATCTCAGCAAATCAACTAAATAAAACTGGAATTAAGCATAATTCTCTATCTAGTTTTCACCAGTGTGATTTGCTAATCACAAGTGATATGGAGATTATCGACGATTTTGAATCGTTTTCGCCAACTGAAGCACCTTCTTCTCCGGTACCTGAAAGAAGGCTCAAACGATTGAAGAAAGCCCAAACGCTCGACGAGAGTTCGTCCGAATTTGAAACCCTAGATGCGGGTAAATCGAATATCCAAGATTCCGAGGAACCGAATCATGAAACCCTAGATCTTGAGAAGTCAAATAGTCAGGAGGAGGAGGAGGAAGCCGGTTCTGATGTTCAGTCCGGGTCGGTACTTTCTGAAGATGAAAATGGATTCGATCCTGATGTCGGTGGTTTGCGTGTCGAAGAAGATGCGTCTGGCGCTAAGAGGGCTTTAGATTTTGATTCTGTGGCTGAGGAATTCGATGAAAGAGGCGAAGATCGACGTGATGACGTGGACATGGAATCGAATCTTGAAACCCTAGATCTTGAGAAGTCAAATAGTCAGGAGGAGGAGGAGGAAGCCGGTTCTGATGTTCAGTCCGGGTCGGTACTTTCTGAAGATGAAAATGGAATCGATTCTGATGTCGGTGGTTTGCGTGTCGAGGAAGATGCGTCTGGCGCTAAGAGGGCTTTAGATTTTGATTCTGTGGCTGAGGAATTCGATGAAAGAGGCGAAGATCGACGTGATGACGTGGACATGGAAAAGGAAAATGAGGATGTAAGAGTGGAAGAATCGGAGAAGAAACGACGTGGTTCTGATGGGTTTGAGGAAAAGAAAGATAAGAAGAGAGTTAAGAGTGTCAGTGACGATGATAAGTTTGAATCGATCGTCCTTCTAAAAAGGAGGACTGAGAAGGTAATTGTAGTTTTATTTTCGCAACTGATTAATTCATAAAATTGACTTTTGATGTGTTTATTTGTGGTGGCTATAATTTGATAGGAAAGAAGAGAACAGCTTAAGAATCTCCGTTCTGAGTCTCAGAGACTGTTGCGAGGTACAATTGGAACTCATTACTGTTATTATTTTCTTTTAATTTTTTTAATGGCCTAAGCATTTATAAATGCATGTTTCATTTGGTTAGAAACTAGAGATGTGGCATTTAAATCAGTACCTCTTGTTCAAAAGCCAATATCTTCAGTTTTAGAGAGGATTCGGCAGAGAAAATTAGAGGTTTCAAAAAAGTGAGTGGTTGACTTCTGTATTAGTATCTGTAGCTTCACAGTGTTAATTTTGTATTTATAATTTTTATTCTGGATACAGATTGGTCAAAAGGAACATAGCTTCTTTTATTGATGATTATGACAACGGCGATGATGATGATGATGACGATGATATTTCACAAGAGTTTGTGGTCAACGTTGAATCCAAACATGCCCCTGAAAAGGATAGAGAAGCCATGAAAGTGGCAAGTGAGGATGCAATTTCCCGCCCTGCTAATGTGGAAAGTTGTTTAGGTGGCTTGTCTGCTGATGCTTCTAATAGTTCAGTAAATCCCTTGAGTCGTGAAAGTATTCACACCCAAATGGTGAGTACATTTCATGTCATTTTCTTGATTTTCTAGTGATGAAGTTTTAAAATGGCATTGGTGTGACTTCCATGGTGTCTTTGAATTGCAACCTGAACAAAGAGTCAGTTCTTGCGAAGATCTTGTGATAAGCGTGTAAAGTAAGGATGTTTGGAAGCTTGTAAAAAATGCTCCGTTACCAATTAGTTTTTTTACTGATATTGTAAGTAATGCTTGCTTTGTCAAAGAAGTTGATTGGCAATTTTGGACCAATATTTTTGGTGGCTGCAATGTTGATTCAATTGCCACTTAGACAGATTTTTGGTTGTCACTGTAACTGCTCTAATTTGCATTTTGACAATGGTATGTTTCTTGATGGAAAGTAGGTTATACTGTAATATTAATGTTTCTTTTATAATGGTCATTCATTTTAGGCTGTGGATGAGGAAACCAAGCAGGCATTTCGACCTCCTATTGATGATACTCAGGTTCCTATTCCTTCATATTTATGCCCCTCACCCACCCATGTCTCCGTTCCGTACTTCCAATGGACTGTTTATAATTTATAGTTGCTTGTCCATTTACATGTTGAAGGACCTGTTTTCTGTTCCGCAAACAAGTACCTCCCAAGATGATATCTTAGATGACACGCCTAATAGCCCTCCTGAAGATGTTCTGGCACCATCCTTACTTGCTATGAACTTGAAGCTTGGTTCTGCCCCTCTTGATGACGTGTAAGTAGCCCATAAATTTTCTTTCCTTTTTCAGGTTATTGGAAGCAATGCCAATGCCATTGGCCTCACATAGCTTTGTAATTTACTGCAAGGTTACGTTTACACCTACATCACCATTGCAAGGATATAATTTCTGGGGCTCTAATTATTTTATTTTTGCAAATAAAATTATTTTTGTAACTTTTTATAAAATCAACATCTGTGGTCATCTACCTTCTTTCTTTCAATTGTAATTTATTAGTTGTTCCTTGAACCATGTGATTTCCTTGCAATTGTTGAATATTAGGCATGGGGATGAAATCAGATGTTATGTACTAGGTTTCATTTTGGATAAAATAATAAGTTGTTGGGTATGGGTCTGAGATACATTTGCTGGAGATAATAATTTCTTCACATGTATAGGTGAAACCTGCCAGCTATGCTGAACTTTGAACTCTTTCAACCTTTTATCAATTACAAAAATTATAATTGATCACCATGTCTTCTGTAGTTCTGATGATGAAGAGGATAATGACAAGGAGAACATGGATCCATGTCTACAAGAATCAGTTGACTTGTCTTCATCTCCAAATGGGGATCCTGTTAAAGCATTTGTTGACGAGGAAGCTGAGGAAGAAGATGACAGTGACAATGACCTACTCCGTTTCCAAGATAATGAAGAAGACGAGGATATTGAAGATGCTGAGGAACTCAAGGATATGATTGCAACTCAATATGAAGAAAATCGAATTGATATTGAAAGGCGTAATGAACTCCATCAAAAATGGCTGGAGCAAAAGGATGCTGCTGGAACAGAGAAACTTTTAATGAGATTTAAATGTGGTTCAAAACAGATGGATGCAACTATGGTGGAAGAGGAGGAAGATGAGGAAAATGAAGAAGACAATGAGGAGTTCAGTGACGAAGCTATTGAAGATTTAGCTCCAACTAATGTTGTCAGGATGAACTTAAGGAAAGTAAAGGAAATGATTCCTCATATGTTTACAGACAAAGATGATGCATACATTTCATCTGATGATGAGGAAACAGAAGAAAGTCTTGTTAAGCAGTGCCTCTTTGAGAAATCAGTGAGTTTTGAGTTTATCACAAACAATTTTCTTAATTTTGTTTCTTAAACTTTTTCATGCTCGAACACTCTATTTATTGAATTGAATTTCCATTAGTCTACTTGCATTATGTGAGTATATGTTTTGTCTGTTTCGATTGTCAATTTCCTTATGGTTCATTCACATGATTAAATGAACATTATGATGAGGAACAGGAAAGGAAGGCTACATTCTTGTCGCCTGCAGAGGATAAAGATTCCAGAGATGTTTTTAGTCTTATAAAGAAGCTGAATATTATGCCTGACACTAGGAAGAAACCAAAAACATCAGGTAAGATCCACAATACATTAACTGCAATTGGAGTTATATATGCTGCATGTTACCAAGTCCACTTAGTTTCTGGAATTATGATATTAAACTAGGATAAATAAGTTTTATTTTGTGGGAACTGGGAAGTATCCTCTTTAACTTTTATCATTGTTGATCTGCAGCCCTTTCTGATATGCGACTCATACGAGAAAATGGGACAGTGTCATCAAAGGTAAACTAGTTTGCAATAGTTGGACGTTTTTATTCTTGAATCAATTATCTGGTCTTGTGATTTAAAGAATATAATAAATCCCCGTGAAATCTTTAAAATCTCTCAAATTCCCACCCGATTTAGCACCAAAGGTGCATTGGAACCTATGCACTCTGCAATTTCTTGAATTGATATTGAAAGCCTTTCTTCTCTCGTATCCTGTGTAAGTTTCATTTTTATTGGCATTGTCCGTGACAAAACAAGTTCAATTGAGTTGTAATATGTCTTGAAGTTCTTAGAGCAATTAGACTGGTTTTTGGCAAAGCTGTAGCATTTTTGTTGGTGTTGCGATCGTTGTAGCGTTCGAACGTGTGGTGTTAGTGGCACGTTCTCCACTGAGTTCGAACGAAACATTCCAGAAAGCAATCGTTCGTGGTACGTTCGATGAAGTGTTCGAACAAAATATTCCAGAGAGCCAGCGTTCGTGGTGCATTCGAGTAGAGTTCGAACGAGTCTTTCCAGTGGGCACGCATTCGTGTTGCGTTCGAGTAATCGTTTGAATGCAACGGCGATCTGGACGTGTTTTTTAAGCCTTTTCACTTTGAAAAACCCTAGATCTTTGCCCTACTTATAAATAGAACATGTAGCCACCATCCCCAAGCGTTGAAACATATTTCCCTTGAACCCAAATTTCCAAAGTTTTCAACCTTTCTTGATTTCACCATTGAAGACTTCTTGTCTTCTTCATTTTGATAAACCTTCAACACAACCAAGCTCAAAATTCCTAATCTTTTAGAGTTCTCAAGGAGGAAGATTGGTAGTCTTATGAAGTGCGTAAGGATTTGATTCACTCAAAGACTTTAGAGGTTCAGAAGAAAATCGCGGGGTGCGGGCTCAAGGAGTTTTTTGGGTTTTTACAGTCTAGAGGTACTTGAGTCGGTGGAGTTGCCACCATAGGTTTTGACCATCGCTGTAAGTTTTTCTCTATATAATGGATTGGGTTGGTAGTCGAGATACCCGAAGTGGTTTTTGTATTCGCACGAGTTTTCCATTTCGTCACCAAAATTATTGTATTTATTTTGTGTGATTGTTTTATTTTCCGTAATTTATTTTAATTGTTTATATTGTGGTTGTTTGTTGAAAATCTATAGGCACTTTAATTAGGACTTATCTTGACTATTGTGATAATTTTCGCATAGGGTCAGAACTTAGGATAATTACGAACTTCCATCCTGTATGGTAGAATTTGCCATTTGAAGTGAAGTTTTGTTATATCAACTAAAATTTTGCCATTGGAAAAATATTTCAGTCAACTTTCCTAGGTCGGGGATCAAATCATTCTCTGCCATTACACCAGAAGCATGGCTCTAGCAAGGTGCGGTCTTTTATCTTTGAACGAGGTGATAACCATAGCAAGCGTGCATTGCCAGTGTCAGAAAGTTCTTCACAGGCGGTAGGCTTTACCAAGAAGATCTCAACTTTCATTTTATTTGCTAAAGTTGATTTTGCAAGGCTAGCTTATATCCAGATATTAATTCAATTGTTTATTGGGTATATAACATGCAGATTCAGAGGGAAAATCGACCTACAAAAACAGCCTCAACCAAACTTTATAGTTCGCAAATTAGACCTAGTGCTCAAAACATAAAAGATCCTGCAGAAAAGAATTCTGGAACTGCTTTAATTGAGATCTTAAGGCGGTCTTCACTTGAATCTAGACGCTGCAATGAAGATAGAGTGGATTCCCATACTGAATCAGTATTGGCTACATTTAAATTGGAAAAGCCAATGAAGAAAGAACCTAACATGTCTATAAGAACTCTCTAAGGCTATTTGAATGCCTGTTACATGTTCTAATTCCTATATTATGTAGTGTTGATGATTTCAGGTTAGGTAATTTATCTTTCAATTTTTATCTGCTGAAGTTTAAGTAATGTAATGATATGACCCCAGTTGTTTGTCCATGATATCTTCGCAGCCTTCCGATTACACAGGAATTTCTTTATTAGATATTGTATGTTTGCAATTGTCTTACATTTGACGATGGCCAGTTAAAATATAATGACATTTTACTGCAGTTAAAGCGATTCTTATCATGTTTTAGTAACCGCATTGCTGTTAGGTGTTAGCATTATTATGTTGCTGTATGTGTGACACTGACACCTCATGTTGTTTGGTAAGGATATGGTTAATGTGCTTAAAGTTTAAAAGAGTGACCTCCTTTAGCTAATAGGAGATCAGGGTTTTCGTTGATAACCAAAGCAAAATTAAGGTCAAAGTTTCGGAGTTGGGCTAAATTGATCCGTTAAAATATACTAGTGGGCATCTTTTAATGTGTCGTCCAAGAATTTGTTCAGGGCTACAAGACAACTCATTACAGAAAAGGTGTCCCATAAGGATACTGTCTTGGTTCTGTGGCTGCTGATAAAAGTTCGATAAGAAACCAGTGAGTTTTGTATGTCTTATGGAGTACTTTGGATAAAATTAATAAAAAATGTGAGTAAGTTTATCATTTTTGATAAATTAAGTGCGAATTTATAAGCTGGATCTTTTTACTCTTTCTACGTTATTGACCCTTGTAGTAAATTGCACAATCTCCACGTGTCGTTCTTCTATGGGCTTGCTTATCTCCAGAATACCAATCCCAAATGACTGAATCTCCACGTGTCGCTTAATTATAGGCTTGCTTATTAAAACAAGTTGTAAATTGACCTGACCAGATATTTTCACCATGGATTCTTACCAATGTAAGTTTCTCCCGCAAAATCAGAATTTCTTGCCCTAATTCAACGAACAGACCCCAAGTCAAAAACCTCCCAGCTCCTCAAGTTTCTAAATTTCCCATAATTAATTTCCCAAGATCTGCAAAATCAGAATGGCGCTTCACTGAATCAAAATCTTCACAAACAGCTTCTCCAACAAATGGCAAATTTTCAGAAAGGCAAGTTATTTTTGCTCTATTTGCTTTTTATTTTCGCTTCTTCACTCTTTGTCAGTTCAAGCCAACACGAGCATGATCGCGTCCCTTATCATGAACCACAAGAGACTGAAAATCAAAGTGGTACTAATTTCAGTCAACAAGATTTGTTATTACATAAACTTGAAGAGTTAGTGAGAAACCTTACTGAGATAGTTACCAAATTAGAATCTGAATTATCCGATTCATTGAAAGTTTCGTCTCTTGATGAAAAGAAGAGGCTTGAGGATTTAAGATTAGCTCTTGAAGAAAAAGATAAGATTAAAAAAAGAAAGTATGATGAAAAATTAATTAAAGAAGTTAAAGAAGATGATAGGATTCGAAATGAAGGGACAGCGAGAGCGGTTACAGTTACTAAGTTCAGTCCACTTTGGTCGGAGAGGTTTGAATTTGTTTCAGCTGTGAAATTGGAATCTGATCCTTCGTGTGTTAACATATTGCCTTTTCGTGATTACGAGGGTCATAGCAAATATGTTGCGGTTGGTGATGATAAAGGGAGCGTTTTTGTGTTTTTGAGAAATGGAGATGTTTCGGTTGAGTTTTATACTCAGTGTGAATCGCCTGTTACAGCGATGGTTTCTTACGTGTCGGTTTATAAGAATGAGAGTGTTGTGGTCACGGGGCATGAAAATGGTGTGATCTTGATTCATAGGGTTTATGAGAGGTCAAATGGTGAAGATTGGAGTTCACTTGTAATGGAAAATGTTGGTAAATATGTGGCAACTGAGAATGGGGAACAGGGTTTTTCTGTAACTATGTTGGAAGTGCATCATGTTGGGAGGATGAGGTATATATTGTCAGCAGATGTTAGTGGGAAGATTAGGGTTCTTAAAGAAAATGGGATGGTTCATGGTACTCTTACGCTGAGTAGTAGGACACTTGTTTTCTTGAAGCAGAGGCTTTTGTTTCTGACAGAATGGGGTGCAGGATCATTGGATTTGAGGACTATGAAAGTCAGGGAAACTGAATGCGAAGGTTTGAATAATTCTCTGGTTAAGAATTATGTTTTTGATGCCACAGAGAGGTCTAAAGCATATGGATATACATCGGAGGGAGATTTGATTCATATATTGCTTTTGGGGGATGTAACAAACTTCAAATGCAGGGTTAGATCCAAGAGGAGGTTTGACATGAGTGAGCCACTTGCTTTTCAGGCAATTAAGGGGTATTTGCTTGTTGTTAGTGAAGATAAGGTTTTTGTGTATAATGTTTCAAGTCAGCTTTATGTCAGGAGTGGTGGGCCTCGGCTTCTTTTTTCGGCTGGTTTGGATGAGATCAGATCATCATTTCTAAATTATCAAGTGATGGATATGGATGTGGATGAGGACAAAAGAAGATCGGTGCCCTTGATAGCTAGTGACCGTGATAAGCTTCTTGTTCTTGGTCTTGGAGGTGGGTATGTGGGACTTTATCGCTCTAAGCTTCCAGTTTTTAAAGGAGAAACCAGTGTGATGTCGTGGACCAGCCCTGTGTTATTCTTCATACTTTTCTTATTTGGAGTATGGCACTTTTTTGCTAAGAAGAAAGAAGCACTTACTTCATGGGGACCAGATGACCCTTTTAGTTCGACAACTGCTGCAACTGGAGCTCAGATAGGGTCAGGCGCTGGAGACAGATCTTTTGTGGAATCTTCTTCAAGAAATGACGATGTTATGGATTTGAGGAGTGGTGGTCTGAGGGGGTCATCAAGGAGATATCCATCTCCCTCACGATATCCCGGTGGTACAGCCAGTTCCTTCAGGCCAAGTTCTGCTGATACAAATGCCAGGCCCCCAGTTGATCCCAATTTTAGATCAGCTTCCGAGCTAAAGTTTAGGGGCTCAACTCTAGAACCTCCAGGCTTTCCTAAAAGAAGTCTATTTGCAAACAGTCAAGTTGTTGACGATAGCAATTGATTTGTGAAACCAATTATTGCTCTTAACTTCTACTCTGAGAGAATCACGTTCGTTTTATATTTATCCTTAAAACGTTCAGTTGGCATTGTGGAGCCTTTTGAACATGCAATGTTGTAACTTGTAACTTGGCTTCTACTTGAGAGAAATTACTAGTCGTCTTTTACAAGACTTCATGCATGTCTATCTATTTTACTTTACCACTGACCAGTGAAGTAGATAAATCAATTGATGCCACTAAATGGAATTATTGATGAAGATTGTTTGATTCTATTGTGATAATATTGTGATTATTTTAAAATACTATATTATTCCACATTGAAAAAAGGAAAGAGCTTAAATGGATTTATATATAGAAACCGGTGCTTGATATTTCTAAGATTGTCAATTAAGAGGTATGATCAGATCACTTTGGTAGGCTCCTTAAAACTGATAAAACAATGTTATAGATCTTTTATTTATTTATTATTATTATTGGTTCTGTTGTTAGTTTCTCAGTTCATCATTTGAGGTCATTAATTCGAATTCAGGGAGTTTGTTTTTTGTAAAAGGCTTGAATAGTCGAAAGTTTTACCTATTTCGTTTAAGTTCATAAAAAAAATGATTTAGCGGTTGAATTTTCAACGATTCAAAAAAAAAAGTATCATGATTAGGAAAATGAATTGCATATTGAATCAGCGGACTTTTGTTGTTTGTTTTTGCTGTTTGCACCTAACTAGCGGTTATTTTTATGCACATCCCTTGTTGCCTTGGTTGCTGCTGCTTGCTTTAATCTTGTTAGTTGCCTTGGTTGGGCTTTTGTTAGAAAAATGAGTGCCTGATTTGTGGACCTGCATTTATTCAGAATGATACTTAATTAGAATAGATGTTGGGGGTTTCTATAAATATTTGCCTTAAATTTGATCCATTTTCATTTTGCTATCCATTTTTCGAAACAAGGGCTTTTGTTGATAATTGAATTTAGACATTCCTCGATATGTGCCACGTGTGGCAGAAACTGCGGCCGTATAATTAATAATTATCCAATTTTGAGGAATTTTAGGACGGAGACAAAAATAAAAACCCCACTTGTGACTTTTGAGAGTGACTTGGATGGAATAGGACCCAAAAAAAAAAAAAAAGTGGGACCCATTGAACCAGTCAACGAAGGTCAACTGTTGCCACCCATTATTTAATCATCACATCCCAACTATTTTCCAAAGAAATTTGCCGTTCCAACTTCCAATATAACAAGTGACGTCCAGAGTACTATTGTTGCCAACGAGATGATTTGAGGAAGATTGTTATTCGAAGACATGATTCGTGAAGTCATCCAATTAAAAATGATAGACTGTCGTGGATGTTAATTGCGAAACGTGATGAAATGTTAGGATTTGGATTCCACCTAAATTCATATAGGTTAAATAAAATAATATAAATGAGAATATAAATTTATTAATATTTTATTCATACAAGTTGATTTATAACAATGAATTATATCTATAAATTTGTAACATATATATGATAGAAAATAAATTAATCGTGTAAAGATAGTTTTGGGAATAAAATTGATGATTCATTTAAGCAAGTACACATTAAGAAGTAAAGCACCGTCCCCTAGGGTCGTGGCTAGGTGGCATAAGGCTTAGGATTTTATTGTTCAAGTCCTAAGTTTAAATTCAGATGGTGTATTTCTTGTAAGAACATGGGGCATGATGACGTTTTACCTGCTCCGTTTAAATCCGGATCGGATGATTTGATGGAAGAGTTTCCAAAAAAAATAAAACGACATTTGGGATTGAAGTTAAAACTATCACATCTCAATATACTGTGGACATGACCGACAGAAGACGATATTACCATTCCGGTAAACCTCTGACATAAGTATGATAACATTCATACACACGTGTCTCTCACCATGACTAAACGCGTACTCTAAATTGTGCTAACTTGTGAAATAATTGTAAAAGTTATTATGATCAATCGTTTGTTTAGCAATATCAAATTTTCATATATTAAGATCATCTATTTTCGTAAAGTGCTTTTATCTTTTAACAATAAGTAGTATACGACAAGTTAATTTAATTTAAACATGAAACGAATTATTTTTTATTTTATTCATATTTATTTTTATGTTTTGTATTTTATCATATTTTATATGGATAACAGAGTTCGTTGGATTTTAATTAATTGGTTTCTTTTATTTATATAAATTTACATGTAAAAAAATATAATTATTTAAAACATATGTTTTATTTGTGTTGGCGAAGAAAATCGCCCTAAAACGAACGAGTCAGTGAGAGGCGAAATGAAAAGACATATTAAGGGGCGAAAAGCAATTAGGACGAACATGTATTACAAGACGCCAAGGCGGTTTGCAATCAGGACGACTATCACGCGTTGCAGTTGATCCCACGATCTAGTAGTTAGGCAGTAACTACCCACAACCTGGCAGTTCATCACACACAGTTTGGCAGTATACGGTAACTCCCCACGGTCTGCCAGTTAGCGCGGTTAACTCAGCGGTTAGATGCGTGATCCAGCAGTTGCAAGCATGAAACATGGAAGTTAGTGGACCGAAACAGTCCGAGTAGTTAACCAAGCTTCACTATAAAAGGTTCACGCATGAGAAGAGAAAGGAGACCGAAAAATGAAGACTTAAAATGAGCATTTTACTTTAATTTCTTAGCTTTGTAACCTTAGGACTGTAATTCGTGTGCTTGCGCCCCTTGGAGGCTTATTCACTTAAATCAAACACCCCTTACTGAGACTTTGTCTCATGAGGTTTGAACCTTACACGTTATTTGATAAAAAATTGTGCAAACAATTTGTTATTACAATAAAAATAACACTTCAATAACAAAATGCGAGTGTCAATTAATTGAGTTGATAAAAATTAATTGCGTTGAAAAACAAAATATATGAGATAAGGAAGGAATTAGATTGCCATCAAAATAAATTATAAAAATAATAATAACACTACTTCAATAACAAAATGTAACGAACGTATTTTTGAAACTTAACAATCTAAGAAGTATCATAGTTTACCAAATACTTAGTCGGTTTATTTACTTTTTTTTTTTTTTGAGTGGAGCACAACAAAGTTGAATTATTTTATAAGAGCAGGAATCCTAAATTGACCCTAAGTCATTTAATTTAATATTTAACTTAATCACATTAAATTAATTTACCTTAATGCAGCATTAATTTTTTTTTTAAAACAAACATACCAATTTGTTTAAATCACTAAAATAATCACATTTATGTTAAGTAAATTTTTTAAAAAATTGTAATCTCAATATTTTGATTATAATAAGAACCAGACATGGCCATAGGTAGGTTAGACGTCCGTTTAGGGCCTCCGAATTTTTTTTTGTTATAGACTCTAAATAATTAACGATCAACAATTCCAAATTTTTTATTATAATATTTTTCTATACCCAGAGACATGAGAAGGTAGAAATAACATTAGATCCTGAAGATATCAAGGTCGTCATTGATTATAATATATCAAGGTTATTTAATTTCAAAGTTATTAATATATTGAAGTAAATATTAGCCATTTTGTTGGTAATTCTCTATTTATTTTCGTGATTTTTAAAAATGTATTCTTAATTTCTCTTTTATTCTAACTCTCTTAATTTGTTGTTTTTATTTTTGCATTTTACATAAGATGCATCTTATTTTTTATTTTTTAAATGAATATTAATCTTATTTGTTTTTTGCAATTTTGTCTATATAATAACGTTACAAGATTTTATCTTATTTTTTGCCGACTATTTCTGTCACGTTTTTTTAGTTCACACTATTAGTCAACTAACTTTGCGGTTAATTCAAACTTTCAAAGGGATGTATGTGTAAATAAATCAAATAACTACATCTAAATGTTAGTTTCTCAAACATTAAGGGAGGTATTTGATATTATCTATGTTTTAACAGTCGTTGTAGCAGCCAAGCGCCAACTAACGCACTCGCGTTGCGCACCTTCAACGGACGACAGGCGCAGAAACATAAACCAAGACTCGTTCTACTACTCGTGCCTTTCATTATCTGCCAAAATTCAACATCACTCCTCAACTTTTCTATAATCCTTTCTTGTGTTATTTTGAATTTTTGAATTTGAAATTGATATTGACCGCGTCTTAATTGGCTTCATATCTCTTTAATGTTTCTGATTTGGACGATGATAATATCGAAGTCACAGATGCAGGGGTTTATCATTTTTGGATGCTTGGATTGTTGAGTTTTTTTTTTTTTTTTTTTTTTTTTTTTTTTTTCCCCCTTAAAAATTATTCGCTGTAATGGCGGATTCGAGTCGAAATAATCACGATCATGGAATTCCGTCTGGGTTGAACCGGATCAAAACCAGGAGAGGTTTTTCAAAACCGGACGATTTGACCGAGTCAAGGAGCTATGGCGTTTCACGGCCTCCTCAGAAGCAAAAGCAAAAGACTGTGGCTCAAGGACATGTAAACTATGTGAATTCTTCTAAAGAAGGTTTGTTTTGTTTTTGCTTTTTGTTTTTTATTTTTTCCATTTTTGTGTTTGTTTGCTGAGAAAATGATGGAATGGAAAAGAAAATAGGATAGTGAATATTTGGCTATTCAAGTGATTGGGGAAAAAAAAAGGTATTTTCACACTGTAGCTTATTAATTAATACGCACTTTAAAAATTTAAGCCCACTTGTTACTTTATCAAGTACAATTTATGATATTTTAGAACTCGTACTATATTTTCAGAATTGGTATTTTACTTTTTAGTTTAAATTGGAATTTTAGTTCTTATTAGTACTATAATTTGTGGGCATATTTCAAGTATTGCTGGTAATATAGATATTTAATAATAATAATAATAAGTCTGGTAATAGAGACAAGTTATGAATGCCAGGTTATGCCTTCAAAAGTTAACAAGTTCAGCCTTTTGAGCTCATTAGTTTATATCCCTATGGATTGCTTTAAAATTGTTATTTGATGGTTGCTTTGTTGGTAACATATGGGCAATTGGTTTATTGTTTTATTCTGACTGCGTTTAGCTATTTATAGTATAGGCTCTACAATTGTTTGTAAGGAATTTTACAAAGTTGAGTTCTGTGCACTTTCTGACATGGCATAAGTAATTTAAACCATATCACAGGAATTATGTTAACGCCGTCATTGGAGCATAAAAATGATTTGTTCCCCGTTAGGTTGGAAATACTTATATGATGGGATTTCAGGCCTCATATCTTTAGAAGAGCTTATTTACTAAGAGAAGCCTTCCTGGTTGTTTGTTAGAAGGAAAGTGAAACAAACTTAATGTGTTTTCTTGTTTTATATATGTACCAGAAGTCCATAAAGGAAAGAAGATAGCTCGGTGGTTCACATCATATGTTTCCAAATTCAATAATGGTTCTCCAAATACTGAGGTGAGGCTTGGGTTAGCATGCTGCTGATGGGGTTTATATGATAATTCTATGCGTTCTAAGCATCTCATATTTAATTTTGTTTCGGCTTTTTGACAGAACAGTAGCTCAGAAGATAAAGATGTTGACGAAGAAGATCCTAGAAGAACTAAATTACGCCATGAAGGGAATCATCTGAATGAAATGCAATCTTTGGCAGCGGATGTGAGCTGCAGCAAAGTCTCAAAAGTTATGAAGAGTTTTTCACATGAACTTGGGCCAAAAGGTGGCATTCCTTCTTCTTACCCTCGAGCACATAGCTACAATGATTTGAAGGTATATTTTCTTAATTTATTCAATCATATAGTTTAAATTTTCCGTTTTCCCCTTTATGAAGGACAAAGGAAGTGCTTAAGGGGGAGTTTTTATATGACATCCTTTTGCAGCATCTCAAGATTATGGCCTCTTTAATTTGCTCAAATTGCTTGTTAATCCAACAATATTTTACCTCTTTATTAGTTAATCATTATCATGTGTGTGGAGGCTTATGAATTCCTATATTAATGTGATAAATTCAATTGAATGTTTATATTCACTTTCAAATGAAAAATTCCTTGATATCAAAGGTGTTAGAGCTTAAAGTACTATTGTTGGGCACTTTTCATTCTCTCTCTCCCCCTTTTTTAAATATTGGTTAATTTAATATTCAGGAACTTTTGGATACATTGCATTCAAGATTTGATGCTGCCAAAGAAGTGGTGAACACAGAACTGGCTACTTTTGCCAAGGATGTTATGAATGTTCTTGAGAAAATGGACTCCTCGTCCTCAGAAGGAAAGGAGATGGTGGAGGATCTGCTTATTCTCGCTAAACAATGTATAGAGATGACATCTTGTTTGTTTCGTACTAATTGTGAAACAATTGTTCAAGATTTGACAGAGAAAAGGCAACATTGTCAAGCAGGATTGGTTAAGTGGCTGTTTACACGCATGCTCTTCATATTGACTCGCTGCACTAGACTGTTAATGTTCCAGAAGGAGAGTGAGCCAATTGCTGAGAAATCTCTTCATAAATTTAAGAAATGTTTAGAAAGTGTTCCCGCTGTTGAAACAAGCTGGGTGCCAAGTACTGGTACTACCGTATCTGATTCAGATTATGGTTTATATCCGAAGGCTGATGCCAAACACAAAATATCAGGACAAGAAAAGGTATCTACTGTCCCAGAGATCAGTGATTGCAGTTGTTCAGAGTCACTTGATCATACTTCTAAAAAGAATTCTGTTGTTATTGAACATAATTTGCCACCACAGAAACCCCAACATTATCCACGATTACCAGAGCAACAGGCTCATCTAGTTGATGGTAGAATTTTTGAAGTAAACAAATCTAGTTGTGGTTCACCAGATGAGCAGGGACAAAGTTTAGAAGGAAGTGGCTCAGTAATCTGTAGGATATGTGAGGAAGTTGTTCCTATCTCTCACCTGGAATCCCACTCTTATATATGCGCATATGCAGATAAGTGTGAATTGAATTGTCTGGATGTCGATGAACGCCTGTTAAAACTTTCAGATATTTTGGAACAAATTGCCGTGTCATGTAATTCAAGTTCTCACCCAACACTTGGAAGCCCTGAAAATGCAAGAACACAAACTATGAACTCTGCAATCACGTATGATGGTTATTCTCCTAAAATAAGTGAATGGCGAAATAAAGGTGTTGAAGGAATGTTTGAGGATATACATGAGATGGACACCGCCTGTATAGATGATTCACTCCTAGCCTCTTTAAACTTGAGGGGCCACTTAGGTGTGAAGTTGAGCAGCTATGGGGCATCATCCTCAACAGGAAGCATGACATCAGTATCATCTACAAATACTCCTAAAGCAGGCCATTTCGACCCTTTCTGGTTAGAGCGTAACCATCCTTCTGAGCTAGAGGATGTACAACAGGTCAATTTAGTTTTTTGAAAATTTATTCTTTTAGAATCATCTCAGTCTTCTGTCTAAATATATCTTAAATGTAGTTCATAGTCCTTTGCTTATAATATGTTTCCTTTCTTTTGACAGATGATTGAACTTGCTGACATAGCTCGCTGTGTGGCAGATACAGATCTTTCAAATGAAGGTTCCGAGTTTTTGATTGCCTGCATGCGTGACTTACAGGATGTTTTACAGCATAGCAAGCTCAAAGCTCTTGTAATAGACACTTTTGGTAGCCGGATAGAGAAACTTCTACGGTAAGTTTAATATCTAGAATAGCTTTTGTAAAGAATACTACTATCAGTCTCAGCACAAATTAATTCAGAGTTTGCAAATACTCATTCAGGGAAAAATATATACTTGCTTGTGAAATACTTGATGAGAAAAGCTCTACAAGTTTTAACAAACATAAGGAAAATTCTAGACTTATGTTGGACAATGTGTCTCAAAGTAGCGGTGTTTCTACTCCTTTACATTCATCTCACAAAGAGCGGACAAGCATTAATGACTTTGAGATCATCAAACCAATTAGCAGAGGAGCCTTTGGTAGAGTCTTCCTTGCACGCAAACGGACAACAGGAGACTTATTTGCAATAAAGGTAATATCTTATTTTAAAAGTTTCTGATATGGTATTTTTAGCATGATTCTATATTAACTGTAAGTTTGTTGCCCAAGCAGGTGCTGAAGAAGTTGGACATGATACGGAAAAATGATATAGAGCGTATATTAGCAGAGCGGAATATACTAATAACAGTTCGAAATCCTTTTGTGGTACTATTTCATTTTCAAATGCTTTGATTTACAACCCATTTACTTTTGAATGAAGAAAAATGTATTTCTTTGCTTTCATATCTTCACGATTTTAACAATATTTTTCCCATAGCAAGTGGGAGCTCCGATTGCTGCAATTTTCTAAATCTATTCCTCTTCATCACAAATATTTTCGGTGAAATAATTTTGATAGTCTAGCACTACAATATTCGAGCTATACTATTTTATGCTTCGAAAATGAACATGGTTTTATCACTGCAGGTTAGGTTTTTTTATTCTTTCACCTGTAGAGATAACCTCTATTTGGTAATGGAATATCTCAATGGAGGTGATCTATACTCCTTGCTCAGAAAAGTTGGCTGCCTTGAGGAAGATGTGGCTCGTATATATATTGCGGAACTGGTATGTCAAGGACATTTAAGTATATATTTTTTTGTCATCTTTTAGTTCTTGTCCTGATTCTGATTGTTCCTTAAGTTGATCTTTTTTTGTTTCAGGTTCTTGCTTTAGAATACCTCCATTCTCTTGGAATTGTGCATCGTGATCTGAAACCGGACAACATTTTAATTGCACATGATGGACACATTAAGGTTTGTGCAGAAGTTATCCTGATGATCTTTAAATCATACAAATAGATAAAATAATTTGTTGAAGTATGCTACGGATCATATATATATATACACACAGACAATTAGGTTTTGTGCATAAGCTGTATAATTATCCTGTTGAAGTGTGTATTGATATATATATATATATGTATATATATCAATAGCAATTAAATTAAACTAAATGAAGCTGAATATTCAGTTGAGCTAAGCTGACATAGCTCAGATTTTATGACGTCTGTAAAAATGAGGACAGAGGTTGTTTTATATTATGTTAATCTTTGTGGCCCTCAAAACTGGCTTTTGAAGTTGCAGTTATAGCAACCTTCCTTGATAAGTTTTCCTTTCAAATAACTAATACAAATATTGGTTTCTGCGATTTTTAGTAATTTACTTCCTCTACATGGTATTGTGGGAGCCAAATTTTTTCTATGCTTTTATAAGCCTACTGGGGATGGTGTTATATTTTCTTCTCAAAAGCCACACTGCATGTTTCATCACTCATGTAATATACCTGCACATGCGCATTCTATGTACGTTTGAATATTGCACCTGCATCGGCCTTTTGTTATGTTAGTGTTGATGCTAATCATTGCTTTTACTACCAGCTTACAGATTTTGGGCTATCAAAAATCGGCCTTATAAACAACACAATCGATTTATCAGGACCTGAAACAGATGGAATTTTGCCATCAGATGCTCATTATCCAGACTATCAGCAAACAGACAATAGAAATCGACATTCGGCTGTGGGGACACCTGATTACCTGGCCCCTGAAATTCTGCTGGGAACTGAACATGGTTTGAACTAAACCTGAGGTCTGGTTTATTTTTAGTTGTCTTGGCGGTTGAATGACTTCCTGATCATTCGTGCAGGCTATGCTGCTGACTGGTGGTCGGTGGGAATAATCTTATTTGAATCTATAACTGGAATTCCACCTTTCACCGCTGAATCTCCAGAGGTACCTACCTTTTCATTTCATAATTCATTGTGGTGTTGAACCAAAGTTTAATCAAGATAAGTAATTGAAATAATCATTTTCAGTAGACTCTGGTTTGGTGACTTCTTATTTCAATTAGCTGTTCTGGTTGTCTTGTATTGTCATGTGTAGAGGGCTTCATAATTGTAAGCAACATATAGCTTGAAGTTGTTCATGATTGCAGGTTGCAATTTCCCTGAACCCATCATCTCTTACAATAACAGCAGCTTAATATGCAAAGTACTAATCTCCGCTCTCTAGTTCCATCATTGAAGTAATGCATAATTGAAAATATTTTGCCATTTAAATATGTGCAATGTCGATTGATGAGCTACATTCTATGCGATATTTATTTATTTTGATTGATTATCTTGTTCCCTGCAACAAAATATTCTCTCTTCTCACATTAGTTTCTGCCCATATCATTTCGTCTACTAATTCCTCATTAATCCATATCTTAGTAGGCATAACATTGCATGAGTAAACTTTTACTGATCAGGTAATTTTAATAATTTTTTTCCTGGCTTTGCAGATAATATTTGACAATATTCTTAACAGAAAAATTCCCTGGCCTTGTGTTCCTAGTGACATGTCCTTTGAGGCACAAGACCTCATTAACAGGTTGGTATCTGGCATGGAGTCTTATGCTGTTGATACATTTGGCTCAGCAATGCTTACTCATGTTTTAAATGTCTTATAAGAATCATGTGAACTAAACTAGTCTTTGATCTTGTTTATGCACCATATATAGCAGACGAGTATGAAATTTTACTACAGTAATTAGGAACATAAATGGTAAATTTTATGAATCAATGTTGCATCATGTTCAGTGCCTAGGAACATTGATCATGAATTCCGTGACATTCTTTTCTATGGAAAATATTCTCAATATACACTCTTCTATGGAAATAAAATATTTTAAGTGCTTAACTTTGCAATTGTATGGTTGTTTGGGGTGGTGGAGGTCTGAAAAACTTATTGTTTATATAATGTATCAGTAACTCTAGATATTCTATTTTGATATGCAATCCTAATTGTATATAGATGTTCCTTTATAGGGCATGGGAATTGAGGTTTTTTTAACATTATCACTTTTATAATTATTACACGTGTTTTCATTGTATGAAAGGCATTATTATCATCTACTTGTGATTTTATCTCTGTGCACCATAGCAACTACTTGGATCTGTAATATGCTTTTAACCATGTTTGTGATAGACATTTTGTTTGCCTTTTGTATCTGGGTAATTGAGAATTCACCAGTTTTAAGCTGAACAATTTATCTAACCATTTCTTTTCTAAATAGGTTTCTTATACATGATCCAAACCAGCGCCTGGGAGTAAATGGTGCAGCAGAGGTATATGTCAGTCTAAAGCTTTCATTACAAAACAGAAAACTTGGTCTCTATGCAATAAAAACTGAAATAGAACTCAAATAATGTGATTTCAGATAGGCTTTTTTTTTTTTTTTTTTTCACTTTGTAGGTAAAATCTCATCCTTTTTTCAAGGGAGTTAACTGGGACAACCTTGCATTGCAAAAGGTAATATTATACATGCCCCTGTTGTGTCTTTAGAATAATAATATTTAGGTTAGAAAGATCTTGAATGCTTGAAATTATCACACAACTCATTTTTTGTGCCAGTTATATATTTTTTGAGTAGTTCTCATTACATTTGAAACTAAGCTCACATGCTGTTTATATGTGCATCCTTGTCTGTGATTGTGTTTGTGTTTGTGTGTATATATCCATGATGTTTTTGAAGAGGGCAATTTGAGTGCATCTTTGTGCAATCACCACAGTGTTTCTCATGATGGTGAGTCTTATTAACGTTCCACTTTCAAATACGTTTGTAGGCTGCCTTTGTACCGCAACCTGAAAGTGTAGATGACACAAGCTATTTCTTATCACGCTTTAGTCAAATTTCTAGTGGACGGCTGGATGATCAGAATTGTAGCAATTCTGATGCTGACAGTTGTGGCTCATCTTCAAATTCTGGAACTGAGGTAAATTACTAGTTGACCTCTTTAAGTGACTCGTTTATGAAAATATCATATTGGTATACAACAACATATATCTGACGTTTATGCTTTTTTAGTATATAGTTTTGTGTTTTCTGTCATGATGGTAACTTTATTTCTCTTTCCTAAGTTTCAAATGTTAGTCTTGGAATCTTAATTAGCGACTTTGCTTTCCTTTTGTTCAGATGGATGAATGTGGTGACCTGACCGAGTTCAGTTCTTGTCCTCTTGATCTGTCACTAATAAATTTCTCTTTCAAGGTAAGCCTTATTTTTAATAAATTTCTTGAATAATTTTCTGTTTTCTACGTGACTTATTCTGAAGTGGTATCCCAAGTACACTTGGAATTCTTTTCCAAAAACGAAAGCACACTTGGAATTATGTACGTGGTGATTGTCATGAACTTACTATCACCAACTTGGATTGAGTATCATTAGCTTCAGCATTAGAGTACCGGCTTTTAGCTCAGATGGTTACTTTATTAGGCTGCAACATGAAAATACAGATAAGAACTGAACTTTTGGCGCTAACAACATGATGGTGTGATGTCTAATATTACGCCTTTGACGTAAATTACTGTTTTTGAGACGCAGTGTTCATTAACCTACCTATTTTGTATGTTGACAATCTGTTCTAAGTTCTTTATTGGTTATATTTAGTTTTTCTTCCTGTTTTTGTTTCTCCCTTGCAGAATTTATCACAGTTGGCCTCCATTAATCATGAGGTGCTTGTGCAAAACACGAAGGATTCCGCAAGGAGTTCTCCAGCCAAAGGTGCGGGTACATAGTGCATTGTTTCTTTTCGCTGCGACGGACATGTTTTTCATTGAACTGTTAACCGTGTTCATAATAATTTTAGCAATATAGAAATTAGGAGATAGATTAGAGAGACAGCCGCTAAAAGAAATTTGATATTTGTACAGAGATGCTAAAAGAAATTTGATATTTGTACATTACTTTTACTTTTTGTTTTATAGATGAAAGGAAAATTACAGGATCATTTACATTTTTTCACGCTCGTTTTAATCCCCAAATCTATGAATATCTAACTACTTCATTTAGGCATAGCCAGGAATTTAATTCTCGTCATAAATTTTCAGAGTGAATCTCAACAATAGGAGATTAAAAAGGGATGAGCTGGCATCATCCTATAAAATAATGTTATTTAAAAAAAATCAACAATAAAAGTTGAGCAGAGTAAAATTATATCAAATATTGGATTCAGATAGTATGGATAATTATTCTATGATTCACCAGGAATACATGGATCATATATTGATCGGGTCACCTCATATTCCCAACTCATGCATTAAATATGCTACAAATCCACTATTAGATTAATCTTATTTCCTTCACCCATTTTTTTTTTTTATACAAAAACTAATAATGTAATAATCTCCATTCACTTCGCTGTCAAGTCTGAATCGTTTCTATGCATAAAATACGTAATGAGCGATCTTCACAAAATTGAAAACAAGACTAAAGGCTGAATCGTTTCTATTAAAGAATAATAGAACTTTATTTCTAAAACGATTGCAGGTAAAAGAGATCAGACGGGAATTGGTAATCCCTTCTTAGCCATGCTATCTAATATATCGTTGAGAGCCTGACACAGTCCAACTATCTGCAAAATCAAAACAGATCAAATTAAGCGCTGCAGAAAGATAACTCTTAACTATAACCACGAACAGTTCAAATCGTATAATTTGTGAAACAGTCGGTGAATGTTATCAGGTAGATAGTTACCTGTTGATCCCATTGTTGCAGTTCTTCAGTATCATCCTCAAAATGTATAACAGCTTCCACCTAGCATATTATAATTATTCAGATAGATGTTAGTGATTTGTGCATTTTCCAGTAAACTGACTAATTTGTCCATTGAAATAATATCACCATATCACATTGACCAGCCCAGGACGAGAAGTCCAAGACGAAGGTCACACTCACAAGGACAAATGAAGTTCAGCCCAGACGAAATATGGCATTTCACTAAAACAAGCTGGAACTAAGGGTACGTTTGGGATTGAGGTGTTGTGGTTTCAATCCATGACTATTGAGAGAAGGAATCACTAAATATAAGCAGATGGGCGGGTGGTAAACGTTAGCTGCCAAGCAAAAAAAGATGTTTACCAAATGCTTCAGTTATGCTTTCACAGTCAAGTAGAAACAGAGTCCCAAACATAGCATATTCTAATAGATTATATTGGAATTTGAATGAATGTAACAAGACAAGTCTTAAGATTCCAACATATTGTGGATTAAGCATCAAGTCACAACTCTCTGAATGGCCTAGCTAGCAGTAACAAAATTTGAATGACAACTAGGAAATGAAGTTACCAATTTCACGCTTATAATGAATATATTCATATTGGGAAAAATATTGTGAGCTGGTATGTCGTACCTGATCAATGGATCCCCTCATTCTGTCCTCAAAAATCATTCTTGATGCAATCTTCTCAGCCTGTAAAGGAGACCAATGAGGCAATGACACATCACGGAAAAAAGACACCAGTGTACTTTCCAAAGACAGGAAAACAGAAAACCAAAAACCATGATTAAAGTAAAAGTGTCAACACCAACAGTCTAAATGTGCACAGAAACCCTAAGAGCAACACACTCATTTACCATGTTAGACAAAAAGAGGTCAAAACCAGCAAGCTTGTCAGGAATGTAAGTAGGTTGGGCATGGCAAAACCATTCCTTGCCCCCAAGCAGTTAAGTATGTAGGGAATATATAAAATAATAGTCAGTCTAAAGATCCATTCACCTTTCTGGGACTATTTCTAGCATTACAGAACAAGATTGATGAGCAGTCCAATGAGAAGATGGTGACCATTAGCAGAATAGATGTAAACTAGGGAAATCAATATGATATAATACCTTTTGAGGAGCAATACCAAGCAAAGTGCCCAACTCGTCAAAACTTATGTTGGTGTAAAGCTTGCTTGCACTCAAAAGATTATGCTCAATCATAGCACGATCCAACACGGTAAAATTATCCGGGAGAAGAGCTTTCTGTAAAAAAGAAATGATGCATTTAACAAAAAGTAAATGCAATAGATTCGACATATGAAAGCAGCAACAGCGTTTATAACCTGATGAGGTTTCAGCTCTTCCGCGAATGCATCGATTTCAGGTTTTCTCAAAATTCTCTCCAAATATACCTGGCAAATTCCATATAATGACTTCAGTAGAAATTATAACATGGTCACAACTCTTCAAAATATTCTAGGCATGAGAAACAACTTAATGGAATTTGTGCACACAGATAAAGAGAGAGGAGAGAACCTTTTGCAATATTGGGTATATTTTCAATTTTGAACACCGTTCATCCTGAATCATATCCCAATACATGAGCATAATTTAATGTAAACACCACAAATTAAATTATTGAATGTTTCTTATTTCAAATGAGTGCTTACTTTGTACAAAGTGGCAAGGACACGAGAGCGCTGAGGACCAGCAGCAGCCAAAATTGTACAGGTCACAGCAGCAGATAGAGCTTGCTCCAGTGCTTCCTCATCAATTGTTCTAAACAATATCACTCATCTTATAAGTGTCCCAACCACAAAATAATAGGCAGTGTTGTTAGAGGCGACGACGCGACGTGAGGCGCGTCTTGAGGCGAGAGGGGCATGCCATGCGCCTCAAGACAGCTGAGGCAAGGAGAGGAGCAGTGATGTGAGCTGAGGCACACGAGGCGAGTCGACCAATAGAAAAAATCGATAATGGATTATATTTTGTTATTTGACAAATAACATCATTAATCAATAATTATAAAACAAATATAGCATAAATTTTATTATTTAGTATTATATTTTATAATTCCAATTTCATAATGTATGATTCATAAATATAATTATGCGCCTAATGTCTGTGAGGCATGCACATCTCGACTCACGCCTCGCTTTTTAGGCTCTCATCGCCTCAGTGCACCTCTCGGCTCTCGCCTTTGACAACACTGATAATAGGGCTGGTGTTTATCAAGTCTGTCACAAGTAGGGTTGACAATTTTACCCACAAACCCGCAAACCTGCAAAAACCCACCCGCAATGGGTAGGATTTGGTAAATATATTAGTGGGTGCGGTGCGGGTTTGGTAATTTAAAGCAGAACCCGCTGCGGGTGCGGTGCGAGTTTGGTATTTAAGAAAAAAATGCGGGTATCCATATACCCGCAATATTATTTTTTATTAATTAATATTTTTAGGACAATATAAAAAAACATTCATATAAAAACAACTAACAAAATCTAAACCTAAAACACTAATCCACAGTTTCACACTCTCACTCAGCCGCAGCCCGCAACCTGCCCAACTGAAGATTTTTTGCATGACTATTAATTTTTTTTTTTAATCACACCTGTTAATAAAATTATAATGCAAAAATTTGGATTAAGTTCACATAATCAGAAACGGGAGAGGAGCAAAATAAGCTAGTGTTTGCTGCAACTTCAGTAGCTTTCCTGCTTCTTCATTACACTTACACCACTTGAGCCTTGTAAGCATCACTTTCATTACAATTAGCATAAAAAATATGACCAAAGATTGGTGATTACTTTTTAGCTTATTGTCGATTGAGTTGACTAATTTAGATCATTATAATTATGAAGGGAATAACTCGTTTTAATTATATTTATATGAAAAAACAAACATATGGTACTGAGTATTTCATACATTATGTTATCTATGTACTGTATATACATACATTGCATGTTGTATATGTCAAATGAAAAACAAATGTGAAAACTACAGCTAACAATTAAAAATAAATTATTTAATTAAAAAAATTATATTATTAGAACACAAAGTAATTCAATATTTTTTAAAAACCCGCCAAAAAATCCGTGGGTACCAATGCGGGTTTGGTAATTTATTTTATATGCGGTGCGGGTTTGGTAATTTATTTACAATGCGGGTGCGGGTTTGGTAATGGAAAACCCGCACCATACCCTACCCACTGCCATCCCTAGTCACAAGTAAATCAATGATCTAAAGAATCAGAACACCTAGCAGCATCTGAAACCTATGCAATCACCAAGCGGCCAAAAGGGCAGGCTAGAATAGTACTAAACAAGAAACAATCACAAACACCCACATTAAATATTCATATTTTTCGGATGATTCGAGGTATATCTTCTAAATCTCAAGTAAAAAAAATACAATTAAGAGTTACAAGTGCACATACTCATCTCCTATCTGCCGCTTCTCAATTTGAGATATGTCATAGTAACGCAGTGCTGCTTCCAAGAACTTTCTTTTCAAATCCAAAATCCTGGCATAACAAACCTAATGACAGAAAAAGGAAAGACCAACCAAAAATAAATTAAGAAAATACAAAAGATTCTGAGGAGACTATCATCCTTACTCTCAAACAATTTCAAACCTTATACTGCAGACTCAATACTTCATGCTGACTGCTGCTAACCAAGAATGATGCTTTATTAATGAAAGCTTCTGCATTAACAGCATCATCATCCTGGAAAATATACAGTTTCAAATGAAGAATATTTTAAGACGCATTTGTTATGAACCTCCAACCATAGAATTTGACAAAATGCATACATGGAGTATATGTCCGTAAATAAAAAATATATATATATATAAATAAAAGATGCATAAACTTCAATCGGCAGTAGAATCCTCTTCATGAAATATTTCCACCACCTTTGCTTAATTTTTGATGTTGCATATAAAAAAGCACCTTAAAATAACTACCAACCAATATACGCAAATATGTTTATATTCACATATATAGCCACAACAACAATCTTTCACAACCCTACCTGCACAAGTGAGACCATGCGCACATGAAAACGCCCAAAAAAGAGAGAGATAACTGTGCCATGTTATTTGAGAGTTACCATTGACGACGGGCCTATACACCGCCCTAGACAAGACTTTCATGTGACATTCACAAGATGAATACTTAATGTTGACATATACAATGAATGAAATTTTCAGCATTAGATTAAAGTTGCTTCACAAAGTGAATACCTCAAGATATAGGCGAGCAATCTGGACACATTTTGACAACCTGAATGTGTCGTCAATGACCCTGATGGAAATATTACAAGAGAATGCATCAATAACCATGATATTGTGCAAGAGTAGCTAATGCTAATATATATATATATATATAAAATCTAATTCCCACACCTCATTCCAGAATCGAGATCAATTCCACTAAGCATCTGAGCTGCTTTTGACCATTGCTGCTCAGACTCGTATAAATCAGCAAGTTTCTCCCTGATAATTAACACCTGAACTCATACCAAAAAAAAAAAAAAAGGGATTTAAATTGCAATAAACAAGTACAAACAATGAGACCTAATGTTGCATACGTGTAAGAAAAACTTGACAATTTCACTCAATTCTGCCACCATTCTCACCAAAATACTATATCAGCCAAACGAATACCTAGTCCCAATAACTAAAGCTCCCTAGTGAAACTTAAAATTTAAATTTATCAATATGAAAAATTCAAAAACAATGTGGCATCAACTGTCCAAGTAGTAAAAATATATTTCTAGCAACTGCCTGAACGAAAATACAGTCCAAAGCGAACCTGTTCCTCGAACGAGACAACACGAGGTTGAATTTGAGCGAGGGTATAATGGGCAATCTCCTTTTGCGTCTCCGGCTCTAATCTCCCTAACTCTTGTGCAAAAGTCTGCAACAACTGACGCGAAACAACCAATGGTACGTCATCCGATAGCACTGCATAATCAAGAATTTAAAAAATTATTTAAAAAAAAATAAGGTCGAACAAAAAAGAACTGCGTTCTTAAAAGTTAATGGATTTCAAAAAAAAAAAAAGAAACCCTAGGTGAAAAAAATATATATTAAAGAGATAGTGAGAGAGAAACGTGACCATGGTCGATGAACTTCTTGGCTCGAACGATGTCGTTTGACGATATAACAGTAGAGAGAATGTGCTTATACTGCTCGATCTTTTGCCTCTGGTCCGTGATAGCAGAGGCGCTCGCTAATGCACTTTCCATGGTTGTTAAATTATTCTTTTGCTTAGTGTCTGTGATTTTTATGTTGAATTTTTTCATCTTTTTAAATATTTATATGCGGTTTGCCCCACTCCGATGCTCAGATGTGAATCAACTTTCCAGCGTGTTGGTGATCCCGGTTCCCGGATCTATATTATGAGACACGGCAGCACTACTTATTGTGTATGACATGTCGTTTTGTTTCTGCGACGACATGCCATCCCTTAATTGAAAAAACTACCCGTTTCTTTCATTTTTTTTTTTTTGAAATTCAACCCTAACTGTTTAAACACATTAAGACCAAAGTAACCTTGCAAAACCAACCTCCTCTTTTTCTTCAGCCCCTTCGGAATTACGCTGGGGGGGCATCTCTAATCCACTGCATCATTTAATACAAGGGATAATTTTTGGACTAAATATTTTTTTTTGTCCCTAACCCATTACATTAGATATTACA
This sequence comes from Zanthoxylum bungeanum, assembly GCA_019454045.1. Classification (NCBI taxonomy): domain Eukaryota; kingdom Viridiplantae; phylum Streptophyta; class Magnoliopsida; order Sapindales; family Rutaceae; genus Zanthoxylum; species Zanthoxylum bungeanum. The sequence continues at coordinate 298,373 of SKCR01028663.1, read as the reverse complement.
TTAAAAATGATATTTCTTAAATAATCTTCGTAATATTCTTTATTTATTAATATCATTCCACTTCTATTAATATATATATATTTTATTATTCATAAAGAATGACTATTTTACCCTTAATTAATATAATAATAATGTAAAATATTTATTATTAAGATAAAATAACTATAAATTACATTTATTAAAGAGTTAAACAAATATTACATTAATTTATTTATAATTATTATAAAGTATATATTAAACGAGAATAATGATAATTATTTAGCATTATCAATATAAATGTTAATATATATAATAATTAACCTTAACAAATATATATTTAATAAATTCATTAAATAATAAATGTGATATAATTGAAACATGTTAGATTATGGTATAATTATAATTAAATAAAGATGTAATTGTATCTAGCTTAAATGATATAGGATCATAATATAATATATAAAATTAAAGAGGACCAAAAAAAAAAAAAATCTTGTGCCAAATTTGGCGTGTGCTACCATGCACCTGTTTGGATCACCCACCCAACGTCATTTTGGCGCAATAACGCTGGATTGGAGATGCTCTAACAGTTTGAGTTAAGTGACACTGTGGTTATTTTTAGATCCCCTCAGTATGTTACTATCAGAAAAGAGACATAGATTATGACATATGATTAAACCTGTCTCCCTAGTGTTAGTAGTGTTAGTATATAAGTTAATTAGTAGTACGATACGATTATGTTCTAAACACGCGCGTCTAGGCGGCGCGTATAGGTTCATAGCAGCAGCAGGCAGGATGGCCACGATTCTCGATAAAAACGTCAGAGCAGGCGAGGACATCAAAGAATGAGATTGGGTCACACGCAGAGTTTTTCAAACACAAAGGAGATTGAAGATGGTAGTTGGGACCCAAACTAAGAAGGTCCATACATCGTCACAAAAGTTGTCGGGAGAGGAGCCTACAAGCTACAAACCATGAATGGGACTCCCGTCCGTAATAGTTGGAACGCAGTTCATCTTAAGCGATTCATCTGGTAACACTTATGTTTTGTTATTTTTCGAGACATTTACCTTTTGTAGTACTTAGTTGTCTTTCGAAAGTATGAAATAAAGAAATTTATGGAAGTCATTCGACTGATTGCAATAAAAATTCATAAGTATCGTTCATTAGGAACTCTACTTCGTACGACAAAAATAGAGCGCCTTGTTCAAAATTTTGGCGTACCTCATTTCCATTCGACAAAGCAGTTTTACTTCATACAAAATGTTAACAAAAAACCTTAAGTACATTAGAATATAAAATCCTTAAACTTCAAAGGCACTGGTTGGTTCTTCTTCGGCAGCCGCTGGAACGCTGGCAGAAACATCTTCTTGGGCTTCAAGCTCCATCCTGGCTTCAGTATCGACCACAGCCGGTCCAACATCCTCTCATTCCTCCAATCGTTCCTCGATCCTTCCCATTTCAGCTTCAGGAATTGCCATTGACTCTACCTCGCCCTTTCTTGACTCGAATTCCTCACCTTTTTCTTCCTCACCATCCTCCGTCGACGAGGAAAGCCTGGCTACACGTCTTTCGTACTCCCGAATCCACTTCTCAGGCTTCCAGTCTACATGCTTCCCAGCAAGATATTCCTTCATCAAATCATATATATCTTTCATCATGGAGTCTATGGCAATTTCCTCCATTTGCTCTAACAATTGTTCATTTTCCTTCTTCACGCTTTCAAAACTTTGCATATAGCTGTCGATCGTTAATTCAGATGTTTCATTCTCCATCTTTAAAGTAGCCTTAACTTCCTTCAACTTCTTCTCAAGCCATTTTTCCTTTCTTTGTAAAGCAACCAGCCCGAACTTCAGTTCTGAAGCTTCATTCCTCACCACTGACAACGTTTTTTCCAGCTCCCTGATCCTTCGTTGACTAGATTCTGCATTTTTTCGCATGTACAGACTACATTCCAATACCTGAAACAACCCAAGTTAAGAGATCATTCGACCAAAAAAAAGGTATTTACTATACTCACTTGATAGTTCAGAGTTATGGCTTTCCTCATAGCCTCCACCGGGCCGATCCGTGTTAATCTTTCTTCATCCCCCTCTAGAAGAAGCCCATCCACAAATGAATCGATGCTTGAGGGATCAGAGATTGCAGTCGACTCGCGAGGAACCTTTAAAATGAGATTATCAGCGTCTTCCTCCACCTCAGTAATGGATTTCATTTTCTTCCCTGCAGAAGTCATTTCAGTCGACTTCCCCTTTTCCGCAACAGCCTCACTCGAGACGACTTCTTTCGGTTGAGTACCAGTTTCTTTCTCGACTTCCGGATCTTTCTTCTTCAACTTCCTTGCTTTCCTACGGTTCTTCATTTCGTCGAGTGAGGCTACTGTAAATGGTCCAGCCATCATGTCCTTTGCGCATAAAAGCTCTTCAGGTTTTAGGGGCTATCGAAATTTAGACGCTCTGTATAACTCTCGACACGACCATCTACAATTTATCACGGGCAATACGTCGTTACAAAAGGCCAGAAGTGTACCTTCTCCTTCTCGGTTGTGAATATCCATCCACAATAGAGTAGCCTTTAATCTCTTCTCCACCAAGATGGTTTTATAGTATCTTTCTTCAGCCGGCAAAGTTATAATCGTTTTGGTGTTGGAAATTGTTCGAGCAGTCGAGACAAATGATTTATTTCATAAGGGGTCTGCAGCAACAAATACATGGTTATTCAAAATCATAAGTGAGATTCAAGGATTAAACATTAAAGAAGAAACGCTACTCACTTGACAAACTTCAATATTCTGGGATTCGACCAGCCCCGGCCGATCCAAATATACCCTCACCCATTGCAAAGAAATAATCAGATTGCCAATTCCCCCTATCATTAGTCGGCAATCCGGTAACTAAATGTGCCTTCCTCTGGCCAAGAATCAAGGTATACCTTTCATTCTCCTTCAAGTGTTCTTTCAGGTAGTATGTGGCCAGGACATCCTTCACCTCAAAAAGCACTCCTAACTCGAAAGACATGTATTCAATCGACAATAAAATCATCAATGCATTAAACATCAACTGAGAAGAAGCAACCTCAAAATGATCCAGAACTTCCCAAACTAGTCTTGGTATAGGGAACCTCAGCCCGTCAGCGAAAGGTCGCACGTAGAATCCCATCCACCCCATAACTTTATAGTCAATCCTCTCACTCGACAAAGGTACCCTTAGTTCCAAAGAGTCAGGAAACCTATACTTGCACCTGAGTTCCCTTAGTAGTTTTTCAGTCATTCAACTAGCAGGATTCTTAGATAATAAGTTAGTTGGTTCGCTCGTACTAGGTATTTCACTCGACTCTCCAATGGCTGGTAAAGTCCTCAGTGGTATGGACTCGGTAGGGACCTCATTAGACGACCTAGCTAATGTAATTATACCAGCCTCGATCAACTCCTGATACGACCAGTCCTTATAGACTTCATCCACATTCGTCTCACTCGAAGAAGATCCGAAAAAACTATCAATCTTAGCACCTACGCTGCCTAAGGATTCTCCACTTGAAATCCTCCAAACAACAAGCATATAAACACTAAGCTCTCTAGTAACCTATTTTCTAAAGATCAAAACCCACAAACACAATTCTAAAAATATTTCCAAAATCTGAAAGATCAAACAACCTATATTATCAAAGAACAACTTGAATCTACACTATGAATGTTTAAATAAAATGAAGAACAAGAGATGGGCTTTTGAAGAATACCTTGAAGGCTTGAGAGCTAAAGCTTGAGAGCTCCCCCAACACGATATCTGAAAGGAAATTTTGAGAATGAGGCAAATAAAGACTCGATGCTCTCTTATACACCCTTCCATTTTGGAGCCTCAAATTCCCGCAAAAAATCCCTCGAAACTCACGCTAGGGTTTGCACTAAATGGCTGAAAAGAAACCTAGAAGAATCCTATCGTCTAATAAGAAGCTGCATAAAAGGCCTAGCAAGGAAAACAAAGTCACTCGACATAACACACATGAACCATCATCTGGTTTAGTCGACCGGGGACATCCCCCAGATGACTCATGTCGAGTTAAATATGATTATGCAATTTAGACCCGGCCGGCGGTTCAGAACCGAACCGAACCGGCCAGTTTCCGGTTCCACAAGTGTGGAACCGGAACCTTGAACCGAACCGGAATCGACCGGTTCGGTTCCGGTTCCGGTTCGGTTCCAAACCTTTTTTAAAAAAATTTTTTTGAAAATTAATTAAAATAAATGAGATTAATTTTATAAATAAATAAAAATTATACATTGAATAGCTTGAGCTTAAATTTTTAAAAATTTAAGTTGCATATGTATCCTCTAAGGGTGAGAGGAATCAAAGCTCACGTAGTTCCATTACAAATTTAAGACATATCCCCTTTGTAAATTATAATTTTACAATTATCAATCATCATTATCAGTTGATCCATAGTAAGCTTGTAAAGCACCATTCAAACCTTCTAATTTAAATCTAGGATAAAAAAACAGCAGCAATAAGATAAAGTAAATGAATTTCTCTAAAATAATGCAACCATTTTACCTTCATAGCAGTAATGGCTTCGAACAAAACATAATCATTAGGATCGTGACTTTCAGCATGTTCATCCAAAGTACCAACAATATTCAAACTTTCAAGAACAAATAAATGTGATGTAGGATAATAAACACCGCTAAAAATTAAAGTAGCGTCATTAAAAACTTTTAAAATATCGCAAATTCTTCTCTATTTTTTGCATTAGAATAATTAAATAAATCTACAGCACTCGTACCTCTACTAGATGATGCGTACTTGGCCATTTGAGTTTGCGTCGTATCAATGCCAAGTTCAACCGAATGATGTTTTTCCATGTGCTTGATCATATTGCCGTATCCACCAGAAAATTTATAGGTAACCCCACAATAGGTGCAAATTGTTCGTTGTGTATCATCTTCTAGGCGTTCCAAATGAAAATGAATTTTGAAAATATCCGAGGACCGAGCCTTAACTTCTCTTCTCTGTGATTGTGCACCGACACTAGGGCCGTTCTCTTGGGTTGGCATATTTGACATTATATTCTCAGATGAATTTGCCATTTTTCGTTTGAGAAATTAGGAAGAAAAATAAGAAAATTGAATAATTGCGATTTGCGAATTATAACAAATTAACAACTAATTGAATTGAGATTGAGAATAAGATTATAAGAGAATCGTATTGAATTGAGATTGAGAATAAGAGAATTATAAAAAATGAGAGAGTTGAGAATTTGGTGTGTTGAAATAATGAAAAATGAATCATATTTATAGAGTTTTAGAATTTTTTTTTATACCAAAAATACCCCTAAATATAACCGTTTTATTACCGTTATTAGGGATATATTAGTCATTTATATTTTAATTTATAATTTTTTTTAATTTTTTTTTTCATACGGCTCCCTGCCCCCCAACGGCTAGTAGCCGTTGGGGAGGGTTCCTGTTGGAACCCTACGGTTCCAACATGAACCATACGGTTCCAACCGGAACCGTTTCGGTTCCGGTTGGAACCCTTGAACCGGTGGAACCGTACGGTTCCACCGGTTTCGACCGGTTCGAGTTGGCGTCGAACCCCAACCGAACCGGTCGGCCACGGTTCCGGTTCTGGTTTGGTTCCGGTTTTGAACCAGAACCGTGACCGGGTCTAATGCAATTCACTCATTTCATACGACATGTCAAGAGAAATTTCTCTTTGACCATCATCTGGTTCAGTCGACAAGGGAAATCCCCCAAATGACTAATGTCGAGTCAAATATGATTATGCAATTCACTCGTTTCCTACGACATGTCGAGTGAAATTGCTTCTGGACCATCATCTGGTTCAGTCGACCGGGGACACCCCTAGATGACTCATGTCGAGTCGAATATGATTATGCAATTCACTCGTTTCCTACGACATGTCGAGTGAAATTGCTCATGGACCATCATATTGTTCAGTCGACCAGGGACATCCCCCATGAGACTCATGTCAAGTCAAATAGATTTATGAAATTCACTCATTCCGTACGACATGTCGAGTGAAATCAATCTTGAACCATCCTCTGGTTCAGTCGACCGGGGACACCCCCCAGATGACTCATGTCGAGTCGAATATGATTATGCAATTCACTCATTTCCTACGACATGTCGAGTGAAATTACTTATGGATCATCGTCTGGTTCAGTCGACCGGGGACACCTCCCAGATGACTCATGTCGAGTCGAATATGATTATGCAATTCACTCGTTTCCTACGACATGACGAGTGAAATTGCTCTTGGGCTATCATCTTGTTCAGTCGACCAGGGACATCCCCCATGAGACTCATGTCGAATCAAATAGAATTATGGAATTCACTTGTTTCATACGACATGTCGAGTGAAATCCATCCTGAACCATCCTCTGGTTCAGTTGATCGGGGTTATCCCCCAGATGACTCATGTCGAGTCAAAATGAAGACATGGACTTCCTACAGTCCATACGACACAATGTCGTGTGCAATAACTCATGAACCTCCATCTGGTTCAGTCGACCGGGGACATATCCCAAAGTCTCATGTCGAGTCAAGTTGTAGACATGGATTACACATGTCGAATGACATATATCCCAACATTCATCTGGTTTAGTCGACTGGGTACTTCCCCAATGGCTCTTTTGGAGTCAAGGTCATGACCCTGACCTTCATTTAGTTCTTTCGACTGGATACATCCACGACGGATCATATAGAGTCAAATTTATAACTTGACATCTGTTTGGTTCGATCAATAGGCAGCATCAACGCTTAGGTACATCGACATCCTATGTTCTCGCCCCAGGCGACACACGCGTCAAGTACTCTCCAAGTCAATGACTCCTTGACTTAAAGAGTATGGGACAAACTGTACGGGCCAAATTTGGGCCCAAGGGTAAAATCGACATTTTACCCCAAGGCCAACCACCAAGCCCGAAACCCATTAGTGAGTCTGGCCCGAAAGCAAAATATCAAACCTAGAGGCCTCATGGGCCCAAGCCCATTGTCATCAAGAAAACCAACAGACACCAGTTACCAGATCAAGAGAAAACCTAAACTCATAAACATCATCATAAAGCCGTCAGTTACCAGACATAAACCATCCATTAATCCGCCAGTTATAATGACTCCAACGGGCAGAAGAGAAACCCCACATCAGGGGGCCTATAAAAGAGAAGATCCAGGGCATAGAGAAGTGAGAAAAAGAGATCACATTGCATTACTACCTATCATCGAACAAATCATAATACCCTGCCCTCACGGCAATCAAACAGAGACTGAGGTAACTTCATGCCTTGTTCTCCTTACTTCCAACTTATCCATATTACTGACTTGGGCGTCGGAGTGCCTACGGCTTCCACCATATCGGTGGGCAGTAACCTCATCGCTCTTACTACCCTTATTTTGCAGGTTCGCTAGTGCCCTACATTTTAATTCTCGATTGTGGACCTCGGCCAAAATCAGCGTCCACAATTATACCTTCAGCAGATACTTGAAAAGGATATATGGTAGTTAAGAAAGGAATTCCAAGAATTATAGGTTCAGTTAGGTTCTTGACAAGAATGAAAGTAGATTTTATTTGAAGATTGCAGTTATTGGCACAGATCTTAGCTTTAGTTAGTTTGTATTGAATATTTAATGGCGTACCACTAGCACCATATAATTTTTCAGTTATTTTTTCATAAAATTGAGTAGGTATTAGTCCTTATTCGATGCAATTTTCATTTGCTCTAGAATCAACTAGAGCAATGGTGTCAATTTGCAAAGAATCATCGATGATGATAGTAATTTTAACATGCCATTTTTGAAATATTTAATTTTTGTAATTGTTTTTGAATTTGATTCAAACCATCTTCCGAAGAATATTTGAATTTGAATTTTTTATCTTCGTTAAGTTCTATTGGAGGTTTAAAAAGTGGAATTTTTGGATCAATTTTGTATATATTCTTTCTCTGGGGGGTTTTGATGAAACGGTGGTTTCAGAGTTTGTTGATTCAGTTAAAATTATTTCAACAGTATTTAATTGAGTTGCTATTGTGTTTAATAATTGATTAGAATAATTATTTTGTTGTTGTAAACTACGAATATCAGAATATTGTATTTTATCTGTATCTTGTGTGGTTCTTGGAATTTTAAAAGGAGCAGCCTTAATTGGTTGATCACTGTATTGAAATTGTATTTCTGTTAAGGGTGGATGGACACTTGTTATTTCTTGTGGGGTACTTGAATCAGTTTTCCAATTTTTACTTATTGATTTAGTAACAATAATAGTTTTTTTTTCTTGTGGATAAAATTCTTTCATCCATAAGAAGAAAGGCACATGTTCTTGTAACTTTGTTATATCTTTTAGATATTGATCTTGTATTTTTGATTTCTCAGTTTCTAAGAATATTGTCCTATATATTTTTCTGGGTTTATCCCATCTAGGATGCAAATATTCTTCTTGTATTAATTCTTTATTGACAATAAATTCTTTATGAATAGTCATTAGATGACTATTAGAAGGGGTTGGTGACTTATTGTCTTCTCTCATTTGAGAATATGTTGGAGACATAGACTCAACCGATTGATCATCTTGATAAACGGGCTGGGGAATATTTTGATTAAAATCAACTCCTGATAATCTTGTTACTGAGGGTTCTTGAAATGAAGTCCTAGCTGACTGAAAGTCTCTTAGAATAGATGAACTGCCTAGAGAACTAGGAATTTGTTGTATATTTTTAAATTGAATACTAACACTTCCATCAGAATATTAACTTATTATACTTGTACTAGATCGTCTTTCTATTGGTGAAGGAGGAACTATTTCTCTAAGGTTTCAAGCACTTCCTTGAGTTATTTCATTCCATTTAAGTCTTTTAGGAGTTATAGCATTTGATCTCAAAGGATTTACTTCAAGTAATATTGATCCATTCCTAGAGCTAGATCTCATAGCTTTAGGATTAATCTGACTTCCCATTACTTTATAATAAACACGATAAATAATAGCTATTGATTTAACATTTTCTAAAACATGTAAATTTTTTGATTGAACATTGAGAGTTAAAGCATGCATGATATGAGGATCATGTAAAGATATTGTAAAATTTGGATAACAATTTGAATAATCATGACCATTAGCTATATTTGATTCTACTAATGCAAGTAATGAGTCATTAAAATTGATAAAACGAGCATCTCATAATGCAAATAATATTGGAATATCTAATCCTAATTTAAACAAAGGTTTAGCTGCTATTTGCACCATTCCTATATGTAGGTAATTGAAATTATTTCTTCGGTGATGAGATATGGCCGATTGAGAGAACAAAGATATGGTACAGGTTTCTTGATTCAAATGTATTGTTTGTTCATGGGTTTTTATTGAGTGATCTTGAACAAAAGAAAAAAGTCATTTTTTATATATTGTATCAAAATTGGCTAAAGGTATATACCAGTTTTGCAATTGATTTTCTATTTTGGCTATTGGTTCTTGATTGTTATCGATTTATTAGCTATTGAGAATATCCGGATCATTGAGTATATCTGTAAAAGATTGAGAAGAAGAGGCTTCAGACACTTCATATTCGAATCTAGACCTATTGGATCTAAATCTAGATAACAGACTCATACAATTTTCTTAAAACTCAAAGTTGTAACACCCCGCCAGAGGCAGAATGCTACCGGCAGGAGATATGATTGACCCATCTGCATAAGCTTTTAAATCATTTCCAGGACACTTGTGAGGGTGACTGCCGCTTGGGTGATATGCGTCTCAAGCATGACATCCAAAGCTGAAGTGGTTGACCCACCTAGAAACCAACCTGCAAAACTAGCAAACTGGTTTGATGTGAGTTTTAAAAACTCAGTAAGTAACCATGCAAACATTACAAACAAAACATACAAATTAATCACACTAGAAATTTTTCAGAGTTTTCAATTTATTACAAGTATTAGAATTATCAACATTCTCTTATCTTTCATACTTTACCCATATCAAATTTTCATATTTACATATTGTCAATGTAGTGGCTAGAGATTCAAAGCACACGAAACATGGATTCGAAATCACAAAGTACATCACATAACATCGAAACCATTTCAATGTTGAAATATGAAGTCACATATTAATACTTATCACAGTAAATATTTTTGAAATATCATTAAATCGGTGAATCTAACAAACTTTCTTCAATATCAACACAATCTTTTTCTAATCTTCTTTAATCTACGATAATCTTACCATAGCTTAACACTTGGGTTTCATTTACATTCACACATACCTTAGCACACTTCTTTTATAAACATCCAAATACAATCTCAGAACTCTTACACACATGCGTACATATCAATACAATTTAGCAAGCACACTCTCTAACCTCTGATAGTTACATAAGGTTCAAATCATCCATTGTTTCACATAAGCATACATAACCCACACATACCACGAGTTTCATCACACACATACACACACTCAGAGGTATCTACAGTCATCACGCAATCAAATATGAAGCACACATAACAATCAATACAACAAAGATCACATCATCAAATCAAACATACAGACAGATTCACATACCATATAACATAAACTCATCACATGACTCCTCATAAACAAGCACATACACGACAAACAATCCAAACATCATTCACATACTCGTATACATACATATACTTCAAACTCATGAATATACACCTCATTACGAAATCAAATCTCATATCCCACAAACACTATTTTATCATCAGAGTAGTCATACTTATACGTGTATAAATCAAACATACTAATATACTCAATCCTCCGAATTCGGATACTATAGCCTTTAACAGTCGTCATCTCTTTCATTCAAGAAATGCTTAGCCCACTCTCATTCCTTATCACACTTAACCAATTCAACCTCTATACACATAACTCACATGTATAAGTCAATGACAACTTATTCATATTGCATACACTTACATAAACTAATACCAATAGCTCAATTTATCAATTCTGTATGTTCAACCTATACATATCTTAATATCATATACATATGCGAACACACATTCATATACTTATACATGGACATATTCCTTTACATACACGCATTCATATTATTACAGATTCATATCCTTATGTACATCCATACATACACACAAACAATAAGTTCATCAAGCATTGCACTTCATATCAAAGCATTGACAAAAGTCCATACCTGTGGAGGTCGATAAACTTAACTATACATGTTCTCGAACTCTGTCTCAGGAGTATCTTTAACTATCATCGAATTATCCTAAACATTTCAATCATATATATATATATATATATATATATATATATATAATATATATATATATATATATATATATATATATATATATATAACGCATATCAACAAATTAAGTATTCCTCGCATGAGTTACTTACCTGGTTTCGCGAGCGCCGCAGGTTCTAGTCAAGTCTGCCAAAACAAATGGCGAAACATCATCAGAAACACGACTTACGGAGTTCTCGGTTAAACTACGACAAAATCTCGGAACTTTCTGGAACAACCAAACGAAGTTTGATTTCAATGATTTCGATTCTATTATTCTAAAAATACCATTACAAACTAATTCATGCCACTAGTTAACTTGAATCCTCGGTTTACGTATTTTTGGAAAATTCTTCCGAAAATATTTCCGCAAACGCTACGGAAGGGTCTCGAACCCTCCGAACCTTCCTGGATTTATCCAAACATATTCGTAATATCATAAATAACTAATAACTATCATCAAAACCAAAATATATCTTCATACACAAAACCCACTTTTACCGAAACTTACATATTCTATCAGATCGATCAAACACATTCTGTTTTCACTCGGATTCTACCAAAAGCATATTTTCAATATAGTAATACTCAATCAATTCATTTTATATAAATACATAACTTTACAAAGCTACTGGATACATCCGAACATTTAACTATAAACTTGAAATTTACGAATCTTTACCGGGAGGTCTTACCGAGATTTTGAGGCCATATACGGACTCCAAACGATCCCACGAACACGCTGAAATCGACGGAATTTCGATCAGATTTACTGTTCATCATGGGTCACTATTCATCTGAATATTCTTCTCTCGATTCACGCAAAACCAAGTGCCATTCCGTAAAACCGACACCACAGCCTTGTAGTACTCTTGGAGAGCTTCGATTTGGCGGGTGGCTCGGGCCGTGAAACGAAGCGACGATCCGGAACCGTCAAACCCATTTCGTGACTGTTTTTCCCCATTCCAGCGCTGATTTCGGCGATCCAAACGACGGCGCCGGCCACCAGCAGGTGCGTCGTGGCCGGGCACTTCAGATGATGGTGGTCCGCTGACGTGATGCTGACCGGAGGGCCACCGGCGAGAAGCTTCTCTCTCTCTCCCTCTCTCTCCACATTTTCTCCTTCTCTATTTTCTTCTTTGTTTTTCATTTATTTCTTTATTTATTTTTTTTCTTTTTTCTTTTTTAAAGAAAAATTAGTAATGAAAAATGTTATTCCTAAAAAATTATTAATTTGCCCCCACTTAGAAGGGTATTTTCGGAAATCAACTATTTTGAAGCTCTTCTGATGTGATTTTCGAAAAGTGTTCAACGCAAAAGTTGTTCGTCTCGGAAAACGAGTCTGATAGTTTAAGAATCAGCTCAATCGGAGTTCGTTTGGAAGTTTTATAGTCGAAACAATAATCTTTTACTCATAGTACGATGAAAACCGAAATCGCGTAACCGGTTCTCGAAACCACGCGTTTTCCAACACGATGAAACTTCACTTAAAAATATTCCCACCTATTTTCCAACACATAAACTCTGATTTTCGATTACCATTCCGTTCCAAATCCTTATCTTTAATTCGGAAACATTCCAACCGTGTTGTGAAAAATTCGGGATATTACAAAAGTAGACAAAGAATTTTTTCTCCTATTCTGGGACCACCCTTAAACCAGACACGGCAATAACGGGCTGACCAAGAAGATTACCGGGCTAAACCAAGCAAAATAAAAGAAATAAACTTTGAAAATTTGAGGAAGAAGATAAACAGTACTTACTGTTGTGACACGTGGCGCTGATACCAAACTCGGCTACAGGATCTTTGTGACGAAGACGATGAAGCGTGCTGAGTGATAATTTGAGTGTGCGTGTGTGCTTTGAAGATTAAAATTAAAAACTTTCGAGAGAATATAATAGAAAACACGATTTCATTTAAACTAATATTGCACATTACATAAAAACAAGCTCTGCCTTGCAGAGGCAATTACACACAAATATATAGAATGGAGAATAAACTCCAAGACTATGGACATAAACAACAGATTTCAAAAGAAAATAAAAACAGTAATCAATTATTACACACAATAATTAAAGTAAAGCCAGCTCATTGAGACTTTAAGGATTGAAATGATAGGGAATCTTGAAAGTAAAGCCAACTAATTGAGACTTTTACAAAAGATAGATATGATGGAGAATCTTGAAAATCTTGAAATCTTGAAAGCTTTGTCGGCCATGATAATGACCAATTACTTCATATATTGATTGACGAAAACGTTAAAACAATCATCTTCATTGAGTGGAGTGAAAGATGATGTTGCGTCATCGCTTGCATCATCATCATAATCTTGAGATGTTCAGGAGAGTGCATCTAATAATTGCTTCTTGTATTCTTTTTTATTGGAGGCTGAGGCTAAAGAAGCTTGAATTTGACTCTTGTTTAAATGAAATTCTTGATTTTGAAGTTCCATAGAAACTGAATGAATTGATCTTCCGGCATGTTTATGGAACCATTGGATAACATCATTACAATAGGCATTTTGATTATTAAATCCAGACCACCATTTTATTTTAATAGATCTTGAAAGATGACGAATGGGAAAATCATGGATTCTATTTTCAATCTTGAAATTTGTCAGAGAAGCAATTATTCTAATCAATTATTAAACACAATAGCAATGATTTCAACAGTCCTGAATATCTCAAGATGATTTGAGTCTATAAATTAATTTGTCAGAGAAGCAATTATTCTAATCAATTATTAAACACAATAGCAATGTTAATAATCCACACTCAGCCCTTGTACACTCATCTTGAGATATCTCAAGATGATGATGTTAATCAACACTCAGCCCTTGGTTAATCCATTATATTTCATAATTTTTTTCTGAAAATATTATATTATATAACTATATTTGTATATTTTTAATTATTTTAATAAATTAATAGTCATGTAAATTTAGATTTTATTACAGTGGTAAATATGTAAAAATACCAATTATACTAATTTTTTTAGATTATGTAAAAGTATAAATTTATCATCTAACAATATTTAAAGTTCTTATAAATTACAAATCCATTACCATAGACTCCATATATAATTATTCTTAAACGAATTTGATTTACATTTTATTATTTGTTCAATAAATGAATCCATTTATTAAATGAAATAAATTTTCTAAATTCATAACCACTTCAATGTGAATCGAATGGAATTACAAATTAAGAATAGATTGCTTCCCTTAGTTCAAAGTATCGTAACGAATAAAATTTTTAAAATTATTTTAATTGGACAAGAAGATAGAAAAAATGGATATTACTATTTTTCCAATCAAAGAATGGCTTATGTGTGAAATTAGGTGAAAATATTTAAATAAATTCATTTTTACACCTAAAATTATAAACACTTTATTATTTTACACCTTATCATTAATAGCATTAAATAAATGATGATAATGCCACATGAGTATATTTGTTATTAAACAGAACTGACGCCACCATTTTAAAACTTTAATACTCATGTCTAATTAAAAAATAAGTAATTATCTTTCATCCACGGGCATGTCTATGATACCCAATGATATCACATATCAACTTTGAGCATTAAACAAGTGAATTATATCAATAAATATGAAATTTTTTAAAACATGAAATCAGTTGCATATTTATTGGTAGAAGTGGCATATTCAATGCTCAAAATTGCATTGAACATGCAACTTTGAACCCAAACCCTCGGGTATCATAGCATTACCCTTCATCCACCCTTAAATTTAATTTTCCACCTTAAGACACAAACAATACATAGATGATTTGAGTGTGTGCGCGCGCTTTGAAGATTAATATTAAAAACTTTGGAGAAAACACAAGTTTATTCAAACTGACGTTGCACATTACATAAAACAAGCTCTGCTTGCAGAGGCAATTACACACAAATATATAGAATGGAGAATGGATTCCAAGACTACTGACATAAACAACGGATTTCAAAAGAAAATAAAAATAGTAGTCAATTATTACACACAATAATTAAAGTAAAGTCAGCCGGGAGAATCTTGAAAATCTTGAAATCTTGGAAGTTTTGTTGGTCATGATAATGACCAATTACTTCATATATTGATTGACGAAAACGCCAAAACAATCATTTTCATTAAGTGGAGTGAAAGATGATGATGCGTCATCGCTTGCATCATCATCATCTTGATGTTGGACAATTATGACCCATATCGTCACTATTTGTAAAAGACACTGTGATTTTTGTACAAATTAACTATGTGACAATGGAAATTGCATTATATCATTTTGTAATTTGATTACTTGAATATATAAATGATAAAAGTCATTATGATTAGTTCCGGATTATAAGATGAGACAATATCAATCCATAAAGATTTAATCATTAAATATTCATAGTCGTAGTATTATCGAGACTGGACATCGATAATACGGAATAGACTAATATTGCACTTGTGCGTGTTATGGAAGCGTAACAACATAGTTCTCATATATTTAAGTATTGAATACTTATGCAAGTGTGATAGGAGGTTGTGTTTACCGATGGTACGGAAACAGCTTCGCTCTGGATAGACCCATCGGAATCCCATTAGTAGTATGACTATGTGTCTATGAGAATCCGAATTAGGGTAGGTATATTTGGTCTTAATCTGAGACTTACATCGCTAGTACTTGCGACAATCAATACATTTTGGTTTTGTTCGTCCAGGACTTTAACAGGTTCTGTGTACGCTTCTTCTGGGTTTATTGAGAATTGTAGTGTATTGTGTGTGATGTCAAGACGAAAGTATCACTTAAGTCATATGGAGATGATGATCACAAATGGATACAGAACTGATACTCTAATGTGTTGCAAGGTCGTGGTAGTGGTAGTGGTAATGGTATTGGTAATGGTAGTGGTAGTTAGACCCGGCCAAGGTTCCGGTTCGGAACCGGAACCGAACCTGTTGGAACCGGAAGGTCCGTGTAGGCACTGCATTTTTACACATAGAACCCGATGATGAGTCTTATTTGGAGACAACTACCTTTTAAGTCACGGAGGTCACGGGAACGGACATCGGAAGGGGAAATTCAGAATAAACAAGGTTCACTGTTTTCGTTCGTGCTACGTTCGTGTTTACGTTCGAACGTCAAACGGATTGCGGGCGTTCGTGTCGCGTTCGAGGAAGCGTTCGAACAGTGTCGGTAATTCTGGTTTTGCTGCTAGCCTCACATCCAGCCCAATTAGCCCCCCAAAGCCCATAAAACACATCCCAATTTAAATAAATAAATATTAATTAAAATATTAACTAAATAAGATAATAATTAAATTAATTAAATAATTAAATAAAACATATACCAAACATAAAATAAACAATTACCAACTTAAACTAAAATCATGCCTAAATTAAAATAAATCACATACTAAATCAAAATATAATCATGCCTAATTAAAATCAATCAACCAATTATATTCCCAATCTAATAAGATTATTCCCAAACTTAAAATATTGTATTCCTAAACCAAGCCAATCAAATATTCAACCTTCCCTATCTAGCCAAGATTTGTCCCCCCCTCAATCTTTGACTTCCCTTAACCAAGCCAATCAAATCCCTTGCTTTCCTTGTCCAACACCAAATCAAATCTCTTTCCTTGTCAAACCCAACCCTTTGCCTATAAAAAGAACCCTTCACCAACCTTCTCAACCTAGTCCCTAGCTAGCTAGTCCCTAACTCATACACAACACACATAAAAATTACAGGAGGAACACACCAAAAAAAAAAAGAATAAGCAAAAGATAAAGAGGAAAAGGCAGCGAAACCACAAGGAAACAATTGCAAAAGACGGAGAACGACGACTCAAAACAGTAAGACAACGAATGAGAACAGTGAACCAGTGAACCGGGAGAGTTGCGGAGCATCCACCCTTCCGACAATCGTGTACCGTACATCCGAGAGATGATTTAAAAGGTTAGACCTGAGGGTACATTTTCATTAGTTTATATTCGTTTTTTTTATTATTATTATTGCATTCTATTCGCATGAGAGTCGTTTATGGAAGCATGTTGTGGCTTGAATGAAATGGAAGAGTGTCGTCTCTTGTGGTATATAGGATGGAAACCCAGACGTAAATTCCGTAGCCGAATCCGAATGGACGGTAGTGCGGTCTGTACATGGGACACAACTCCACGTACCACTTGAGTAAACGACACCTTCTCTTGTTTTGTGTTGCTTTTATGTATTTATTTTTGTCATTTAAATTCTGCATGTTGCTTATTTATGCATGACTCAATCGAGTGCATGAGCTTAGTAAGTGGAATGAAAGATCCCATATGGGGAGGGGTTAAAGCCCTTTACCACGATGCTTTGCCGCGCCGATTGATGTGTGTTCGGTTGGATGCAAGACACGTTCAATCGGACATACTTAGAATAATATGATTGTATTTATGTTTGTATGCATGATGTGATGTGACGCGCATGGGCTTAGTATGTTGGTCTAAAGGTCCTCTCTTTGAGAGATCAAGAGCCCCAAAAGGCCACCTTTACGGCAGTACTTCGCCGCGCCCCTTTATTTTGTTGTTTATGTATTACGTCCCATTGCATGCATCAGTTCTGTTCCCGTTCGAACGCGTTTACGAACGCAACTCGAACGCACATGTATTTTTGCCTTATCATGCATCAGGTCTCATTTCCGTTCGAACGCGTTATCAAACGCCATACGAACGCGAGCATTCTGTTTCATTTCCGTTCGAACGCGTGTACGAACGCTACTCGAACGTGAGCATTCTGTTTCATTTCCGTTCGAACGCGTTTACGAACGCTACTCGAACGTGAGCATTCTGTTTCATTTCCGTTCGAACGCGTTTACGAACGCTACACGAACGTGCACACACTGAACTGAGTCTGTCTTATCATATTCATGCATAATTGCCTCTTGGTTGATCTTTCTTGTGTTATATAGCCAACTGTATTATTTGTATTCAAGCATGATTAGGTTGTTAACATGTTATTTGGTTAATAGGTTCATGAGACAGTACTCAAGCATGATTATGTTGTTCTTAGTTTTCCATAACATAGGATTGAAATATGTTCATGAGATTGCCATGTGACGTTGCATGTTGTGATGAACTTGTTGATGTATGCATATGAATTAGAAGCATGATATTCTTGGAAATAAATGTTATTTAAGCCTGGTTAAATTATTATATAAATCCTTTTATTACAAGTGACATAAGTAAGGGACCATTCCGAACCCAACGGTTTGAGGTCTTCCCTTGCGAGGGGTGAGTGCGGCCTTAAATCTTTGTCCCGGTTCACACCGGGTGGCGACTCCATGTTATCTAGTCCTTCCCAACTAGGCCGCGAGCCTAGGAACAGCGTCGCCCAGGTTCTGTTGTCCACAGTCTGGCGACTCCACTGGGGATAGAGAATCGGCCCCGAATATTGTCTTGTAATGTTTGGATTTATGTTTTAATTGACCGTGTCTATAGTGGATAAAGTAAGGGTTTAATCAAAGGCATTTTTAGGCTAGGTAATGGTTTGGTGTCTTCCTTCATTCACTACCTTTCTAGAAGGAAAAGCTGTGAAGGCACCTAGATAGCCATCTACTTGTAGCCTATTGTGATGGACTAATTTGGAGGACTCGTTGTTTATTCCTGACAACAAGCGATAAGAGCCTAAGAGACTTGGGTATTTAACTGAGCCTCGCTCCACCTTCCCTCTGGGGAATCTACAACGGGAAATCCATTTGACAGTCCGTCACACACCATAGCTCATTGGCACGTACCTTAGTGTATAAAAAAGGGTGCGCTCACTTGGTTGCTCGAACCCTTGAGTGGGGAGACCTAGTTGTGGGCCATCCTTCGCCGGTGAGAGCCTTTGTCTATACTCTTACTAACCCACCTATAGACCGGGTTGGCTAAAGTAACAATTATTTCCTTGAATATGTGCTTGTGGACCATCCTCATTTGGATGCAGTTGGACTATTGTCAGAAATGCGGGCTTGCTGGGCCATTTAAACTGGGGCAAGTTCGCACCTTATGACTATTAGGCCAAAAGCTTCTGAAATGTTGATGGGCCACTTTGTAAAAATTATTATGTCATGTTTGCATCATCTTTATGCTTGTGTTTGGGAACATCGTTGTTTGGATCCATTGGACCATTTATCATGGGATATGGGCTTGTTGGGCCATTTAAACTGGGACAAGAACACATCTTATGACGATTGGGCCAAAAGGCTTCTAAATAACAGTGGGCCATTTTATGATTGTGTTCGGAATATTATCATTTGGATTTAGTTGGGCTATTTGCCATAAGACATGAACTCGTTGGGCCATTTAAACTGGGACGGGTTCACTCTTATGACAGTTAGCCCGAAAGATTCTAAAATGATAACAGGCCGATTTGTGTGAAAATTTTAATTGATTTAGTATGTTATATACATCTCATGCACCTCATGCATACATACATCATGTTAACCCTTGTATTCTGAAAGCCATCATAGATACATGTTGGTTAGGGAAGAGGACAGACTTGTCAAAAGACCAAGCAGCCACCAGGAGTACCGGCAAAAGACATAACCCAACGGGATAAGAAACCCAATCATGCATGCATGTATACACGTAACATATTCGCATCCTTTTTGTGTTTGTTCTGTTTTGTAATAACAGGTTTCAGAGGAGAAAAAGAGAAAGCGTCAAATGCAAGCCAACCAGAAGCAGTAACAGTACAATAGCAGAGTTTCGGGAATGAATCCCAAGGGAATGAATCATAGGGCCGAGGCCCACGTCGTCTGAATTTGGAATGAATCCAGGGAATGAATCCCAGGGTCGAGGCCCACATTCAGTATCAGTCTGGGGGCGAGGCCCATGTCAGTAGCAATTGGGGCCGAGGCCCACTTCAGCATCAGTTTTGGGGCGAGGCCCATATCAGTATCAATCTGGGGGCGAGGCCCATATCAGTATCAGCCGTGGGGCGAGGCCCATATCAGTATCAGTCTGGGGGCGAGGCCCATATCAGTATCAGTCTGGGGGCGAGGCCCACATTCAGTATCAGTCTGGGGGCGAGGCCCATGTCAGTAGCAGTTGGGGCTGAGACCCACTTCAGCATCAGTTTTGGGGATAAGTCCCAGGGCAGAGGCCCACATCAGTATCAGTCTGGGGGCGAGGCCCATATCAGCAGTATCAGTCGTGGGGCGAGGCCCATATCAGTATCAGTCTGGGGGCGAGGCCCATATTAGCAGTATCAGTCTTGGGGCGAGGCCCAAATCAGTATCAGTCTGGGGGCGAGGCCCATATCAGCAGATCAGTATCAGTCTGGGGGCGAGGGCCATATCAGCAGTATCAGTCTTGGGGCGAGGCCCATATCAATATCAGTTTAGGGCGAAGCCCACATCATTCTGCGGCCGAGGCCCGCATCAGCAGAATTTTGGAATGAATCCAGGGAATGAATCCCAGGGTCAAGGCCCACATCAGCAGAATTTTGGAATGAATCCCAGGGCCGAGGCCCGCATCAGCAGAATTTTGGGATGAATCCCGAGGGTCGAGGCCCACATCAGCATCAATGGGGGCGAGGCCCATGTCAGTAGCAGTTGGGGCCGAGGCCCACTTCAGCAATCAGTTTTGGGGATGAGTCCCAGGGTCGAGGCCCACATCAAACACAGTTTGGGATGAATCCCGAGGGTCGAGGCCCACATCAGCATCAATCTGGGGGCGAGGCCCATGTCAGTCAGTAGCAGTTGGGGCCGAGACCCACTTCAACATCAGTTTTGGGATGAGTCCCAGGGTCGAGGCCCACATCAAACACAGTTTGGGAATGAGTCCCAAGGGCGAGGCCCATATTACATCAGATCAGTTCTGCCGAGAATGGCACTCCGAGAATGGAGATATAGTCCGGGAATGGGCAGTTCAAGAATGAACAAGTCGGAAATGACACTCCGAGAATGGAGATATAGTCCAGGAATGGGCAGTTCAAGAATGAACAAGTCGGAAATGACACTCCGAGAATGGAGATATGGTCCGGGAATGGACAGTTCGAGAATGAACAAGCCGGGAATGGCAATCCAAGAATGGAGCAGAGTTCAAGAATGAACAAGCCGGGAATGGCACTCCAAGAATGGAAGCACGGTTCGGAAATGGACCACTCTCTTATCAGCAACGGTTCGGAAATTGACCACTCTCATATCAGTAACGGTTCGGAAATGGACCACTCTCTTATCAGCAATGGTTCAGAAATTGACCACTCTCATATCAGGCATGGTTCGGAAATGGACTATCTCTCATCAGCAACGGTTCGGAAATGGACCATCATCTCATCTCGCCGAAAATGGGACTCCGAAAATGGAGCACGGTTCGAAATGGACCATCATCTCATCACTTGCCGAAAATGGCACTCCGAAAATGGAGCACGGTTCGAAATGGACCATCATCTCATCACTTGCCGAAAATGGCACTCCGAAAATGGAGCACGGTTCGAAATGGACCATCATCTCATCACTCGCCGAAAATGGCACTCCGAAAATGGAGCACGGTTCGAAATGGACCATCATCTCAACAGTTCGGGAATAAAGCTCGGGAGGAATAAAGCCTCATATCAACAC
Source organism: Zanthoxylum bungeanum (assembly GCA_019454045.1). Classification (NCBI taxonomy): domain Eukaryota; kingdom Viridiplantae; phylum Streptophyta; class Magnoliopsida; order Sapindales; family Rutaceae; genus Zanthoxylum; species Zanthoxylum bungeanum. Next base: position 276,550 of record SKCR01028663.1, on the reverse strand, counting down.
AGTTCGGGAACAAAGCCCAGGGGAATAAAAGCCTCATGTCAGTATAGTTTGAGAACAACGCTCAAGAGGAAGAAAGCCTCATATCAGTATAGTTTGAGAACAAAGCTCAAGGGGAAGAAAGCCTCATGTCAGTACAGTTTGAGAACAAAGCTCAAGAGGGAGAAAGCCTCATATCAGTATAGTTTGAGAACAAAGCTCAAAGGGAAGAAAGCCTCATATCAGTATAGTTTGAGAACAAAGCTCAAGGGGAAGAAAGCCTTATGTCAGTACAGTTCGGGAATAAAGCTCGGGAGGAATAAAACCTCATCTCAACAGTTCGGGAATAAAGCTCGGGAGGAATAAAGCCTCATCTCAACAGCTCGGGAATAAAGCTCGGGAGGAATAAAGCCTCATCTCAACACAGTTCGAGAATGAACAAGCCGGGAATGGCAATCAAGAATGGAGCAGAGTTCAAGAATGAACAAGCCGGGAATGGCACTCCAAGAATGGAAGCACGGTTCGGGAATGGACCAACTTACAGTAACAGTTCGGGAATGGACAACGGTTCGGGAATGGACCACATCACAACACGGTTCGGGAATGAACCAGGGGTCGCAGCACCTCACCACCCAAATCAACTCAACACATGGTAAGTCAAGTGGCAGCTGGCGAGCCAGGTAAGTAGAAATGCATTGCATAACTTTGATAGGATTGTCACTGTTGCACATTACACAAGTCCAATCAAAGTGGGGGCGACTGTAGGCACTGCATTTTTACACATAGAACCCGATGAGGAGTCTTATTTGGAGACAACTACCTTTTAAGTCACGGAGGTCACGGGAAACGGACATCGGAATGGGAAATTCAGAATAAACAAGGTTCATTGTTTTTGTTCGTGCTACGTTCGTGTTTACGTTCGAACGTCAAACGGATTGCGGGCGTTCGTGTCGCGTTCGAACGGTGTCGGTAATTCTGGTTTTGCTGCTAGCCTCACATCCAGCCCAATTAGCCCCCCAAAGCCCATAAAACACATCTCAATTTAAATAAATAAATATTAATTAAAATATTAACTAAATAAGATAATAATTAAATTAATTAAATAATTAAATAAAACATATACCAAACATAAAATAAACAATTACCAACTTAAACTAAAATCATGCCTAAATTAAAATAAATCACATACTAAATCAAAATATAATCATGCCTAATTAAAATCAATCAACCAATTATATTCCCAATCTAATAAGATTATTCCCAAACTTAAAATATTGTATTCCTAAACCAAGCCAATCAAATATTCAACCTTCCCTATCTAGCCAAGATTTGTCCCCCCTCAATCTTTGACTTCCCTTAACCAAGCCAAATCAAATCACTTGCTTTCCTTGTCCAACACCAAATCAAATCTCTTTCCTTGTCAAACCCAACCCTTTGCCTATAAAAAGAACCATTCACCAACCTTCTCAACCTTAGTCCATAGTCCCTAGTCCCTAGCTAGCTAGTCCCTAACTCATACACAACACACAAAAAATTACAGGAGGAACACACCCAAAAAAAAAAAGAATAAGCAAAAGATAAAAAGGAAAAGGCAGCGAAACCACAAGGAAACAATAGCAAAAGACGGAGAACGACGACTCAAAACAGTAAGACAACGAATGAGAACAGTGAACCAGTGAATCGGGAGAGTTGCGGAGCATCCACCCTTCCGACAATCGTGTACCGTACATCCGAGAGATGATTTAAAAGGTTAGACCTGAGGGTACCTTTTCATTAGTTTATATTCGTTTTTATTATTATTATTATTGCATTCTATTCGCATGAGAGTCGTTTATGGAAGCATGTTGTGGCTTGAATGAAATGGAAGAGTGTCGTCTCTTGTTGTATATAGGATGGAAACCCAGACATAAATTCCGTAGCCGAATCCGAATGGACGGTAGTGCGGTCTGTACATGGGACACAACTCCACGTACCACTTGAGTAAACGACACCTTCTCTTGTTTTGTGTTGCTTTTATGTATTATTTTGTCATTTAAATTCTGCATGTTGCTTATTTATGCATGACTCATTCGAGCGCATGGGCTTAGTAAGTGGAATGAAAGATCCCATATGGGGAGGGGTTAAAGCCCTTTACCACGATGTTTTGCCGCGCCGATTGATGTGTGTTCGGTTGGATGCAAGACACGTTCAATCGGACATACTTAGAATAATATGATTGTCTTTATGTTTGTATGCATGATGTGATGTGACGCGCATGGGCTTAGTATGTTGGTCTAAAGGTCCTCTCTTTGAGAGATCAAGAGCCCCAAAAGGCCACATTTACAGCAGTACTTCGCCGCGCCCCTTTATTTTGTTGTTTATGTATTGCGTCCCATTGCATGCATCAGTTCTGTTCCCATTCGAATGCGTTTACGAACGCAACTCGAACGCGCATGTATTTTTGCCTTATCATGCATCAGGTCTCATTTCCGTTCGAACGCGTTATCAAACGCCATACGAACGCGAGCATTTTGTTTCATTTCCGTTCGAACGCGTGTACGAACGCTACTCGAACGTGAGCATTCTGTTTCATTTCCATTCGAACGCGTTTACGAACGCTACACGAACGTGCACACATTGAACTGAGTCTGTCTTATCATATTCATGCATAATTGCCTCTTGGTTGATCTTTCTTGTGTTATATAGTCAACTGTATTATTTGTATTCAAGCATGATTAGGTTGTTAGCATGTTATTTGGTTAATAGGTTCATGAGACAGTACTCAAGCATGATTATGTTGTTCTTAGTTTTCCATAACATAGGATTGAAATATGTTCATGAGATTGCCATGTGACGTTGCATGTTGTGATGAACTTGTTGATGTATGCATATGAATTTAGAAGCATGATATTCTTGGAAAAAATGTTATTTAAGCCTGGTTAAATTATTATATAAATCCTTTTATTACAAGTGACATAAGTAAGGGACCATTCCGAACCCAACGGTTTGAGGTCTTCCCTTGCGAGGGGTGAGTGCGGCCTTAAATCTTTGTCCCGGTTCACACCGGGTGGCGACTCCATGTTATCTAGTCCTTCCCAACTAGGCCGCGAGCCTAGGAACGGCGTCGCCCAGGTTCTGTTGTCCACAGTCCGGTTCCGGTTCCGGAACCGAACCGGAAAGGGACCGGTTCGGTTGGGGTTCCACCCCAACTCGAACCGGTGGAACCGTACGGTTCCACAGGTTCGGACGATTCCAACCAGAACCGAACGGTTCCGGTTGGAACCGTAGGGTTCCAACAGGAACCCTACGCGCCCCCAACGGCTAGCAGGGAGCCGTTTGGCTCCCTGCCCAGATAAAAGAAAAATAAATTAAAAAAAATAAATTATAGTTATTATATAAAATATAAATTACTAATGTACCCATAATAACGGTAATAAAACGGTTATATTTATGGGCATTTTTTGTATCAAAAAATTCTAAAATTCTATAAATAGGATTCATTTTTCATAATTTCATCACACCAAATTCTCAACTCTCTCATTTTCTATAAATCTCTTATTCTCAATCTTACTTCAATACAATTCTCTTATAATCTTATATTCTTATTCTCAATCTCAATTCATTTAGTTGTTAATTTGTTATCATTCGCATCTCAATTATTCAATTTTCTTATTTTTCTTCCTATTTCTCAAACGAAAAATGGCAAGCTCATCTGAGAACATTATGTCAAATATGTCAACCCAAGAGAGCGGCCCTAGTGTCAGTGCACAATCACGGAGAATAGAAGGTAAGGCTCGGTCCTCAGATATTTTCAAAATTCATTTTACTTTGGAACGCCTAGAAGATGGTTCACAACGAGCAATTTGCAACTATTGTGGGGTTATCTATAAATTTCTGGTGGATACGGCAATATGATCAAGCACATGGAAAAAAACATCCGGTTGAATTTGGCATTGATACGACGCAGACTCAAATGACCATGTACGCATCATCTAGTAGAGGTACGAGTAGTGTAGATTTATTTAAATATTCTGATGCAAAAAATATAGAAGAATTTGCGAAATTAACATGTATGGCACATCTTTCTTTAAGCTTTGGTGAAAAACTACATGTTACTAATTACGTGCATAATGCTTTAAACCCTGCTGCATGTAGAATGACTCGAAACACAATAAAACGTCATATTTTCAAATTATATAAAGATGGTAAAATTATTTTAAATGAAATATTTAAAGAGATGAAGGTCGTATTTCTATATGTTCTGATATTTGGAGTGACCATTGGCAAACACACTCATACATGGGTTGTGACTTGTCATTGGATTGATGCATCATTTACCATGCAAAAAAGACTTATTGCATTTAGAGTTTTTGATGACCCACATACTGCACATAATATTTATAGAATGATGAAGGTAATTTTTGATGAATATGGTTTAGTAGAAAAAAAATTAACAATTGGATTTGATAATGCATCTGCAAATACTGCATCCATTCATGATTAAAATCCTTATGTGAACCAAATTTAGGGGGTCGATTTTTTCATATTCGTTGTACATGTCATGTCCTTAACATATGTGTGCAAGACGGACTAAAATTATTATCACCTTTCCTTGATCCAATTAAAACGGCACTTAACTGTATTTGGTCATATTCTCAAGTTATGAGAGAATGGACCGAGTTTTGTAAAATAAATGGTATTAAACCGATTAAATTTTCAAGAGATGTTCCAACACGTTGGAATTCTACTTATTTTCTTTTATGTCAAGCATTTCAATATAAATATGCATTATGTAGTTTTTTTTCTCAACATGTTCAAAATATCACACTTTATCCTAGTCAATGGGATATTTGTGAAATTTTTTTAGATATTTTAAGAGTTTTTAATGATGCTACTTTAGTTTTTAGCGGTGTTTATTATCCTACAGCACATTTATTTCTTCTTGAGAGTTTGAATATTGTTGGCACTCTCGATGAACATGTTGACAGTGACGACCTTAATGATATTGTTTTGCTCGAAGCCATTACTGCTATGAAGGTAAAATGATTGAATTATTTTAGAGAAATTCCTTTACTTATCTTATTGCTGCTGTTTTTGATCCTAGATTTAAATTAGAAGGGTTGAATGGTGGTTTACAAGCTTACTATGGTTATTTAGGAATATTAGATTATGTTGATATTACGAGCATAATGACGAAATTAAGAAGTGATTTAATTATTTTATTTAATGATTATATTGTAAGATATAACTTAGGAACATTAGGTCAATCTAGTAGTAGCGAACCGGTAATTCAAACAAGACTTAGCGCAGGGGATCGTTGGTTATTACAACAAAATAAAAAAATCTAGGGATACGACAACAACTAATAACCCTGAATTAGATAATTATTTCTCTACAAATTTTGAGTTTTCTAATGAAAGTTTATGCAGTAAAAATTTTAAAATCCTTGAATGGTGGAACCGGCATCAAAATATATATCATTTTATCTATTATTGCTAAATAGATCTTGGCAGCACCTATTTCCACCGTTGCGGTTGAGCAAGCCTTCAGCTTGGGAGGTAATATATTGGAAGCTAGGCGATCTTCATTACATCCAAGCACTCTAGAAGCAACAGCTTGTGTGGATGATTGGACTCGAGCTGATCTGAGACAACAAGAAGATGCCCCCGATGATTTTGAAGATTTGTTCGATAATGCTTCTGCAACAAGTGCAAGCGGAACCGAAGCCGAATGATCAACTGATAATGATGATTGATAATTGTAAAATTATAATTTACAAAGGGGATATGTCTAAAAGACTAAAACTTGTAATGGAACTACGTGAGCTTTGATTCCTCTCACCGCTGGAGGATACGTATGCAACTTAAATTTTTAAAAATTTAAGCTCAAGCTCTTCAATGTAATAAATTTTTTTTATTTATAAAATTCATTTCATTTATTTTTATTAATTTTCAAAAAAAAAATATTTGAACCGGAACCGAACCGTTCGGTTCGGTGTTTCGGTTCCACACTTGTGGAACGGTTCGGTTCCGAACCAGAACCGAACCGCCGGCCGGGTCTAGTGGTAGTGGTACTAATAGTAGTAGTAGTAATAATATAATAATAATAATATATATTATTATTATTATTATTTTTTTTTTATATTTATTATTATTATAGTATCTTATCAAAATTAAAAAAAAAACACTATTAAATTATCTATAATAATAATAATAAGAATAATAATAATAATAATAATTAAATTAACTAATAATATAATAATAATAATATTATTATTATTATAGTATCTTATCAAAATTAAAAAAAAAACACTATTAAATTATCTATAATAATAATAATAATAATAATAATAATAATAATAATAATTAAATTAACTAATAATAATAATTAAATTAACTAATAATAATAATAATTAAATTAACTAATAATAATAATAATAATAATAATAATAATAATAATAATAATAATAAAAAATTAAATATTTTTAAGTCTCGCGATCACGCCATTAAGTTATAAAATTACATTAATAAATCTTTTAGATAAAAATACATATTATTATTTTATAAGAATTATATTATAATAAAAAAACATATTATAGTATCTCATAAAAAAAACACTATTAAATTATCTATAATTAACCTATGGTGCGTTTACGTACTCGTAATCGAAATGAGATGGAATCAGAATGAGATGGAATCGGAATGGGCTGAAATGATAATGGTAAATCAGAATCAGAATAAGTTGTTTACTCAACTGTAAGAACCATAATCGGAACGAAGTAGTATTATCATTGATATGTTTACTTTATCTAGTAATTATTAATGTATTAAATTACTAAATATTAATTTATTCTTTTATTAAATTATTATTTTAATAGAAAATTAAATATTATTTTATTATTTATTATTGATTAATTTTATTTATTATTTATAAATTAAGTATTAATTAATTATTACTTCATTAAATTATTAACTAATTATTAATGTATTAAATTACAAAATATTAATTTATTCTTTTATTAAATTATTATTTTATTAAAATATTTAATATTATTTTATTATAAAATATTGATTAATTTTATTTATCATTTATAAATTAAGAATTAATTATTAATTTATTAATGTATTAACTAATTATTAATGTATTAAATTACTAAATATTAATTTTTTCTTTTATTAAATTATTATTTTATTTAAATATTAAATATTATTTTTATTAATTATTTATAAATTAATATTAATTAATTTACTTTTACGATACCATTCCACCTTAATTTAAACGTGAATCCATTCAAGATAATTTAATATCTGGAAATCCATTCAAGATAATTTCCAAATCAAACACAATTTACAGCTTCACCACGACCGTTGTTTCTTCTAAAGATTCAATACAATCAGAAGAAAAACTTGCACATACCCATAAAAATCTAACCACATTCTGAAACTCTGATTTATAACTCAAAGGGCATTTCAGTTTTTTTGTTAGGTTATATTTAGTGTTGTGATTAAAAAAAATATGGTAAATTAACGGCAGTTTGTAAACCGTGTTTTTATAATTTTGATTTATACTAAAAAAATTAAATTTTTATGAGCTTTTCTAATATTTTAATATTAGGTAAAAAGATAAAAACTTTAACTTTTATTAAATATAATTTTTGAAAGAAATCTTAATTAATAATAGTAAATTTTTATCATTAATTAAACACTTAAAAATTAATTTTTAACTAAAAATGATTTTTTTTTATTTCGTCACAAGTCAAATCACAATACCTAATATAAATTTAGTCAATTAATAACGGTAAGAATAAACCAATATAACCGGTAGAGTAGGCATATGTAAATCAAAGTTGGCTTTTGGCCTTAGGCAGCTTAAGCCACTGCTTAGGACCCTTAAATTATGTTTTCCATTTGTTCATTTATTTATTATGTTTTTTTTTTAATTTAAGTGATGAACATTAATAAAACAATGGGCCTGATTAAATAGACAAAAAATGAACCCCCAAAGAGCTAAATCTATCTATTTTTATTAATTTTCTATTTTGATAGTAATTCATTCAATTATCATAATGTATTTCTACAAACTATAGTTCTTAGTTCGAAATTAAAATAAGTCGGCTTTGACTCAAACGACACAAAATATTCTACGAAACGAATGGACATTGTCCTCTCCTTACCACCTATAATTATTTTCACTCTCTTTATTACTCTTTGAATTATTTTTTTTTCTAATTTGATTGGATTTTATGATTTAGAAAGTAGATTACCTGCGACTAGTATTTTGTTATGAATAAATATGTAGAAAATAAAAGTTGATGGCATTTGGAGTGTGAGTAGAATTAAGTTAAATAAAATGAAATGATAAGGCTTCATATGATTTTTTTTTAAAAAAAGAATTATCGTTAATACTGATTTTGGTTAAAAAAAAAATAAAATAGTTACGTGTGATGTTCTATTTGTTTATGATTCTCATTAATATTTTTGTTTTGTTAGATTTTATTGTTAGTTGTTATTAATTTCATTTTTCAATTATAAACAATTATTTGAGCTGGTTACTTATTATTTATGATAAAGTTAATAAATTATAGTAGTAGTTTTTAAATAAATTCTAGTAGTTGTTTTATTGAGTGAGAATTTTTTTAGATTTTTATTCAATTTGGAGAAGTTAAAGTATGTAAATAGGGAGTAAATCTTTGGTGCAACAGCGGTATGGGTGACGTGGTACCACCAACGAATTAAAAAATGACATGTTTAATTTTCTTCATATTTTTTAGTTGTTTTTTAACTTTTTAGCACGCGTGGCAAATGATGATTGGCTTGTTGCATGGATGACGTGGTACCACTGTTGCACCAAAGATTTTCTGGTAAATAGGAATAGCTTAATGGATTTTGGTGGCAAACTTGAGGAATTTTGTCAACATCTATGATATTAATGGTGTTGGCGACTTGGTCGCATAAATGGATTTTGATGACGTCAACGTGAAAGAAGACTTCGACGTACAAACACGAAGCAATACAAAAAATGTCGAATCATATGAGGTGAAGAGCGAGAATGTGAAGACTTGCGGCAAAACGAAGATATATTGCGAAGTCTTAGCTTAGGATTTCATTTGTGTATGTGAATTGTAATATTCAAGTGCCTAAGCTCATAGGGATCATGCATATTCACTTATATGCATTAGGATCATGAAGAAATGCCTTAAAACCTTCTTACCCTGCATTTTGGTCTGAGACCGGCATACCGGTCTCATACCGGTCAAGTAAAGCCTTTTGCATGCTCACTGGAACCGGCATACTCCAAACCGGTCTCCATACCGGTAGTCCCAACGACTAGTTTTCTTCACTGGAACCGACATGATCTAAACCGGTCTTCATACCGGTGACCTTTCCGGTCTAGCTCTTCATTGTGCACACATACTGGAACCGGCACGGACCATACCGGTACTCATACCGGTTTCATATTGGTCTAACGTATACTTGTGCAACGGTAATATAGCCGTTAGTATCCGTTGGAAACCTAGACCGGCATATCGGTCCCATACCGGTATCCATACCGGTCGCGCTGTAAGTTGGGGAATGCTTTGCATTTTGTTATAAATAGAACCCCAACTCATTTGCATTTGGTTAGAGACTTGATACACAACCTTCATACATTCTATAAAGCAAATACAAGAGTGTCTTAAACCTTCATACACTTAAACACTCATACAAGCTCACACACACATCTTCATTACATTTAGTGAGCTTAGAACACTTGGGTTTGCAACTCACACAATCTTCTTAATATTTGTGAGTGCCCAAGTGTGTTTCAAACCTTCTAAAACAAAAACACTTGTGGTTTTGAAATCTCATTGGTTTGGGTAATTGTAAAGGTTTGTGAGTAAGCCTACGAACAAAACTCAAAATTGTAAAAGGTTCGGAGTGCGCCTTTGCGGAAAACTCTTGGTTACGAGTGAACCACGGAAAACTCGATTCTAGTGGAAATCTTCAAGCGAGGCTTGGGGGAGTGGACGTAGGCACGTTTGGCCGAACCACTATAAATCTTGGTGTCGTATTCTCTTTCCCTATACTTTTACTATTTGCAAGTTTATTTATATTTATGTATTGAGTAAAAAACTTGCATAGAGGCTATTAATTGGAATAGAGAAAATTAACCTAAGAACCTATTTGGTAATAATAGCTTAAAATCGGCAAAGATTTTATTATTCCGCATTTATAGCGATAACCCAATTCACCCCCCTCTTGGGTATAGAGATTCTTTGTCGCTATTTCTTGTAGGTACTTTCAGTTGGTATCAGAGCGAGGTATTCTCAAGAAAGACTTAACCGTCCGAGATTAGATCATGGCATCTACAAGCAACTCGTCAAATCTTGCCGAGGGATTTTCAACGACTAGACCTCCGTTTTACACCGGAACGGACTACAATTATTGGAAGATGAGAATGTTGAATTATCTCATTGCCGTTGATCCGCAATCATATTTGGTTATCACACGAGGTGCAAAAGGGCCAACGAAGAAGGATAGTAATGGGGTTGATATTCCAAAACCGAGCTTAGAATGGGATAGTGAGGATGTAAAAATAGCCTCACAAAATGCTAAGACACTCAACCAACTCCTATGTGCCATTGATCGGGATCAAGTAAGCAAGCTTCCGGAATGTGGAAACGCATATGATTTATGGAAGTATTTGGAAATGGTCAATGAGGGCACAAGCCAAGTGAAGGAATCGAAGATCAACCGGTTCATGTGCGAATTGGACAATTTCAAGATGGAATCCGGGGAAGAAATTGATCACATGATTTCGAGGTTTACGGTCATCATCAATCATTTGGGAGCCTTGGGAAAAGTCATCGGACATCGGATCAAGTGAAGAAAATCTTGAGATCACTCCCGAAAGAATTTAGAAGCTACACCTCCTCCATTAGAGAAGCAAACGACATAAACACATTGAAGATGGATGATTTGGTCGGCAAATTGCTTGAGTATGAAATGGAGATCAAGATGGATAAAAAGGAGGAAGATGAGAAAAGAACAAGAAAGTCTTTGGCCTTAAAAGCGAGAAAAAAAGACGACTCGAGCTCAAGTGATAGTGACAGTGATGATGAGTTGGCTCAAATAAACAAGAGCTTCAAAAAGCTTATTAAATCCGTAAAGCTCAAAGGAAAATCAAAGACGGATGAAAAGAAAGAAGAGAAATGGCCGCGAAAGAACAAGAAAATTATATGTTATGAATGCAACAAACCGGATCATATAGCCACCGATTGCCCATTAAGAATAATGAAAGGAAAATCAAAGAAAATGGCATTGAAAGCTAATTCAACTTGGAGTGATAGCGATTCAAGCTCATCCGATGAGGAAGAGGTAGAAGTCAACGATAAATCAATAGCATTCATGACTATCACGGATGAGGACTTTCATTTTGAAAGCGAAGAAGAAGAGGTACACAATTCTCAAGACTATAATGATCTACTTAATGCTTTTAATAGTTTAAAAGAATTGTGTGATATGCTTAAAAAGAAATTAAAATTGGTCAAAAATGAGCATGCTACACTTAAAATTGAACATGCAACTAGTATGGATAAAATTCATGTTTTAGATAATGATACGATATGCTTAAAGGCTAAACATGAAAAAGAAATTGCATGCTTAAATGATGAAAATGCATGTTTAAAGATTAAAAAGCTAGAACTTGAGAATGCCATATCAAATATGCCATCTAGCTCTAAGACATGCGATTGCGAATCAATTTTGAATGAAAATGTGTTATTAAACACAAAAGTTATAGATTTGCAAAACATACTTAGTAAATTCACATTGGGACATAAAAATTTTAACATGCTTATTGGATCCCAAAAATGTGCATTTAAAAGAGAAGGATTAAGATATAGGCCTTACATTAAACGAAAATTTTTGAAAAATTATTTTGTTAAGGCATCCAATTCTTATGCTAAGAATGTTAAAAATGAAAATATCACATGTCATGCATGTAATGAAAGGGGACACAAAATTTTTGAATGCATGTATAAAAATGTGATTAAAAATGCATGGATTCCACAAGGAATCAAAATTAACCCCAATGGACCCAAGAAAGTTTGGGTACCAAAGTGTAATTGACAAATATATAGAGGGAGTTTTGGGAATGGATCTTTAAAGAGAATTACAAAATTGATCCCAAAGGCTCACGGAAATGAGGAATCGCAACAGTAACAGTAAAATCGTATTCACGGATACATTGGTACCGTTTCCTCTAAATATCTATATGTATGCATATTTCATATTGGTTAATATTTTTTTTAAGCATACAAAATGATTAGGCAAGTATTCAAACTTCTATTGGTATCAATTGTTCATTTGATATCATTAAATGCCTTAATCATATACTTAAACCCCTTCTTTATTTCAATTGGTATCACATGAAATTTATTGAGTTAAATGCAATATATGTGATCACTTGATTGAATATGTCTTGCCATATGAACTAATTGGTTGAAAATGAAATGCATGTAAATTGGCATAATCTTATATGAATATAATTGGCATATTGAAATGCATGGACTTTGATAATTAATTAATTGGTATCATGGAATGTATTTATATATTTTTAATTGGTATCAAATTTGGGAAGAAATCATGCTTAAGATGATCTTAGATTGTAAATGGTATTCATGAGTATCTATCTTTTGAAAAATGCTCTTTTATGCATGAATTTTGATTTTTTTATGGCAAAAAGAGGGAAATGCCAACTGTGCATATCTTTAAATTTTTTTTGGTATCATTAGTTATTGCACATAATTACTTAGTATCTCATTTGCTTTTAATTTTTGCTTCTCCACTTTTTGATTATGTCAAAGGGGGAGAAATCATTAGAATGAGATTAAAACTTGTTTTACCCTCACCCTTGGTTTAAGGGGGAGTAATAGTACTAATGTGTTTGTCAAGTTTTGATAGAACTATTTTGAAGACAACCACACATTGAGGGGAGCTTATATTAAGGGGGAGCAAAATTGTCAAATTTGGACTCCAAGAAGCTCACAAGTATCAACAAGTTTTAAGGGGTTGCCATCATCAAAAAGGGGGAGATTGTTGGCGACTTGGTCGCATAAATGGATTTTGATGACGTCAACGTGAAAGAAGACTTCGACGTACAAACACGAAGCAATACAAAAAGTGTCGAAGCATATGAGGTGAAGAGCGAGAATGTGAAGACTTGCGGCAAAACGAAGATATATTGCGAAGTCTTAGCTTATGATTTAATTTGTGTATGTGAATTGTAATATTCAAGTGCCTAAGCTCATAGGGATCATGCATATTCACTTAGATGCATTAGGATCATGACAAAATGCCTTAAAACCTTCTTACCCTGCATTTTGGTCTGAGAACGGCATACCGGTCCCATACCGGTCAAGTAAAGCCTTAAGCATGCTCACTGAAACCGGCATACTCCAAACCGGTCTCCATACCGGTAGTCCCAACGGCTAGTTTCTTCACTGGAACCGGCATGATCTAAACCGGTCTTCATACCGGTGACCTTTCTTGTCTAGCTCTTCATTGTGCACACATACTGGAACCGGCACGGACCATACCGGTACTCATACCGGTTTCCATACCGGTCTAACATATACTTGTGCAATGGTAATATAGCCGTTAGTATCCGTTGGAAACCTAGACCGGCATACCGGTCCCATACCGGTATCCATACCGGTCGCGCTGTAAGTTAGGGAATGCTTTGCATTTTGTTATAAATAGAACCTCAACTCATTTGCATTTGGTTAGAGACTTGATACACAACCTTCATACATTCTCTAAAGCAAATACAAGAGTGTCTTAAACCTTCATACACTTAAACACTCATACAAGCTTACACACATCTTCATTACATTTAGTGAGCTTAGAACACTTGAGTTTGCAACTCACACAATCTTCTTAATATTTGTGAGTGCCCAAGTGTGTTTCAAACCTTCTAAAACAAAAACACTTGTGGTTTTGAAATCCCATTGGTTTGGGTAATTGTAAAGGTTTGTGAGTAAGCCTACGAACAAAACTCAAAATTGTAAAAGGTTCGGAGTGCGCCTTTGCGGAAAACTCTTGGTTACGAGTGAACCACGGAAAACTCGATTCTAGTGGAAATCTTCAAGCGAGGCTTGAGGGAGTGGACGTAGGCACGTTTGGCCGAACCATTATAAATCTTGGTGTCGTATTCTCTTTCCCTATACTTTTACTATTTGCAAGTTTATTTATATTTATGTATTGAGTAGAAAACTTGCATAGAGACTATTAATTGGAATAGAGAAAATTAACCTAAGAACCTATTTGGTAATAAGAGCTTAAAATCGGCAAAGATTTTATTATTCCGCATTTATAACGATAACCTAATTCACCCCCTCTTGGGTATAGAGATTCTTTGTCGCTATTGCTTGTAGGTACTTTCAAATGGGACATGATTATTTTTAGAATTACAAATCGTGAGAGAAATTTTATCAAATGATATAAAAGAAGATAATTTATCTACTAACTCATTTAAATCTGAGGGCTAGTTATTTTCTAAATGCATGAGTTGCTTACATAATTTTATTTACTATACCAGTAACAGATGTCTCGATAGATAAAATTTGTTCTAAGTAATGATTACGTCTTACATTTAGTCTACCATGTCACAAAAAATATTAAATAGACTAACTATCTTATCCATTGAAAATAAATCGGTAGATAAGATAGACCATGCAAATATTTTTATTGATTTTGTAGGGGAAATTATAATGCCAATAAATTTTAATTATTGGCATTATAATTTTGTAATTAATTTGACACTAGTTATATATTTATGGTTATTTTGATTCTAACTTGAATTATGTATTTTTGAAACTGTAACCGGACGGATATTAAATTATTAATGTAGTCAACTGAGCAAAAAACGATCTTCGACATCTAATTGAAAATATGTCATACTACAGGGGTAGAAACTGAAAATTAACACTCCGTCTCAGTCGACTGGGGTCAACGGTGAATTTAATTATTTATTTATTTTTTACAAATAGATCTGGTTCGAATAAAATTGAACCCCGACTAGCAGCAGTACTTCTTCTAAAACTTTGTTTTCGCTCGTTGATTCTTTTGCAACTCGTTCTCACTTTCATTTGGTAATTCTTTTTTTTTTTTTTTTTTCGTTTTGCATTAAATCATTTGTTCTTATTATCTTTTTGCTGAATTTATAAAGCATCGCTCTGGATGTTTTGATCGTTCGCTTTAAATGTTAGGATTAGGGTTCAATTGTTTGACACTTTTTTTTTTTGGGATCAATTTCTTTGATTTAGAACAACTTGCTTGATTTATTTATTTATTTTGTTGCTTCGGGATTAATTTGTTTGATTTGGAAATTCAAATTATGCTTCACTTGATTTCTTTATGAGGTATTGAGAATTATTCAGCGACTTCCCCCTGAGAATATATTTTCCATTATGTAATTATTTATTGGAGATAGAATTGGATTTTTGTTAAGCATGAAAATCTGAGTAGCTCATGATTTAAGATATATATATATATATATATAAAAGGGGTGGTTTGCAGATGTAGATTGAGTGATTACGAAATTGTAACATCGCTTATGATTATGAATGACGGTAAAATTTGTGCTTAATTTGGGATTTGTAAAATGATTAGTTGAACCTGTAACTGTTTCATTAGTCCAATATTACGAAAATGAAGAGTGGCAACCACTTGCAGGCTGCAGTCCGTTCATCTAAGCATCTATAGGGAAAAAAAAAATGTTTCGGCAATTTGAATTGAACTTAAGATAGGGAAAGAAATTTCTCTTAGCACTCAGCTCATTTCCATTCAAGTAAATTTTCATATTTATTTCATAGATATGATGTCTTGGATTTTCAATCTAATTGTGGTTATGGCTGTCTTAGCTTGATTCTTGCACTGTATACATTGCAAACATTAATACATGTACTTAATTATTTATCTGTAGGATTAAGAGCCATGAACTGGATTCAACGGAAGATCCATCTCTACAATGTCACATTTGGACTCTACATGTTGGATTGGTGGGAGCGTTATCTTTTCAGTATCCTTTTAGAAAGTCTTTCTGACTGATCTAATAAAAATATTAAATATGCAATGAAAGAAACTAGAGACAAATGCTCTTATGATGTTGTACTTGTAAGTTCCTTAATTTTGGCAGATATTTTGGTGTTGGTTTTGATGTGGTTCATCTTTTACAATGGGTCAAAATACGTAACTGACTTCTTCCAAAGGTGACTCAATGGCTCTATCTCTGCTTACATTTTATAGAAGTGTTGTCATTTACATTCTACTTTTCTGAATTCAATTTATGGGGTGTGGGACTTGGAAGGATTGACCTTTGTTCTCTGTTAGCTGTTTTAATACACAGTTATGTCTAGAATTACTATATTTGCCAGGATTTATCTTGGAAACTTAATGGGGATCGAACTTGTGACTATGTGGATATATACTACTAAGTACAAACTACAAACTAATCATTCTGCTAGTAAACCAATGTCAACTTGGAAGGTAATCTTCCACAGGTTATTAATGTTTTCACGATAATATTCCCTTTAGCTATCATACATATTGACTGCCTTAATTTTCTGGATGTGTATGCGTATATTTCTAGTTCATGATTTATCTGAAAGAGATGATTGTGGTTTTTGATAAGTTGGGATATTCCATGGTTAAATGTGAACAATGTTTATTATGCTGCTATCTTGGAAAGAGAGTTTTCCAAAAAAATAATCAAGCATTGAGACTTGAGTCTGAACTCATCAAACGTTATTAGCTTTTCTCTGAGTGGAGTAATCCAAAGGGTTGAGTAAGTGCATAATTTATTGATCTCTCTCTCTCTAATTTGATAATGTGGACCAGCGAGTTCATTAGTCTGCTGCTTGTCATGGATGTATCTGTTTGTGTGAAATATTGCCCTCCCCCTCAAAAAACAACATCTCGATGCTGCTTAATGTTCTCACAGCGGTGCCAAAGTTAATTTTTAGTTTTTACTGTGCATCTGTCTGTATTGGTGCTCAAATAAGTATCTCCTTCTTTTATTTCATTTCAGGCATTTAAAAGTTACCTGAGTTACATCAGCTTGAAGGATCCCAATTGCGATGCTAGCCTGCTAGTGTGAAAATGTTAAAGTATTGTGGGGGGGAGCCTCAGGTTGATTTGAGCCAAATTTATTAATTTCAATATTTTTGTAAAAGCAACCCTTTTGATGAAGATTTTATAATTATTTCCTCTTTATAATATCTGTTTTTGCAAATTTTGAATTTGATTCTCATTCATATTAGTAATTCTATGAACTGAACGAAATTGGTTAACGGCAGCAGCAGAAAAAAGTGACAAAATGAAACAAATAAAGTGGAAAATTAGTTTAAGGTTTATGCCATTTTTGAAAGTCGACTAATGTCATCCAGTGAGGGTATAAGTAGGCGTGGCATGGCAAAATGTAGATGAGGATTCAGATTTCGTTACATCTGGATCGGGTAAAAAATATATGGATTTGGATATATTAGAATTGGATTTTCGAAAAATCGGAAATAATCTAGAATTTAAATGCAAGATACTGAGGATGTTTAATAACGATTTTGTACTTTTATTTTATAATTATGAATTGTATCGAAGGGATTTTTCAAAATTCTCCATTTATTGTTCTGGAGCATATATTTGTCTTTTATATTTTTTTAATTTAGTTTAGTTTTAAAAAAAATTGGATCCGAATATCCAAATTCATTTAATTCAGATACAAATCCGTGTGATCATTTTTCAGTCATCCCTCGATAAAACATACTAATAAACATGAAATGACGATCTAAACTCAAATTTATTTCTTCAAAGAATAGTGATATATGTACAAATGGATGACAAAATTAATTATAAAAAATACGTTAAAAAATAATTATAACATATAATATATGTATTATATGATTAATTTTTATCATTCTTTTATGTTTATTTGCACTTTTATCATTTTTCTTCTTCAAATAAGCGGATAAAATGAAATTGACACTTGTGAAATCTATTGATTAATACTAATGTAATGTTACTCAAACCTTGCATGTAGAACAAACAAAGAAGATGAAATCTAAAAAAAGGAAGAGCCTACCATGAGAGAATATTCATGTGCCTCGCAATAAAGATCAAAGTGAGAATCTTGCAAATAATGAAATAAGGGGGAAAATAAAGCAAGTATTTGTTTTCATTGACTTAAAATTTATACGAAGAATCGAAGTGAAGGGTTCCCAGACACGTCGGTTGGTGGTGAAGGGATCAGAATCTCATTTCTAAGTTCGAATATAAGAAGTGTGTTTCTTATAAGAATCTGGGACGGTCGGGAATTTTACTTGTTCCGCTTCAGCAGTATGTACTATGTAGTAGATGCATATGCTGCCATAGAAGAAACACGTCTCAAATGGATTAGAGAAAACCGAACACAACTAAGAACAAATCTATGTGATTCAAGGTGAAACAATTGGATCTTCTAAAGGTAAGAGATATATTCTGCCATCTTCCTTATTGGTGGGTCTAGGTACAAAGTTCAAAACCATCCAGACGCAATGGTTACTTGCAAATGGCTAGGGATCCATATTTGTTTTCTGCATTTACAGCCAAATCCAAAATGGCCAGAGATACAATACATGTTGAATGAAATATCGGGTCAAAAATCGAAAGACATATCAGATATCATATCAAGAGTGTTCAAGATGAAGCTTCATCAACTTCTACATGTCTTTACAGAGGAAACAAATATTTGGCAAGATTAGTGGAGGTAATTATATATTTTTCCCAAAAAATAAAAATAAAAAATGTGTTATTTGTTTGATGAACTTTAATTTACTTCAGCCTTTTAATTTAAACTAAGCTTTTTAATTTAAACTAAAATATTCATGCAAAATAAATACTTAATAATACATCTTTCAATATAAATATCCTAAGATTTGAAAACTATACACATAGGATTACGATTAGGTTGTGGTACCAAATAAAATGATTGTATCACACACACTGTGGGATGTTGGAGAATATGTGAAATGATTATATGTGCTTCCCTATAGCAGAGTTCCCATAGAGAGATGCTTCATTATGTATACAATGAGACAGCAAAATGCTCCCTCGATCTGAGCTCGAATATGATATTTTTTTTTGAAATCGTTGGAAATTTCACCGTCAAATCACTCATTCTGAGCTTAAGTGGAGTAGATAAAATCCCCGGCTGTCCCAGATTTTTACAATAAACGCACCCCCTGAATTCGAACCCATGACATCAAAGTGAGATCATGAACCCTACACCATCAAATCACACTCATTAAGGATGAATATGATATATTTAGTGTAGGGCATAGATGGAATTGTATCCCTGTTGGACTTGGTAGTATTTTTATCCCATCTTTTTCTCATGCCTTTATGTTAATCTCAATTTCATATACATTCCACCTGAACATCTTCATATGAGTGGCTATATTATTACTTTTCTATTATCTGTTTGTAAAATCAGTTTACTATATATGGAAAAATGGTTGAATTTTTTATAAGCCACATTCATTATTTCATATCATATGATAATAGATTCAAAAAGACAAATACAATTACATTTAAAAATACCTAAATCATACAATATTAACTAAGTTTTACAAATTATGAAATACTTAATTAATAAAAATAAAATTTTAAATATAATTAAACATAAACTAAAAATTTAGGTCCCTCGGACATGAGACTATTATATACGTAAAATATAAACAATTATAATTAAAAGAAGTCAGGAAGTAGTAATAATGTTCTGGTGGGGCGCTCCAATATAATGTTAAACTGTTATTTTATATTCTCAATTAATATTATCTACTAAATATATATCAAAAAGAAAAACGAGGGTTGCTCCCCATGTGAGCCTCCCCCTTCCTTATCCCCTACATATTACGTCTTTACCCCCCCCCCCCAGCCAAAATCATATATATATATATATATATATATTTAATTAATTAATTATTTTATATTGTTTAATTAATTAATTAATTAATTATTTTTATTTTATTTTATTAATTAATATTTTTAATTTAATTTATTAATTAATTATTTTTATTTTTGTTAAATTTTTATTTCTTTCTCTTTATATATCTATTCTTTTTTATTTATTAATAAATATTATAAATTTTTATTTATTGTTATTTATTTTGTGTTCATTTATTCATTTAATTTTTTGATTCTTTTTTAATTTATTTAATAATACTTATGTACAATAGAAAATGTTCTCTTGTATGTTAGAAAAATATATTTCTCCACTTTTAAAATAAATAAAAAATATGCATAAAAAATATATAAGATTTAGTAAACAAATAAACTATAAAAAAATATATATAAATAATATTTAAGATAAAAAAATAATT
Source organism: Zanthoxylum bungeanum (assembly GCA_019454045.1). Classification (NCBI taxonomy): domain Eukaryota; kingdom Viridiplantae; phylum Streptophyta; class Magnoliopsida; order Sapindales; family Rutaceae; genus Zanthoxylum; species Zanthoxylum bungeanum. The sequence goes on along the minus strand of SKCR01028663.1, from coordinate 256,200 downwards.
TAATCATAAAATAAAATAAAATAATTAAATTAAAAGTAAAATAAGAAAAAAATTAAGCGGAAAAATAAGAGGAAATTAACGCATTTCAGTCGAGGGGAAAAAAGTATTAAAAATAATGAAGGGAAAAAATAAAATATAAAAATATTTTAAAAAGTAAATAAAAGGAAAGAATATGGGAAAGAAAATTGAAAAAAAAAAATGAGTGGGAGGATAAGAAATTTTTTATAAGGACGATCCGTGTAATTTACTGATTAGATGGAATTATATAAAATTTTCTCATCAATCAATCAATACTCTCATGAGTCATAGAGACGGTTGCTTTATCATAATATAAGAAAGCAAAGCTTGGAGTACAAATGTCAAATAGTACACGCTTCTATAATTAGTATTTCATTTCTCCACTCTCAAAACGCGATCATATCATATCTCCTCCTCAGCTCTGTATGCGCCAAACTCAAACCGAACGAACTCGCAATAATTTATCAAGATCGTAGTAATTTGCACGCAAAGCACTACCACAACCGCACTGTAATGGATAACGGCGGTAAATATCAGCAATCACTTCTTCTCTCATAAATTCTTTTTTACGTTGTGTTATGGCGGTTTTACTTTTTAACTTATTTTTCATCGTAATTTACGCTTTATTTCGTTGCTGAGGTAATTTGAGAAAAATGGACGAATCTACCGTAGTTGTTTCAATAATTTTTTGTTCTTTTTGCGAGATTCCAAGTAGGTTTTCCAGGCATCCAAACGGATTTGTTCGTTTCTTTTTTATTTTATTTTTTAATTGAGGCTAACTTTGTGGCGCTGATTTAGTTGAAAAAACTAGTGGAATTAATTGTTATAGTATTTATTAATTGTTATATTAGGTTCTTTTTGTGTTTAAATTCAAGTTTCATTTAGTAAATTGTTCTTGAAGATTGAGGAATTTCTGTAAAATTTGGTTTCAAGCTCGTGAATTAGGTCAAAAGATAGCTTACGAGAGATTTTGCTCCGTTGTGCTGATTACTTTGCTGATGTAATTAATTTGTATTTTTTTTAGTATTAATTGTCGAAATGATTTGCAGATAATCCTCAGGGCACTGTTGTGCCACCGGTAGAAGGTGTTGCTGGGGGAGGGACAGCATATGGATGGATTGACAATGGTTTACAAGGTTCAGGTCCACTTAACGGATCTATCGATCCAACAGAAGTTCCTACTGCAGATTTAGTGCACGTGTGGTGCATGCCAAGCACAGCAAATGTGGGGCCACAGGAAATTCCTAGACATTTGGAGCCTGTAAGTATTAATATATGATTTTAACCTCTGTGTTATGCTTGCAATTAATTTTCTCTAGTGATAAACTCACATTACATGGTGTGTGTGTGACCCAAGCTTAATTACTCTTACAATTATTTCTCTCCTGGAATGCTCCTATTGGAGTTTTGTTTCCATGCGTGTGAATGCAGTGCATGGATTTATTCAGTCAACTTTTAAATAACACGATGTTGTTAACCGTATTAGTGTTTGTATATGAACAGAAATAGAACATGGATATATGACTTATTGACTGAAGATTGAGTCTACATGTTGATACATGCGCCACTAAACTTGTAGTTCATTTCCCACTTATAGACTGAAGGATTGGGAATCTCCAAATTAATAAGTTTGTGGCATCGAGTGGAATATTAATGTTAACAAACTAAAAATGAAAAAATTGTCATTAAATATAGGTACATCAGTTTTAAAATATGATTATTATGTCTTTACAGTTCTTGGATATCCAAATAGTGCAATTGGGTGTTTTCTTTTATTAAAAACAAAAGAAAATAACTCTTCTCACTGTCAAATATGATGGGCTACTATTCAGTTATGGGATTGGGTTTTGTGATCGTTAAGCCTAAGGTGGATATAAAACATTTTTTTTATTACATTCCCATTGTAGAGAGTGAGCTGGATTTAAGCACCTACCATGTGGAACATGTTTTATGATTGTATATTCCGTTTTACCATTGTTAGTTATAATGAATGGAAATTTGTAATCCTCTTTGATTGTTATGTAAATCAATATGCCTTTGGTATTGTTTGCACATATGTTAAGTGGCTCTTCTGGCATCTAATTTGTTTATTTTGAAGATAAATCTTCTGGCAGCTAGAAATGAGAGAGAGTGTGTACAAATTGCTCTACGTCCAAAAGTGTCCTGGAGCAGTTCTTGTAGTGCAGGTGTTGTGCAGGTTCAGTGTAGCGACTTATGCTCTGCATCTGGTGATCGGTTAGTATTTTGAAAATATATTCTTCTCATTGCAGCTCGATTAATTACTCTTTTGGTTCATAGTTTTGCAAATATTGGCTCTGGCAGGTTGGTTGTTGGTCAATCTTTAACGTTGAGGCGTGTTGTACCTATATTAGGTATCCCAGATGCCCTTGTACCTCTTGACCTTCCAGTTAGTCAAATAAGCCTACTTCCCGGGTAATGTTTATTTTACTGCTTTAATAGTGCTTACTTTGTTATGATATATAGAAAACCTGGAGAACTTCTTATTGCGTGAAGCTGAGGTGGTTGGTTTTTCCTTGGATGCAGGGAAACAACTGCAGTTTGGGTTTCCATAGATGTCCCAAGTGCTCAGCCCCCGGGTCAATATGAAGGGGAGATCATCATTACTTCTAAGGCAGATACAGAGTAACATTTTTTGCTCCTTTATTTCAATAACTTGTATTTGTGTCCGACTAATTACAGATCCTGTTATTTTATGCTCTCAATGAGGAGAATTCATTCTGGCTAATTACAGATCATTATCACAATGCTTGGCCAAAAGTGAGAAGCATCAGCTATTTATGGAGCTTAGGAACTGTCTTGATATTGTGGAGCCCATCGAAGGAAAACCTTTGGATGAAGCGGTGAGTTTATTCGTAATTCCTTTTTTTTGGGGGTCAAACTTGTTGTAGGGTTTTCATACGAGCCATTGTTTTTTAGGTAGAAAGAGCAAGGAATACAGCTACCACGTTAAGAAGAGTTATTTTTTCTCCACTATTTTCTGAGTTCATTTCAGATAATGGACCAATTGATATGATGGATGAAGATGCTATATCTAATCTTTCAGTACGTGTGAAGTTAAGTTTGACAGTTTGGGACTTCATTCTTCCTGCGACTCCATCACTTCCAGCTGTAATTGGTGTATCCTGTATCTTTGCTAATATTGTTATCTTTTTTCTGAACCAAAACCCCCCAACCTGCTCTGTGCATGAACACAAATTGAATCAATACAGTTATTTGATATTGTGAAATTGGTGATATCTCTGGATCTAATTGCCAGTTTGCTCTTGATGTATGTTATAAAGAATTGGAACTGTAATATAGTTTTACTGAAGCCTCTATGAGAATAAAAGGAGGTGGGGGCGGGGTAAATCTTTCTTGTTAGTCATGTTGTCTGTGAACGGACATATTTAAGGTGCATTTTACTGTAAGCGTATGTGTCTGCTTCTTTGACTATATATTAGATATCTGATACTGTAATTGAGGATCGTTTTGGCGTTCGACATGGAAGCGATGAATGGTATGAGGCATTGGATCAGCATTACAAGTGGCTTCTTCAGTATAGAATCAGTCCATATTTTTGTAGATGGGGTGAAAGCATGCGTGTTCTGACATACACGTGCCCTTGGCCAGGTAAGCAATAAAGCTGAAAGTCATCCATCTTCATAAATATACTTTTACAAAATTGACTTATTGCTTACTCTTCCTATGCAGCTGATCATCCAAAATCAGATGAATACTTTTCAGACCCACGACTAGCAGCTTATGCTGTACCATATAGACCAGTCTTAAGGTATCTGGTCAGTTGTTCATGCTCGCTGGTATGAAGTATTTTACAAATAAGACTGATGAACTTCATCTGGTTTGTGGATTGCAGCAGTAATGATGGAGCAAAGGATCACGTGCAGAAGGAAGTTGAGCTATTGAGGACAAAAGCTCACTGGAAGAAAGCCTATTTTTACCTATGGGATGAGGTATGAACACCCTTACTATTAGCTGAGACCTTTTTAGTTCAAAATAGGACTGGTGATGAGCGATAATGCTATAATTTTTATATCATTTTTCTCTGAAACTGCCATCAGCATGTATCAATAGCAGCTTAATGCTACTTGCAAATGGTTCTTATTGGAATGCACTATATTATGAACTTATATTAATATTCATGCACCACTTCTTGGCAGCCACTGAACATGGAGCATTATAGCTCTGTTCGAAATATGGCCGGTGAACTTCATGCTTATGCACCCGATGCTCGTGTTTTAACCACTTACTATTGCGGTATGGTTTCATCACCTTATTTTACTAGTACTTTCCAGTTCATATGTTTTGTTTTTTCATTTCATTTGAGTGATTTGACATCTTTCCTGTTGATATCATTTGGGTGATTATCGAATTGCCGTTTTGGACTTTGGACTTTGGACTTTGCAGTTAATGGTTTAAATCTTTGAATTGCCAATAATGGAAATTTTTGTGCTTTTGTTTTGTCAATGAATTGGTTAATCTAATAAAGTTTGTGGTATCTTGTAAGTGGTGTACTTTCTCCCTTTTAAGATATCTCAGAACCCAAGTCCATTTGACTCGATAACTTTTGGAATATGGACTTTTGGATTTGGTTTATCTGGTCCATACGTAATCAATTTCTATATATGATGACAACTCACCAATACAAATCTATTTGAATGGTATAACTTACATATTGTTTTATGTTTAAGATGTGTGGATGTCTCTGTGTGAGTTCATGATATTACTTTAGATTAGTCAACTCCATGAATTACGCGGAAACAACCTTTTTGTTTAAAAAAAAAAAAAATAAGGTTAGGCTGCGTACATATTAAATCCTCCCCATAGCCCACGGTGTGGGAAATCTCGTGTGCTAGGCCATCCTTTTAGTCAACTCCATGAATTAACTTTATACTGGGGTTATGTCTGCCATTTTTAGTTGGTGGAAGAAATTGCTCTGATTCTAAGCATTAGATAACTGTTCATGCTTGTTGGCAATTCTCTGATTGTCAATTGTTTTCACATGGTTTTCATGCTTTACACAGGGCCGAGTGATGCACCTCTTGCTGCTACTCCTTTTGAGTCTTTTGTAAAGGTTCCCAAGTTTCTACGGCCTCATACTCAGATCTATTGCACAAGGTATTGATCATTATTTGGTCTTTTAACTGCAATTTAAGGTAAATGTGATTAATTTCTGTCTAGGATCCATGTATTGTTATTGCATCATGATGAGAGCATAATTTCATTTGTGAGGCTTTATATTGAAATGAGTTTAATTGAATAAAATGGTCTAATTGAGCATATTGTGAAGTCTACAGTTTCGGAGTCCTCATGTTTGTCTAAGAATGGGAATTCCCTGCCTTGAACTGGCAATTTAATTTTAGGAATCGTGAAATTTTCATGGCCATCACTGTTGGATGGGTCTCTGGTTTTGGACCATCTTCTGAGTGGTTTCATGCTGCACTGGTCTAATTTTCCTCGTATCCTACCTTGCCAGACCCAGATGTGATTGGCATTTCATGTAGTATTCTATGATATCTCAAAGCAGCAATCCTATGGAACTTTTGTTACTCTTTTCTTATTGTATGATCGTTACCAAAGTTAAATACTCTTTATGTGTCTTTAACTGCCTTTTCTTTTAGTTGCATGAAATTGTTTAAATTTTAGTGGCAGATTTCTTATTTTGAATTAACTGACATTGAAGATCAACATTGGATAGCATTCCTCAAAGATTGATTGTTTTGCTTGCAGTGAGTGGGTGCTCGGTACCCGGGAGGATTTGGTAAAGGATATTGTCACTGAATTGCAGCCTGAGAATGGTGAGGTAATTTTTGTAGAGAGCTTTTAGCAGCTTCTTTGGAAAACTTCCCCAAAATTCTTGCCTCTGTTATTATCCTATCACGACATATGATGATTTTTGGAATTTGCTATCAAGTGAGCAGGTTCTTGTGTTTTTGGTTCTTATAGCTGTACATAAGTGTTTTTCTCCAGCTGTTCATATGTGAAGCCCAGATGCTTGCTTGCTTTTTTGCCTCAAATCTTTTTTAACTTCTGATTTTTTCTTTACTTCTATCTTTGCAAGTAAATTTTCCATGTTTGAGGCACATATCTTTCCATTGATGTCCATAATATTCTTTAACTTCAAAGAACGATTATTTAAGCATACAGATACTGTTGACAGGTTTGGAGCTGATCAGATTATCGATAATTCTGTTTCTGCACCCTTCAGTAACATATTGGTAACTGGAATAACACTATCAATTTTAAATGGCTGAATATTTAAGTTAGTTTGAAGTTCCTATTGATTAAATGCTATAATAATTCCCATGAGTTGACAACACGGGTATACCCTGTAAGCTAATTGGTTGGTGACTGGTAACTGTGCTATCCAGCATTCGATTTGCTGCTTGCTAAGTAGGTAACTGGGGAGTGAGTTGGACTATTGAGTATATGCCTGCTCATAAGAATTGGTAAATTTGTAGGGATTTGAACCACCGATCTTAATTCAATTATTGCAAGCTTAAACCCTAACTAATATTAGTAACAACTAGCAATTAACAGAATCGTTGTGTTACTACTCATACAGGAAATTTACAGTTTAAGCCTTATGGTTTTACCAAAAAGCTATAGCTCAGTTAGTATGTGGAGCATGTCCAGGTGACCCCACAATAAGAGGTTGGGAGTACAAGCTAGCTGAGGTATGGTAGGGTTTACTTCTGTTCCAAGTTGTAATAGTCTGATGATATCCTGCAGAGAAAACAAGGGCTTCTGCCTGGTAGTAATCTTCTCAATTTAACACTAGTGGAAACGATTTTAAATGTTTTAAGAGAGAGCTTTAATAGAGTAACCTAATACTTTCTTTGTTAACAAGGGGTAAAAAATGGTCTCTGCTATCTTGTAATTGCCTGTTAAACCAGTGAAAATCTAGATTGCATATTTATAACTATTTCATACCCTCCTTGGACAGGAAGAACATTTTTAAGATGTTTGAGGATGATTTTTTGATTTTTTTTAAAAAACAAAATATATCAGAACACAAGTCTCTTTCATCAAATTCATCTTTGGTTTTCACGCTTGACATCCTAGCTTCCCTCTGCTACTGAAAGATTGAGAATTGCCCAAGGGATGTGTTGCTACTAATTTTACTGGTTGGTTAGAACAATGGCCAATGGGATACTGATTAGTTACACGTGACTGAAGTGAGTATAGCGTGGTGACATATGATATTATTATGTTTTGCAACAATCCTAAACATGTTTAGAGTCGTAATTCCCTGCTTGTCACATTTGAATCTTTTGCAGTTCCATTTTCAAATGACTAATGGTTTAATTCCGTGTTACAATTATTTGACAAATAAAACTTCAGAGCTTAGTATCAGCATATGCACAAAGGTGAACTGTAGAAACTAGTACCTCTGTGCTAAGGTGTGCCATATCTTAATCAGAGGCCATCTGTTCAATACTCTCCTCTGGTATTGATTTCAAATGCTGGAAAAGTGTTGCATACAGTGCAAGCAGAGTTGTCTTTAGCATTTGACCTTTGTCTTAGATCCAACCATGCAGACCTGCGAAGATGCATGTTTATTTTCTAATATATTGTAGTGTTGTGAGTTAGAATGTTATGTATGTCATTAATGGTGGCTGCTTTTTCAATCAATATCTTTTTGTTAGGCCTAGGTTATTGTCATCTAATGCACATAGCTTGTTTTTTTGGGAGACAGTGATGAAGGATGACATATTTGATAAAAGTTTCTTATGCCTTGAAGCTTGTCTTAATTGAATATTAAAAAGGGTTGGTTAGCACTTTTATGGCTATGACTTTAAGTCGGAAATAAAGTATATGCCCCATTAATTCTGTTTTAAGAGTTCCATGTCTTTATAATGGCACATCAGTTTCATATTGGTGCATGGTGACAATTTGCTCTTTATTGGAGAATTGCAAGTTTGGATGCTCATCATGCGCTATTAAGTTTATGAGCATTCTCAAAGTTATGCTGAAGGCAACTGAATTCTTTGTTGTTGAAGGAGTGGTGGACATATGTTTGCATGGGACCATCTGATCCTCATCCGAATTGGCATCTTGGGATGCGAGGTACACAGCATCGTGCTGTGATGTGGCGTGTATGGAAGGAAGGCGGAACAGGATTCTTATACTGGGGTGCCAACTGTTATGAGAAGGCAACAGTTCCTAGTGCTGAGGTATTCGCCTGGCCTTTTAGTACTTGACCGGCCTTACCCAGATGTGCCTTTATTTTTTTTTTTCTTTTTTGGCATAAAACAAAAAATCCTGAAAATAATTTCTTGCAAGCAGATAAGATTTAGGCGGGGCCTTCCCCCTGGTGACGGGGTTTTATTTTACCCTGGTGAGGTGTTCTCGTCTTCGCGTCAACCTGTTGCTTCCTTGAGACTAGAGAGAATTCTCAGTGGCTTGCAGGTGAGGAGGCTTTGTTATTATTTATGTGCTTATCCTTGTTTTGGTTCATTTATTCTTTACTCTCCAATTGGTGCTTTTTATTAGCCAAAATCTCTAGTTCAAAGTAAAAACGGATCTATATATAGTGTCTTCATCCGATTAATTATTTTTTCCCAGGACAAGTGAAAATCGTCTTTTCATACTTTTCTCTGATGTGGATTATTGACTTAACTCTTTCTATTTCCTTTTTTTATGCTGTATTAGGACATAGAGTACCTGAACCTCTATACTTCAAGATATGGTAGAGATGAAGGGCTTGCTCTGTTGGAGAAGACGGGGATGTACATGGGTCCCGAGCGTTACACAATTGAGCACATGCCAATTGATGTCATGCGGGGTGAGATATTCAACACTTGCCGACATTGAATACTTACAATGATCTTATAGAAATCATCTCTTACATTTGTCATTGTGCTTTTGTTAGTATAAAACTTTAGTAATTTGAAAGACAGAATGGTTAGCCAAACATTAGAGGCCCTTGTATAACTTTGCATGTGTATAACAACAGTTCAGAGTCAGAGTCACAAGTTTCCGAATTTAAAATAATGGCATGTTTCTATAATCATCTCATGTGGGTTTTATCACCCGGCGCTATATGATCCCATTAGCTCCGGGAATCATATTTTCGAAGTGGGGTTGGGGTTATATGTGAAACGCTTGTGTGTATTACATACAAGGGTAGTAATTTTCATTAGGATTCATTTATTCGTTCGATTCGCTTTAAAGCGAATATAGATTTGAAAAAATGAATTCTTTTAATAAATGGGTCAATTGGATTCGATTCGTTTATTAAACGAATTGAATATGAATTTAAACTTACTTGTTCGTTTATTTGTTTAGGATTCATTTTGTTATTTTCCTTTACTAATTGTTATTTTTTGATTAAGATTGGAGAAGTTATTACTAATTTTCACATAAAAATCATATTAGCTATAATTGGTGATCTTCTTTTAGTAAAATCTATTAGTTGTTTATTTCATGTCTATGCATTTATGAAGAATTATTGTAAATAAATTATGGTAATTTTTGTAATTGAATATTCGTATTTGATTCGTTTAGTAAACAAATCGAATATAAATCATGATATTTTTAGTAAACGAATCGAACACGAATTCATCACATTTTAATCCGATTCGTCAATTCTTCTTTTTACCCATATAACTTTAAAAATATTGAATTAGATTGCTTCAGTTGTTCCCCAAGTATTTCACCTTTGCATTGCGATCCTATTAGTTTCTGAGAGACCATGGTGACGAAAAGCTTCGTTGATTTTCATGTGTGTAATACTGTAATTGAGACAATTTGGTCCTATATAAATGTCACCTATGACTTGGGCATCATGTCATACATGTTACATGATGAGTGATAGTAATAGGATTCGATGCAAATAAAGTCGTTGTTAGTTACACATGCATCATAATTTCAGTACATTATTGATTATTATTAGTTATTATATCCCCACAATCTGTGTAGATCATAATTACAAAATTTGGTTTGGCTGGAATGAGCAGCACACACTTTTTGAAAGTGAAATTGGAGAAAAGCAGTTAGTGTATATTTCCTTTCCCTCTCAAGATTTTTGATGGACTTCTGCTGCGTATTGGAGTCAGAAAAGATGAAATAAAGCAGCAACAAGATAATCAAATTGAGTATGATTAATTGATTACTCACTTGCCTTGCCTGTCACTTTTTTATTTGTTCTTTTGGCATTTCATTCATCATTTTTAATTACAGCTGGTATTATATTCTTGGTACGTACAGTTGAAACATCACGAAAATTCGAAATGAGTATTATGATAGTGGCATTAAAAGTATCTTAGATTTTCTTGAGTTTGAAACTTGTCAATTTTGGATTGCTTTCATATTTCAACTTTGGGATGACTTTTTTTCTAATTAATAATTTACTACTGGTAGCTTTTCAATCAACCGGTTCGAACTGACACCGTTTCTTTTCTTTCTTTTTTTGAAAACTTTAAATCTCATTATTTAATTATCTGATTCATTTTAAACGAACCAAGTAAAATCTATAGTTGTCTTAGGTTCTTACTATGAAATATTCTCTGAATTCGAATTCAATACATGACAATCAAATTTTAAATCATTTGCGATAAAATCACACTTCGCATATTACTACCGGCACCACTGTGCTGTAAAGCAAATGAATTTTTAACCTAATGTCCTCTTTTCCCACTTCCCTTTTTCAGTGAAAACAAAAATCGATGATGCATAGCTTGATCCCGAATTTTGCATTACATTTATTTCTATTCATGTTTTTTAATTTAGAGGATAAATAATATCGTTTTTTCTCTTGTTTTTTCTTTTATTTAGTAGATACTATAATAAGAAAATCTTTTGTACATTGAAGGTAATACAGCCAACCAAAACATGACAGTGATTTTTAATACATTAGCACACATAATTAAATTATTATATGGCTGATCATGATCATAGGCCATAGCAACCAACCAACCACTGTCTAAAGGTGGTTGAAATTTTTTGAATTATTTATACTTAAATGATCTTATTTAATCTTGTTTTATATTCTTACCCATTAATTGGAGTTCTGAGCAAAGATTTGCTGATTGGCTGAGAATTAAGAATTTATATATATCTATTGCTACCTACAGTGATAAAGAAATAGTTATTGGCTTTCTTCTCCTTAGGAGAACTTCACACTATCTAGCATCACAGTCTATTCCGACAACATGCTGAATTTTAATTGTATATTATTATTTATACACATATAGTAGAGGATTATAAAAAATTGAAAAAAAAAAATGAGCGGAATCCTTATTATATTCGGTGAAATTAAGTGAAATTCTTTTCGTGTTTTAAAATTAATTAAAACTCACCTCATATTTTTCAATAAAAATAAAAATATTTATAACAAAACCATCCGCAAGGGATTTGGATTAGTTTCACCAAACATAAGGAGATTTTGCTTATTTTCTCTAAAAACTTAATTAACCTCAACCAAACATCGGATCCAAATTCATAAGTTCTACTAATATAGTGTGAAATTGCATATATTAAAATGAGGAACTTTATTTGCGTAATAAGAACATGGAAAACAATAATCTAATCAAGGTTGGTTATGTGGATGGCTTTAGGGGTTGATTAAGGAATTCTTTTGGGTGATGTTGATATTGGTGAGCTGAAGTTTCAAGCTTTTGGTTTGCAACTTAAAAGAAAGATTATTTATATCTGTCGATAGTTAAGTTAGATTCATTACGTGTTATTAATTTTATTAAAAGTCAATTTAAGTACTCGAATAATTTTTTTTATTTTTTTGATTTATTTAAAAGATTCAACAATTACACATACTAATTAGTGCAGGATTTTCATATTTACTATGTCTCAAGAAATTGTAATGAGGCGGCAGCTGATGGTTTAGTTAAATATTCGTTAAGTTGTGAATTTTTAGTTTGGGAGAAGAATTTTTCTTCCCATCTATCTTGTAATTTATGAAACAAAACTTTCCGAAATATAGTTATTTTTTTACTAAAAAAGATATATTATCAAATCCCCTTCCTAATTTTGGATATTCCATTAGCGGAAATTTTTATAATGCGTTAATTTTATCACATTATTTATGTAACAATCTAATAATATCTTATCAGACTTGTTAAAATATTTTTTTTTTAAAAAACTATTAAATATAATTATAATTATATTTAATTCAACTACATATATCATATGTTATTAACTTATAATATCATATTACTCATATTTCCGTTGTATTAAAAAATCAGTTGTGTTGCATTGAACCTGTAAGAAAAATATATTACTAACTTACCATGTTATCTATATTTTTATTGTACTAAAAAAATTACTCTCATTAACAGAAGCAAAGGGAGTCTCTTCCTCTTAACCAAAACCCTTAAAAGAGAAATATATATTATATATATATTTGAAAAAGGTGCTTTGGGTGCTTTTCTAGTTCCTGTTTATAGAACATATTTTTCTCAAGCCACGTCATTTTCCCATATTAGGACCAGCTTTCTTTGAACAATAAAGCCATTATTGATTCTTTTGGCCCTCCACTTTGTTCAAATCTTGATCCACCATGTGCACCAAAATTAGACCAAATTCAATTTTTCTAGTTCATTAATCATCTATTGATAGGCCACCCTTCACCTTTTCAATCAACATAACAAATATTAGATAAGCACAATTCATAATCTAGTGCTGCGGGAACCCAAATTATTATTATTCATTATTTTTTTTAACTCATTAGAAACTCCGCCACCAAATCACTCCTTCCGGACTTAAGTGAAATAGGTAAAATCTCTGACTGTTACAGACTCTTACAAGAAACGTACTTTCTGAATTTGAACCCAAAACCTAAAAATCATATCATAAATCTTAAATCACAAATCAAGTCCCTTGAAGACTGCATAACCCAAATGTCAAAACACAATCATCATTCTTTTTTTTAAAAAAAAATATAAAAATTTAAGACCAATTATATATATATATATATAAGTGTGTGTGTGTATTCCAACTTATGCCCGTAATAATTAAGCTCATTCTGTTGGTCAAAGCTAAACACCACGTATGAAGCAAGATGAACAATAATAATAAAGAAAATTCGACTTAGAACATGTGCAAAATGGGTAATTTTTTAAATTAATAATTATATATATATATATATATATATATACTACAAAAATTATACCATTTAGCGTCGAAATAAATCGACACCAAAAACCATATTTTCGACGCAAAATATTATTAGCGTCAAAATAATCAGACGCAAAAAGTGGACGCCGAAATATCGACGAGCATAACTTTTAGCGTCGAAATAAATAATTGCGACACTAAAGACTGTATTTGGCGTCCAATTTTTTTCGACGCTAAATTAAATTTTCTGACGCTATATGTTATATTTGGCGACGAAATAATTCGACGCTAAAAGTTTGACTTTTAGTGTCGAAATATGTCGACGCTAGAGTATATTAAAAAAGTAATATATGTATACTTACTGCGGCGATTTTCTTGTAACTATTAGCGTCGAAATGTTCGACGTCAAAAGATTGATTTTGGCGTCGACTGTTTCGACGCTAATAGTTAAAAAAAATTTGTTTTAAAAAAAATTATTAATTTACTTCTTTTTGGTCTAAAATAATTAATTTAATATTTAATTTAATTGAAAAAAAATTTCTGATTAATAACAGAATTACGAAATATTAATAATTATTATATTCAATGTTTTTTTAGAAAAAAAACATATTATATTAAAACTATTTGTTCAAAATGTTTATACAAAACCAAATATAAAATGTATTGCTGCCGTGATGGGGGACGTTCGAGCCCGATGCACCCTGACTGATTGAGGCCTCCAACATCTTACGGAAAACCAGCATTTGCTGTTCGAGCTGCTCCATCTTCTTCTCGTGGTCCAGCTTGACCTGTTGTAGCTCGTCCTTAGTCTGTTTCAAATCGTCTCGGGTGGTGGCTAACTCATCTCGAAGAGAGGCATTTTCCGAATTAACAGTACTGCGTGCAGATGCCGTCGGCTTCTTACGAGTGCCAAGGCCAACGTTGTAAGCTGTCTGATTCTTGAAAACCAATTGCGACAATTGCTCATCTGATATCGGGTCGGACCTTGTCTCCTGAGTTTGATGTTGGAGTTCCATCATTTCGTTCTGTTTCAAAAAATAAGTTAATATTAGAATTTGAGAAAAACAAATTAATATATATAATATTAATTATTTTATTTTAAAAACTGAAACTTACATAGCAGCGTTCGACTTCTTCATTTATCCATTTGTTTCTCTCATTGTAATGCGTCACACGGAAAAAATCTGGAAATGATTGCACCTCACATGTGCTACTCTGTTATAAACAGAAAATAAATTCAATATTATTCCACATTAGTAAAACCAATGAACTGTTAAATTTTACGTTAGAATATATTTACCTCAGAATGTTCGGCACGATGTTGGATAAATGGCTTCAAACCTCCACGGTGGTTAAAACGCAAGTGACTTCGATTTTCCGCATTTGCGTGACATTTATCATGCATTTACCAACAATGTAAGTACCGAAAACAAAGACAATTATAAATTTCCGTTTATTTCAAAATTTACCTCGTGTTTTTTGGTAGACCAAAGCTCACATAAGAATGTCTAGTCTTGCTCCTCTATAAAATCAGACTTGTGTTGTGGAGCATCTGAAGGTCCATGGTCGTCGAATATTGGTTTCAGGACTTTTGTCCTATAATCTTTATAATTTTCCCCATGTGGTAGTCAATATATTGTTGGACATTCACTTTGGTCAGATCGAAGTCGAATCACTCATACATGAATAGCAACCGAGTAAAAATAAATATAAAATAAAAATGTTAACTAACAAATAATATCGAAAACTTACAAGTAGCGAAGAGAATAGCTGGTTGATTTTCATCTCCCACTGTATCTTTCTCCAAGAAACGTAGTTTTGGGGAGTTTCATATCGAGCTGCAGCTCATATGGCTGTATTAAACGCTGAATTATGTTGTCCGACTTGACTGTGTCCATCATCTGATATCTCAATCCGGATATGGCCGTGAGCCTTAACGTACTTAGACAACCCCAGACCACGGGTGCGTCCTCGACCCTTCGTTGTACTGGAATCACTTGTGCTAGCAGAGACTCCACCAATGCCAGTTTTCCTTGCTGATGTAGATGGAGTCGCATTAGCCCGTCTGCGATTGCTTGGTGCCATCTGCAAAAACACAAAAAGTTTCATGTATTTTGAATGTAATAGAACCAAACCAAACACATGCATTTTATAGTATATGTATGAACATTATATTACAAACCAAACCAAACTAAACTAAACCAAACCAAACACATTCCAAAATTTAATGTTAATCAGAATTTTCTCGGCCTTGGCCTTCCCTCTCTCGCTCACCTAAATCTCTCTCACATACAAGAATCACAAACAAAAATATACAAAGCTCTCACTCACATAGCCAGAAGAAAATAACGCCAAATTCACCACAAGTTATATGTTGTTCTGGTCTGTTCTGGCATTTCATTGTCCATCATAGTTTGTAGCAATAATATCTATTATATTATATAATCCTAATGTAAATAGGCAAAACTACACGACATGATAATGTGATTAAGATATACATTCTAATTCTAATTAAGCATATAGACAAAACTACAATAGGCCATACAATTCCAAACCCTTAAGCTCTTCTAGTCCCTCAAGGCACTCACACGCTCTTTTTTTTTTATTACAATCATTCGGCAACAAACAATAAACCCGTTATTGTATCACAAGACTCGGCAGCCTCCCCTCTCATTCGAGACACAAAAACACAAACCCTAAGATTGCTCTATCCTCTCACACTCTCACCTTTCGTTTTCATTTGGCTCTCTCCCACTCAACAAACAATCAACAGCCCCTTCCAACCGACCAATTCAAACACACAGACCCCACAAAACTAACCCTCACTGATTCAATAAGCTTCAAACCTGAACACATACTTCCCTCTGCCACCACCCAGAACATCAGCAAATTACTATTGTTCTGCCCAGAACAGCAGTAATTGCTGCTGTTAACAGCAATTTAAAAACAAAAAAACACCCATTTTTATAAATGATGTTAACATGCCAACTGATTTGGAGTCCCATATGACTATACTATATGAGTTGGCTAAGGGTATCCATCAATCAATTTAAACACAAATTAAAGTTCAATTATCATTTGAGAAGCAATGCCAATTGCAAAGTGCCTACTCTTTAGTTTCAAGAACAAAACAAACAAACTCATGAGAAAAAATGATATAATTAGAGTTACCATCAAAATATCCAAATACCTGTAAAGTGGATGAATTTGTTGAAGAAGAGAGTGGTTGGAGCCGAGGAAGAAGAAGAAGACAGTGAGAGGGTTCCTTTTTTTCGTCTGAGCCGAGAAAGAAGAAGACATTGGTTTTAGGGATTTAAAGGACATTTAGCGTCGAACAATTCGACGCTAAAAAATTGGCGGCTTATTAAAAAATCATGGTTAAATTTTCGGGAAATTTAACTTTTTTATTCAGCGTCGAAATATATAATATCGACGCTAAATGTTTACCATGTAGCGTCGATATGAGTTTTTGACGCTAAATATTTACCATTTAGCGTCGATACTGGTATTCAACGCTAAAACAGACGCTAAATGTCTATCATTTAACGTCGAAGATTATTTCGACGCTAAATTGTATACATTTAGCGTCGACTTTTCTATTTCGACGCTAAATGTTTACATTTAGCGTCGAAATAGTAAACGACGCTAAATGTATTCAATTTAGCGTCGAATTTTCTTTTCGACGCTAAATTACTACCATTAAAAATAATAATAATATTATAATAATTCAAAATAAGAATCATACATTATTAATCAATATTTCAACCATATTTAAATAATAATTCAAAATAAGAACCATACATTATAATAATAAAAATTATTCATCAATCACATCATACACTAACTTCATTAATCACTATTATCTTCGGTATTTGAGGATTCGTGACTGGAATCGAAGTCATCTTCAGTGTCAAAATCTTATTCACTTGCTACTTCCACGCTAACTTCAGAATGATGAATTATCTCAACGTTTGTATTATCTCATGTTAATGTGATATTTTTAGGAACGGTGACAGTTGGTCCATAAAATATATGTTCAGGAACTTCGAAGTTGCTGGAGACTTCTTGTGTTTCATATGATATGTCAACTCTATCTTTCTCATGCGTGTCCCAAATGCCCATTTGTTGTAACTTTTCTACCACCATCCATCCAGTTCTTAACTTTGGATCAGATATATATATCATTGAACGTGCTTGGGTACAAAAAATGTATGGATCATTCTTGTACCAAAAACGTTGAACATTAATTGACGTTAGATGATTACTAACTTGAATTCTCCTCTTTCTGGCATTTGTGTCAAACCACTTACAGTCGAATAGCACAATATGTCGTCTGGGTCGGTATATCAACTCAATGACAGATTGAACACTCCGTAGAAGTCAATAAGATCTGAGTTGTGTTCTCCTTGGACTACAATTCCATAATTCTGAGTCACACGAGTAACATCTCGCTGTTCGGTATGAAATCTAACTCCGTTGACAATGCATTCACTGTATTCATAAGCCTACTTTTGAGGCCCATAAGCCAAAGAAACCAACGAGGATGACGAGTCCAATTGATCATTTTGCACTTGGTTGTTAATCTAACAATGAGAGAAATAGATGTGTTAATATAATAAACTGAAATATTTAATGTTAGGATAAAAATAAATATAAAATGTTAGGTCTTACAGTTGTCTCAAACCATTTAGGAAATTTTTTTTTTTGTGTTTCATCAACGTTATGGTCACCACCACATTATAGCATTGTTAGATGTTGCCTACAAAAAATGAGTTAGGTTAATGTATGGCAAAAATACTATGGTTATGCACCATAAAAACTTACGTTAAATACGGTTGCACTTAATCACAATTACTCAATATAAACCAATGTGCACGTTGAACTTCCTGAAGGGTTAGTAATTTGACACCTACTGCTTCAAATGGTCTGCAATTTTGACGGAACGCTGTGATATCTTACGAATTACTTGCATCTCCATCATAGTTTTGTGGCCGACGATTAAAATGAGTTTCAATATTATGCATGTACATCGAACAAAATGTTATTGCTTCACTTATTACAACAGCTTCAGCTATTAACCCTTCAAGGCGCGCATTGTTTTTCACATATTGTTTGTAATCTCTCAAAGCCCTGCGGATATGACAATAAGTTTGCATTAAAACTAAATCCAATGCACAGTAGAAATTTAAGAATGTAATATTTAAAATTGTATATATATATATAGTACCTCTCAATGAGATACATCCATCTGTAATGGACAGGAACTCCCTTTCTAGCTTCAGCCGGTAAATACACGGCCAGATGTACCATCACATCAAAAAAAGCGGGTGGCAAATTTCGCTCCAGCTTGCATAGGATTATCGCGATACCTCGCTCAAGTTCATCAATAACAGTTGTGGTTAATGTCATACCACATAGATCAAGTACGACGTCGCATACATTCGGGGGGAGATAAGGTCGAATGCTAACAGGAAGGAGAATCTCGAGAAGCACATGACAATCGTGACTCTTTAATCCCGTTATTGTATCATCTCTGACCCAACGCCCAATATTCGATGCATAATCATCAGGGAATTTAACCATTTTCAGCCAATCACAGAATGGTTTTCTTTCTGATTGAGTTAGCACATAACTAGCAGATGGCTTAATAAGACCTCGAGAATTAACTTGTAAATGCAATTCACTACGAATTCTAAGATCTTGTAGGACCAATCTAGCATTTACAGTGTCTTTTGTCTTACCCGGAATATTGAATAGTGTGCCCACTAAACTCTCACAAATGTTTTTTTCTATATGCATTACATCCAAATTATGTCGCAAACTCAGAGTCCCCCAATATTCTAACTCAAAGAAAATACTCTTTCATGTCCAATTCAACTCTTCAGGTAAGTGTTTTCGATTTTTATCTCTATTATCAGGATGTTTACCTGGTGTGCTGTCTCTGAGATGTTGATGTTGGCAAAATATGTCGAATCCAGACAATGGACTGGGCATACTCTGAGGTTCATGTTGACCGTTAAATAATTTACTCCTCCGCCAAGGATGACTCAACTCAAGAAATCTCATGTGCCCTGTGTATCCTATTTTATTCCGTAATCATTGCGAAGGTGTTTGACCCGCACAAACTGGACATGCCATGTATCCCTTAGTGCTTCATCCAGATAATGAACCATAAGCTGGAAAATCATTAATGGTCCATAATAATGCGGCATACATATGAAAATACTGCTCGGAAGCTGCATCATAGGTATGCACACCCACATTCCATAATATTTGTAACTCATCGATCAATGGTCTCAAGTAAATATTCATCTTTACCAGAGGAATGTGGACCAGGGATAAGCAATGACATAAACATGAACGGATCCTTCATACATTTCCATGGAGGTAAGTTATATGGAATAACAATAACGGGCCACATGCTATAAGAGTTGTACATATTCCCAAATGGGTTAAAACCATCAGAGGCAATACCTAACCTGGCATTACGGGGGTCCTCAGCGAAATGGGGGTACATGTCATCAAATTCCTTCCACTCGGTTCCATCCGCAGGATGTCTAAGTATGCCCTCTGCATCGATCCTCTTTTCATGATGCCACATCATGTCAGTCGCTATGTGTCGTGACATGAACAATCTCTGCAGCCTGGGCATTAAAGGAAAATATCGCAATATCTTTTCAGGCACTTTTTTCCCTGTACCATAACTTTGTACCGACTTTCACCACATATCGGACAATATTCAAGTGATTCATACTCTGCACGAAATAATACACAATCATACTTACAAGCATGAATGGATTCATACCACATTCCCAGATCACGCAACATTTTCTTTGCCTCGTAGTACGACTTAGGCAATTCGCTTCCAACCGGTAACATTTGGCCCAGTAACTCTAGCATCATATCAATACTTTTGTTGGTCATTATGTTGATCACTTTAATGTGTAATAATTTCACAACGAAATTCAAGATCGACATTCCAGCACCTTCAAATGGATTTTTTTTTGCCTCATCAAGTAATTCACTAAATAAATTTTGATCATTTCCACTTAACACTGGCATGTCACCACTGACACTATGACCAAGTTGTGGACTTTGTAAGTCATGCAAATCATCGATTATCTTATCGTTTACAGGTTGATTGTAACTTGGTGCTCCCTCCACGTACGGTAAGTTGGTGATATTCCTGGCATGTATAAATGATTATTCATTTTCCTATTCAAATAATTTACACATGGACACCGAACACGACCTTCTGCATCAATGTGTTGCTTTGCGACTTCCATAAACTCATACATATTCAACATTCAATCTATCCATCGAGCTCGTCCAATTTCTATCCATTTAAGCGAAATACCTAAATATAATAATATAATTATTAAATATCATATTACACTCATCAACATTACTAATTCATTAATTATTTATTTAAGCATATACATATATATTTAGTTGATACAGTAAATAGTTTACAGAAAAATTCTATTTAGTTAATTAATTAACTTAATTTACATATATGAACCATAAACCACTAACAAAAAGTATATAATAAACATAATCATAAAAATTGAAAAATAATAAAGAAATATAAAAGAAGACTTACCTTATGGAAAATTGATTACAATTTTATTGAAAATTTGTAGGAGAGTTGTGAGGTTGCAGATGACAGATTTTGAGATTTCAGAGGATGAAAATGAAGAGAATTGGAGAAAAACAGAGGGGGAGAAGGGTTGTTGGCATTCTGTATTTTAATCTATATTTAGCGTCGAATTTATTGTTTCGACGCTAATTGTTGTAATTGTTATCGTCGAAATAGTTTATTCGACGCTAAATGTCTGATTTTTAGCGTCGACATAAATTTAGACGCTAAATATTAAAGGATTGTCAGCGACGCTACTTAGTCGACGCTAAATGTCTAGTTTTTGGCGTCGACTAATATTTGTGACGCTAAAAGTATAACATTTAGCGCCAAAAATGATTGGAATAGTAAAATAATTTAGCGTCGAATATTTTTCGACGCTATAAGTGTACTTTTAGCTTCGATAACTGTTTTCGACGAAAAAAATTGAATATTTGACGTCGAAAATAATTTTCGTCGCTAAAAGTTTGATATTTGGCGTCGAATATTAATTACGAAATTAAAAGTGATTTTTAGAGTCGAAAATTATTTCGACGCTAAATTGTTGGACGCTAAAAGCCATAATTCTTGTAGTGATATATATATGAGTTGTGTTAAAAAAAAATTATTATTTATTTAATTATTTTTTCTATTTATCACCCATAATAAAGTATTATTAAGGTTTGTAATTTTTCTTATCATGTCCCGTCTTGTTTCAATGGAATCCCATCCCATTTGGGACGAGATGTATGCTATATTTTTATGCTGATTTAAAAAATGGGATGGGATAAAAAAAATCTCGAAATTTTTAGCGGGACAAACACATCGATATGAGATTTTAACGGGATGAGACGTGATTTAAAAGGACATATAATTTTTTTTATCCAAAAAAACAACAAGAGATCAGTACGATTTTTTTATCTCAATTATATAAATAAGACAAAATCGAGAATGACAAATCTCGTTAAGTCTCATCCCATCATTGTATAATAAAAATATTATCATAAAATAAACTAATGTAAAGTTTTTACTAATACTTTAACGGCTAACCATTTATAAAAAGGGCATTTGTGTTACCTGCGACATTGTACATGCAATTTTGTACTGCTCTAATGATTTGTGGATTATTAACTTGGTGAGGACCAGGTCCTCCGATTAAAAAATAAAATAAAATTGATCGAATAAAAAATAGCATTTGGGGTAGAAGAATTCATCTGGACCGTCCACGTCAGTAAAATACGTAAGAGTTGGTGGGATCCAACTGCTGTGAACAGTCAGCAAATTTCAAGTGTTGAACGTTGGAGGCTAGTGGGGACCTCTGTGATTGCTCATCGTGCTGCCTTTTAAAAAAGAAGATAGCCTTTGCCGTTTTGAGTATCAAAGACAAAAGTATGTTCGCTTTTTTAAGAGATAATTTTACAGCACAACCGAATTTATTATAAGTATAACAATTGATTTAATATTTAATATACTAAATTGTTATATTGAGACCATTATAGCCCAACAATACCATTTTATTTACGAAATTGCCACTCCGGCTGACCATATTCGGCATTCCCAACGTTTCTATTCTGGCACACGGAGCTTGTAATTTGACTCCAAAAACAAATAGAAATTAAATAAAGCACCAAACCAACAAGTTGTTGGTTGAGTGGTAGCTGGCTCAATCTTAGGAGATTCGATTGGGTATGCTTTCTAGTTCGAGTCCCGCTAGAGTAATCATCGTTGAGATGACCATACCGTACAGCTCTCGGTTCGAATTCAGATTAGTCAGACCTAATATGACACTGGATATCGGGTGGGGAACCAAAAAATAAAGCACCAAGGGTAAAAAAAAAACAAAAACAAAAAACAAGATGAACGTATAAATTGTTGCTTCAACGAGGAACATAGCTGTGTGATTCTTTTTGAACAAAATTACGTTAAAGCCGCTCGTTTTAAGACAAATTAGAAGATTTTGTTTTCGTTGTATTGTTCGTCCTTGTCCGTTCCATGGCATTACTCGACTACGACGTAAAATTTTATTTATAAACAGTGTTTAAATTTATATTTTTATGGGGAAGTTATATGTAATTGATCTCCTCATTGATTTTGTTGTGAACACGGAATGATATATGAAACCTGAAAAACAAAGAAAATAATTATGGTTGTTATATATGCCAAATTTTAACCATATTTTATTAGCCACGTGTGATCACACAAATGAATCTTCCTATAAGTAAATCTAGTAGATGAGAAAAATTTAGAAGATTTTAAGACTCCCGGAACTCCCGAGGAAACTTGGATATTAAGCTGACGAACCATGATGATATATCAATCATTGCAGATGATGTCAGTCATTCCGGATGATATCAATCATTATGGGGTAATGTAAGTTATTTCGAGGTAATGTCAGACATTTTGGAGTGATGTCAGTCACTATGACATCACTCTGATGTATTTTCATTCCGGAATGATAACAATCACTCTGATGTACTTTTATTCCGGAATGATGTCAATCACTTCAGTGTACTTTCAGTCACTTCGATATATTTTCATTCCAGAATGATGTCGGTCACTATGTTGTACTTTTATTCCGGTATGATGTCAGTCACTCCGAGCTACTTCAAAGTTAGTGGGATTTAATGACAATTCACTTATCTTTACATGGAATTTTAGTTTAACATGCATAGTGACATGTGTTATGCTACTTAATTTTACATATTAGCATGAAATATGACAGGTGCTCAACAAGCGTCTCACATGAGTCCATCAATGGACAAATGTTGACACATCCACCTAAAATCCCCTATATGAGCCAATGAACTTGACGAAAATGAGAACATTTTTGGGAACATGAAAATATAAGAAAATATTCACTAAAATGTTAAAGAAAAAGAAAAGATAAATACAAAAAAGTTATTGTAGGGAAAAAAATTGTAAATTGAATTTCAAACAAAAAAGATAAATCACTAAAAAGGAAGATTCTAACTTAAGTTTCGGAGTGCTAATCTTGCAGAAAGCTTTTATTGAACTATCAAGCATCTATTTCCCGGCCCAACTTAGAATTGACCTTGAAGAATCAAGTCTAAAACGATAAAACACATTGAGAGATACAAAATATCACCACGCATTGAGAGGTACAAAATCTTACCACCAATTTTTACCGCCTTCAATTGTCATCGATGAAAATCCTCCAATGCTTAAATCAATGGTGTAGCACGATTAACACGAAAGTAAGAGCGTTTGGAATAAAAGAGGTTCAAAGAAATCAGCCGACATTTATAGAAACTGAAAATTCAATAGACTCTCTCAAAATATTAGTTAATGAGGGTGAAGATGAGCTTGTGTGATCTCCCTTCTTATGAGGTCATTTGTCTGCTTTGAGATCTTAGCAGAGGCCCTCAGGGTGCTCACCGGACAGTCTCGCACGATTTTATCCCCATAAGGAGCCTCATCCACTAGAGGTGAATAAAATCGGTTCTGGTTCCGCGTGGAACCGAAACCTACCTTGAAAAAATCGGTTCCTAACTTAGTGAAACTGGAACCTACCCAATTAAATGTGAGGTGCTCAACAAGCATCTCACATGAGTCCATCAATGGACAAATATTGACACATCCACCTAAAATCCCCTATATAAGCCAATGAACTTGACGAAAATGATAACATTTTTGGGAACATGAAAATATAGGAAAATATTCACTAAAATGTTAAAGAAAAAGAAAAGATAAATACAAAAAAGTTATTGTAGGGAAAAAAATTGTAAATTGAATTTCAAACAAAAAAGACAAATCACTAAAAAGGAAGATTCTAACTTAAGTTTCAGAGTGCTAATTTTGCATAAAGCTTTTATTGAACTATCAAGCATTTATTTCCCGGCCCAACTTAGAATTGACCTTGAAGAATCAAGTCTAAAACGATAAAACCCATTGAGAGATACAAAATATTACCACGTATTGAGAGGTACAAAATCTTACCACCAATTTTTACCGCCTTCAATTGTCATCGATGAAAATCCTCCAATGCTTAAATCAATGGTGTAGCACGATTAACACGAAAGTAAGAGCGTTTGGAATAAAAGAGATTCAAAGAAATCAGCCGACATTTATAGAAAATGAAAATTCAATAGACTCTCTCAAAATATTAGTTAATGAGGGTGAAGATGAGCTTGTGCGATCTCCATTCTTATGAGGTCATTTTTCTACTTTGAGATCTTAGCAGAGGCCCTCAGGGTGCTCACCGGACAGTCTCGCACGATTTTATCCCCATAAGGAGCCTCATCCACTAGAGGTGAGTAAAATCGGTTACGGTTCCGGTGGAACCGAAACCTACATTGAAAAAATCGGTTCCTAACTAAGTGAAACTAGAACCTACCCAATTAAATATGATACCCTATTAATCAGTTCTAATTCGGTTCCGCGTGGAACCAGAACCTACCCGGGAAAATCAGTTCCAATTCGGTTCCGGTCCGATTCTGATTTACCTTATTTATTTATTATTGTCAAACTTTGAAAATACAATTATTTCTCATACTTGAATATTACATAATATTTTTGGCAATTGTCCATACAGAATAAAACAATAAATAAAACTGAATATTGCATAATATATTTTACTCAATTAAATTGAGTTTTGAAATTTGGTTTAAATTGGATTTTAATTTGGGTTATGAAATTGAGTTTTAATTTGAGTTATGAAATTGAGTTTTAATTTGGGTTATGAAATTGGTTTTAAATTGAGTTTTAAAACTGGTTATGAATTTGAGTTTTAATTGAGTTTTAATTTGTGTTATGAAATTGAGTTTATATTGAGTTTTAAAACTGGTTATGAATTTGAGTTTTAATTGAGTTTTAATTTGTGTTATGAAATTGAGTTTATATTGAGTTTTAAAACTGGTTATGAAATTGAGTTTTAATTTGGGTTATGAAATTTGGTTTTAAAACTGTGTATGAAACTGTGTTTAAATTGGATTTTAATTTGGTTCCGAAATTGGTTCTAAATTCGGTTCCCAAAACAGGTTTCGGTCTGGTTCCGATTCTGTCCATGACAGAATCGAAACCGGACCGTTTAAATTTGGTTCTTCCATTTTAAAATCAGAACCAGACCGTTTAAATTTGGTTCTTCCATTTTATAATCGGAACCGGTTCGGTTCCAAATCAGAAAAACCAGTCCAATTCCAACCAATTCCGGGTAAGTCAAAACGGGTCCTCAGCCCTGTCATCCACTCGCGTGAGGGTTAATATGCATGTGCCAACCCTTACAGTGTCTCCTTAGAGCGTTAAGGATATTGAGTGACATATAGACTCTTGATGAGGCTCGAACCAAGGACCTCAAAGTCTTTATAAGGTTTTTAGCCTCACCTATGGTATCACCAAGCCAGTATCCCTAACACTCCGAGAAGTCATAGTGAGAGTCGACACATGCCCATTAACTCACACTCAAGTGGATGATGCTCCCCACGAGGTCAAAACCGTGCGGAATCGTCCGATGAGCAATGCTAAACGCATATATCGAGATCCCAAAACGGATAATTGGCCTCGTTGGAAGGGGGTCGCATAAGCGCACATTCACCCTCATTAACCAATATTTAGAGAGATTCTTTTTTTTTCTATACTGGTAAGATTTGTTATACTGTATTTGGATCGTTTTAAAAATCTTTATATTATTTGGACAACCTTTCTTCATGTCTTATTTGAGTCACTGTACTTCTTCTCGTGTAAACTTATTCCTTGAGATTCCAATACATCGACTACTTATTATGTATATCCGACCCGATAGTAAAATGAATCGGAGTCCAGATCCTGTAAAAAAGTAGGCTTGAATTTTGATCCTAGAAAAATCACGGACAACGAACAGAACACGTGATCGTTAACAAAGGAGCAGCAAATTACTCGTATATTGACCGAACCACTGGTGGTCTTGCGTGCTAAAAAAGCTAACACTGTCCAGAATTCAGAATTGGCTTCTAGAGTTAGGGGTATAGTCGTCTTTTAACTACAGTGTTCAGTAATAACACAACAAAATACGCAGCGGATAGAATATTGAAAACTTTTTAGCTAAACGACAAGCACCGCATACTCCGACTTCCGCCGACAAATGTCAGCATCTCGCTTGTCTTGCCACGTGTACGGTCCGATCTGCTTACGCGGCCAGCATGAGTGCTGTCTTTGGAGCCCAGCCCAGCCCCTTCTCTAGACTCTTAACCATGCATAGTTAAAAGTACTAACCATGGTTAAACGGCGCCGCTTTACTTCATGACACTCCAATTCAAATCTCTCTTGCACACACAGTCTCCCTTCTATAATCACTCTCAAGATATGCAACCACCGCCTAATGAGTCCGTCGTGTTCCGGTCACAACTCGCCAGCTGAGTTGAATCGCTGGTTTTCAACTTTTTGTTTCACAAATTTCAGATTTTGAACGTGTTCAAAGATCATTTCACTTTCACCAGACAATTGTTGTTTCGGTAGTAGGTAGGAACCAGGAACCGTCAGAATTTTACCTTTCACGGTAACACTTATTAGCTTTGTTTTTACTGAAACCCTAGTTAAATTATCTTCATTGACTTCGAGCTGAGAGAGTACTCCTTAAGAAGACTTGTAAGTCTATAGCTTTCCATATGACAGAGATTGTAAATTCTTCAGCAATGGCAGCAGTTGCTACAGCTACTGGAGAAGCTAGCGTGTCGTCACCTGATTGCCAGATTCAGATGATTCAACCAACACAGAAGAAAAAGCGTAACCTTCCTGGAATGCCTGGTAACTTTATCAAAACCTAAAATTAAAAACAAAATTTTGAAACTTTTGGAGCTTTTTATAGTACTGATAAAGAAGTGTTTTTTTTTTTTTTTGGGTGCTTTATCTTGATTCTTCAGATCCAGATTCTATGGTTATCGCTTTATCGCCGAAAACCTTGATAGCCAGAAACCGGTTTGTATGTGAGATCTGTAACAAAGGGTTTCAACGCGATCAGAACCTGCAGCTTCACCGACGAGGCCATAATTTGCCATGGAAGCTCAAGCTTCGAAACAGCAAAGAAGTTCGTAAGAAGGTGTACGTGTGCCCTGAACCCACGTGCGTTCATCATAACCCAGCTAGAGCTCTCGGTGACCTCACTGGCATCAAGAAGCATTTCAGTCGAAAGCATGGTGAGAAAAAATACAAGTGTGAACGCTGCACTAAGAAATACGCCGTACAGTCTGATTGGAAAGCTCATATGAAGACCTGTGGATCAAGAGAGTATAAATGCGACTGTGGCACCATTTTTTCTAGGTTTATAATAATAATAATAATAATAATAATAATAATAATAATAAAAGTTTTGTTTTTGGATGTTATGGTGATGTGGTGTTTGTTTTTGTTTTTGCGAAGGAGGGATAGTTTTATAACACACAGGGCGTTTTGTGATGCGTTGGCGGAGGAGAGTGGGAGGACACAGACACAGACACAAACCCTAGCGATTGCAAGTGCAGAAGGGAACCCAAGTGCTGAGACTGTTGTTGTTGCTTCACCGCCTCCACCTCCGTTGACTCCGTCAACTGGGGTGGTGTCTCCGGGACTGTCAATTCAGAGTTCAGGTATAATTATTTGTTACCGTGCAGACAAATTTATTGGCTCAGTTGTAAGAATAGTCAATCTGACAAAGTCGGCAAATCTTGAAAGATGAGGATTAATTAAAAGGCGTGATCATTTATGATTTTCTCTGTGGTCGAAGAACAATGCGATACTTGTGATTTTTTTTTCTTTCTTGGTGTTAATCAACTAATTAAATATTTAATCAGGGCTAGAGAAACTGTGGTATGTAATGAAAGAAAGAGAGAAAAGAGTCTTGTCCTTGATTTAGTTTTAATTTTTGAAGCATTGTGAAATAGATTGCAGAGTCAATGACCTCGGAGATCGATAAAACTTTAGAGGTTTGAGTGAAAGGACTCCATTATTGCTTCTGCTTTTACTACTTGATGAGCTTTTTCCAGTTCAAGTTGTTATTCATCTTAAAATAAAAGCACTTTTCTACTCATTATGTTTCTGTGTGGGATTTTTCTATTTTTCATCACACAGCAACACTATCTTTTTGTATTCTTTATTTATTTTTATTTTTTTACTAGTTTCTTTTCCTTTGTTTTGGTTCATATATACTCTTTACAGAAGTGCCTGAGAATCCAATGAGCCATTCCCCGCCAAGGCCAGCGGCGACAACTCCTAGCGCCTCCACTTCTACCACCAGTGTCTTTCCCAGTGTATTTTCATCATCAGCAATCTCACAACCAGCTCAAGCACCAGCACCATCACCATCATCCATCTCCAATCAAATCTCTGCCTTGACTCGCTCTGATTGCCCCTCGGCCTCTGGCACGGGCATTGAACCAACATCCCTTTCGCTCTCCCCTTCTCTATATCTCTCCAGCTGCAATAGCTTGTTCTCTAAATCTGACCCATCTCGTATCCACTACGCTCCATCTCCACATCCCGCTATGTCAGCAACTGCATTGCTTCAAAAAGCAGCTCAAATTGGTGCATCATCATCAAGCCCGTCGTTGCTTCGTGGCCTTGGCTTGACATTGTCATCATCTTCATCTGGTCAAGATGCTCATAATCAGCAAGATAACAACAACTCCGCTGCGGCAGCCGGTCTGGGGCTTGGATTGAGTTCTGGTTTCACCGACCCCGTGATGGTCCCGTCTTCTATATTTGGGAGCCAGCCTACAACACTCGATCTTCTTGGACTTGGCATAGCTGCTGGTGGCCGAGCTTCCACTACTGGACTTTCAGCTTTGCTCACTTCCTTCGGTGGCGGCTTCAATGTCCGACCATCTGCTGCATCATATGGAGGAGGTAGAGGTAGTTCGCCCGGAGAGCCCGATAACACAGCATTGCCCTAGCAAAGCTTCACTTCCATCCATCCATCCATGGTGCTTTAGTTTTCTTGTCCTCTTCACACAGAGATAGAAGTCAGAGAAAGTCATAGTTTTTAAAAAGACAATTTTTACATCTCATTTGCAATTGGGTTAATTAGTTGCTCTTTCTTTTTCCAAATCTGTAGTTTGAATCTGATGAGTGTGCAGGGAGAAAATTGTGTACATGAGCGGTGAGCCTTTGTAGTTAATTACTAGTTAGCAAATGCAAGCATAAAATTTGTTGTTAATTATTTATCTTATTTTATTTAATATTTCACGTTTGGGAATTGAAATGGTTTTTCCCAAGAGAGACTCAACTGAATGTGAGGGACCAAACACTAACAGATAGATATATTACTTTTGCTTTTATCGCTTTGTTCGAGTCTAATGTGTCAAAACTAGGATGAAGCACGAGAGAAACGTTTCAAGTATAAAACTTTAATTATTCTGGTCGTATAAAAATTTAGATGTAATTAAAATTGATTTAATGTGGCATAAGATTATAAAAAATTTACATAGCTCAATTCAATATTAGATTTAAAATAATGAATCTAATATCATTCAGCAATATACACGCAAATTCTTTTGTAGTTTTTTTGACTACGGTTTATGAACCTCTAAATCCCTAAATTTCATGCTACAAATCAAACCACACACTCCTAATTTAAGTAAATGCTATAATTCCATCAATTCCTTGACAAAGTCTCAAAACTCAGTTGACGTATAAGGTTAGGAGGCTTGACTCAGTTGGAGATTTTTCTTAATTTTGTCAAATAAATTAGTAGGTTCTAATTCATTTCATGATTTCATCGCATAATCAAACAACTCTAAATCAACTAATTATACTCTTATTAAAGGCATTCCACTTTCTGATTTTACATGATTGAGTTTCATATTGCATTTAGATTGAATATGAATTAAAGAAATTCCTACTAAAATAAAGGATTTCAATTACTGGCTGAGTATGTTTATATTTTTGCTCTAACTAAATTATAACTTTCTCTTTTAAACAAATTACTTCACATCTCAGTCAAGATTCAATTATTCAATAAATAAATAATAAACATAGAGTTGACAATTCAATTATTTAATCTAAATGTTTAAAATTAAACAATTAACCTAGTGACTTAATAGTTGTTGATAGAGATTTCTGCAACTAAGGTATTTGAACAGTTCGGCAAGGGCAAAGATGAAACTTCCCATTTTTGGAGGATCAGATGTCCAGATGTATTGGTCAGTTCTCGGACAGTAAGAGAGTCCAATCACTTCTTTCTCGGATCTGGCGCAGATTTCAGAGACCGACAACATCATAACCGAGGCCGACCACAATAGATCGGCGGCTCGATTTGGTTTTATCTTACCTCCTGGAACAAGTTGATGAGCTCAGATATTATGGATCGGGGGAGAGCAGTCGAACAGTTCGGCAAGTTTATTGGCCGATACCCTATAACCGACGCGTGACCAGGATAGCTTGTCAAATCACCGGAAACCTGCAGTGATGGCGTCACAAAGATATGAGAACAGTATTGTATGTCCATTAGTATATAAGGAGATGGTGATCTCATTTGTAAGGGTTTGAAAAATTTTCATTATAGTATTACTTGTAATAAACTCAAAGAACGACCGACAGCTCGGTTACTGTTAGACATGTCCCTAAACAGGTCGGTAGAGCTCGGTTTGGTAATAAAACAGCCTCATCTACTTTGTGCCCGTGGACATATGATGGATTAGCTCCGTCGAACCATGTTAAACGCTCTTTCTCGATTTTTGTGTTTGCTTTGTCTTTTGCCACATTTATTTTTAGTCTCCCATAACCAAACAAATTCAAGGTTGAAGGAGGATTGTCTCGGGAGGGTTATCTCGAAACCGCCCCTGGGACGAAAATCACCCGTCAACAGTTGGCGCCGTCTGTGGGGAAATAGTAAAAAGTAACTTGCGTAGTAAGACGATGGCGGAAGACGGGAACCATAGATCGTCGGAGAATTCAACAACAGAATGGATGGAAAAAATGGAAGAAATCATGCAGAAGGATAGGGAGGAGAACCGG
This sequence comes from Zanthoxylum bungeanum, assembly GCA_019454045.1. Taxonomy (NCBI): domain Eukaryota; kingdom Viridiplantae; phylum Streptophyta; class Magnoliopsida; order Sapindales; family Rutaceae; genus Zanthoxylum; species Zanthoxylum bungeanum. The sequence goes on along the minus strand of SKCR01028663.1, from coordinate 224,552 downwards.
ACCCTCATGAAGACCATGTTGGAGAAGCTATAAAGACTAGAAAAGTGAATAATGAAAGGATGAGGTTGGTCCTAGTCAGAGGAGAATGAGATAACATAAGGAAATAGAGTGGTAGACCTAAGCGAATATGATGAACCCGAGAGGAAGGATCCCCATAGGGTGATGTAGGTTGTGATACCAAGAACCTTGCGGGCGGAAAGAATGCGGGAAGAAGAAGAGGATAGACGAGCTCTAGAGTCCTCCAGTAATAGCCCACGCTTTAAGAGGGGGGAAGATGAAAGACACAGTGGAAGGGATCGAGAGGCATCTAGTCATGAAACATGTCGTGCTCGAGGTGGCAGGCGTAAATAAGTTCGCGAAAGACAGCGCGAGGCCACTGACAACCATATGAAAGCTTGGTTTAGAAAGGAAATGAGAAAGTGGGAAGATAACTTGAAGGCGGATAAAAGAGATAGTCGGGACGGGGAGGCGGCATCTCCATTCACAGAAGAAATCTTGTCAGCTGAATTTCCTAGGCGGTTCACCATGACTTCTATGAGCTCCTACATGGGCCATACTGACCCTAAATCTCATATTGAAAGTTTTGTTTTGTTGATGGAGGTACAATGAATGGTGGAAGATGCCATATGCAGGGTGTTCATTCTAACCCTGAGTGAGCCCGCAATTTTGTGGTTTAGAAGTTTGACTCCGGGAAGCATCGGTAGTTTCTCTCAGCTCATGAAGTCTTTCGTCCGGCATTTCAAAGGAGCGTGTGTCCCAAAAAAAGACAGTAGGAGAGTTAAGGTTGATGAAGCAGGGGATGATGAGCCCCTAAAGAACTTTATTGAAAGATACCACAATTAAGTGCTCGAGGTCGGGGCGTACGAGTCATCGAAAGCATTGGAAAGTCTCAAGGAGGCCCTTAGGGTGGGGAAGTTGTGGACTCACCTGAGGATGCAGGACATCCCGGATTACACCACTGCCCTGGAGCTGTCCAAGAAGTTTGTGTTAATGGAAGAAGAAGAGAAGGTCGCCCGGAAGGGGGGAATTCAAAAGAAAAGATGGTGAGGCCGAAGTTACCACGAGGGCCGGATAAGAGTTGAGAAAGCCACCTCCGAGACAAATGGAGTTCAGACCAATGCCTACCAGCAATGTACCACAATAAATGAGGGCTTAGGCATAAGTAAATCATGTGGCCGGAGAGCCAGGGTACACATATTTGAACAAGCCATTGGCTCAGATCGTCAAGGAAATCCAAGGTAGGGGCCTCCTGATGGAGCCAGATCTGAGGAAATATCTGGTGGAAAATAAGAGTGATAAATCCTATTGTGTGCATAATAACATGAGGGGCATACAGTGCCACTTTTGAGGTGTCTTACAACCGATGAAGCAGATTATGTGCTCAGAGAGATTCACGGAGGAATCTGCGGGAGCCATGTCGGGGGCAATCCATTACATTTAAGGCGTTGAGGCAAGAGTTCTACTGGCCGACCATGCACTAAGACGAAGTGAAGGTAGCTTGGAAATGTGAGGGATGTCAGAAGAATGCCAACATTCATCATCAACCTGCTGAGCAATTGACCACTCTGGTCAGCCCCTGGCCGTTCGCCCAGTGGGGGCTAGACATCATCGGGCCAATGCCAGCGGGGCGGGGACATGCCAAGTATGCCATCGTCGCCATTGACTATTTTACCAAGTGGGTAGAGGCCGAACCCCTGTCTGCAATCACAGAGAAGAAGGCAACAGATTTTGTAAAGAATAGTATCATCTGTCGGTTCGGAATTCTCCGAGTCATAATCACTGATAATGTGAAACAGTTCGACAATAAGGGTTTCAAGAAGCTTTGTGAAGACCTCCAAATTGCCTTGAGATTTGCTTCATATGCTCATCCCAAATCTAACGGACAGGTCGAGGCTACCAACAAAATAATCAAGGCAAATCTAAAGGCCCGACTCGGATCTTGTAAAGGGTCGTGGGTCGAAGAGTTACCGGAAGTATTGTAGACAACAGGACCTGGGCGACGCCGTTCCTAGGCTCGCCAGCCTAGTTGGGAAGGATTAAATAACATGGAGTCGCCACCCGGTGTGAACCGGGATAAAGATTTAAGGCCGCACTCACCCCTCGCAAGGGAAGACCTCAAACCGTTGGGTTCGGAATGGTCCCTTACTTATGTCACTTGTAATGAAAGGATTTATGTGATAATTTAATCAAGCTTAAGTAACACTTATTTCCAAGAGTATCATGCTTCTAAATTCTCATATGCAAAATAAAACTTATGTGCACATTTTCACATATATCTCACATTTAAAATTGCATGCTTAGCATATATCAAGATAGCAACGAACATACAACTTTATTTACATATCACATTCAGGAAAAACACAAGCACACATATTAACCATACAAGCACACATATTAACCATACAAGCACACATGTGGGCACTTTTCCAAGCGGTACGTGGAATTATAGCCCAAGTACAGACCGCACTACCGTCCATTCGGAATCGGCTACGGAATTTACGTCTGGGTTTCCATCCGATATACCACAAGGAATAATACTCAAATGTTATCATGACATAAGCATATGAATTGTAATACATTAACATATTTGCATAAGAAAGATCAACCAAGAGGCAATTATGCATGAATATAATGAGACAGACTCAGTTCAGTGTGTGCACGTTCGTGTAGCATTCGTAAACGTGTTCGAACGGAAATGAAACAGAATGCTCACGTTCGAGTAGCGTTCGTAAACGCGTTCGAACGAAAATGAAACAGAATGCTCACGTTCGTATAGCGTTTGTTAACGCGTTCGAACGGAAATGAAACATAATGTTCACTTTCGTATGGCGTTTGTTAACGCGTTCGAACGGAAATGAAATAGAATGCTCACGTTCGTATGGCGTTTGTTAACGCGTTCGAACGGAAATGAGACCTGATGCATGATAAGGCAAAATGTATGCACGTTCGAGTTGCGTTCGTGAACGCTTTCGAACGGACACGGACCTGATGCATGAAATGGGATGCAATACATAAACACAAAATAAAGGGGCGCGGCGAAGCACTGCCGTAAAGGTGGCCTTTTGGGGCTCTTGATCTCTCAAAGAGAGGACCTTTAGACCAACGTACTAAGCCCATGCGCGTCACATCACACATACAAAAATAGAACCAATCCTATCAACCAAGTATGCCCGATTGAACACATCTTACATCCAATCTGAACACACATCAACCGGCGCGGCAAAGCATCGTGGTAACGGGTTTTAACCCCTCCCCATAAGGGATCTTTCATTCCACTTACTAAGCCCATGCGCTTGATTGAACCATGCATAAAAGATAAACTCAATAATATCAAACTAAGTATGCCCGATTGAACGTATCTCGCATCCAACCGAACACGCATCAACCGGCGCGGCGAAGTAGTGTCACAAAGGTGGCCTTTTCGGCTCTTTGTCTCCCAAATGGAGGACCTTTGGACTAACTCACTAAGCCCATGCGCTTGATTGAATCATGCATAAATAAGCAACATATTGAATTCAAGTAAAGAAGACTAAGTAAACAAAAAATAACACAACGAAAGAGAGATGGTGCCGTTTACTCAAGCGGTACGTGGAGTTGTGGCCCGAGTACAGATCATATTACCGTCCATTCGGAATCGGCTATGAAATTTATGTCCGGGTTTCCATCCGATATACCGCGAGAGTTGACACATCTCTCATTCATCCAATACCCACAACATATTACATCTCATAATTCATGCATATTTATCTTCTCAAAGACCACAACACACATTTCAACATTGCAATCATACAAGTAATACTTAATAAATAATGCGGAAAAGGAAAACAAGTGTGAAAGATACCCTCAGGTCTAACCTTTTAAGCTGTCTCTCGGACTCGCGTTCCACGAATATCGAAAAGGGGGTAAAGCTCCTCAACTTTTCTGGTTCACTGGTTCAGCGTCCTAGTTCACTGCCTTGCTGTTTTGCTTGCGGTTCGAACTCCGTTCTGCTCCTATTCGGCCTCGGTCTTGCTGCTCACTGCACGGGCCACCTGTTTTAACGTTTTCAATGAACTATTCCAAGTTTGTGTGGGTTCTTAGTGTAATTAAATGTGATTATTCTTAAGATTATCTATGCAGTTTTTATGTTACTGTTTTTTAAGGATTCGGGCTGCTGTGTTTGTGTGATTTTCGGTGATGTATGGAGGTTTAGAGGGGCTGGTTTTCGGTGATGTGAGGGTGGTTACTTGTGGTGGATTCGGCTATGGAGGAGATGGTTGAGGTTCTTTTGTTCTCTTTTGTATATGTGTGAAGTGTTTTCTTTTCTCTTGTGATTTTGTGTGAGTCGTGTGTGTTTTGTGTGTATGAGCTAGCTATGGACTAGGGTTGAGAAGGTTGGTGAAGGGTTCTTTTTATAGGCAAAGGGTTGGGCTTGACAAGGAAAGGGATTTGATTTGGTTTGGTTAAGGGAAGTCAAAGATTGAGGGGGGACAAATCTTGGCTAGATAGGGAAGGTTGAATATTTAATTTGTGTTGTTTTAGGAATACAATATTTTAAGTTTGGGAATAATCTTATTAGATTGGGAATATAATTGGTTGATTGATTTTAATTTGGTATGATTATATTTTGATTTAGTGTGTGATTTGTTTAATTTAGGCATGATTTTAGTTTAAGTTGGTAATTGTTTATTTTATGTTTGATATATGTTTTATTTAATTATTTAATTAATTTAATTATTATCTTATTTAGTTAATGTTTTAATTAATATTTATTTATTTAAATTGGGATGTGTTTTATGGGATTTGGGGGGCTAAATGGGCTGAGTGTGAGGCTAGCAGCAAAACCAGAATTACCGACACCGTTCGAACGCGTCCTCGAACGCGACACGAACACCCGCAATCTGTTTCCCGTTCGAACGAAGTAGCGAACGCAGCACTAACGAAGACAGTGAGCTTGTGTATTCTGAATTTCCCCTTCCGATATCCGTTTCCCGCGGCTTCCGTGACTCAAAAGGTAGTTGTCTCCAAATAAGACTCCTCATCGGGTTTCACATGCGAAAATGCAATGCCTACAGTCGCCCCCACTTTGATGGGACTTGTGCAGTGTGTGGCTTTGAACAATCCTATCAAAGTTATGCAATGCATTTTTACTTACCTGGCTCGCCAGCTGCCACTTGACTTACCATGTGTTGAGTTGATTTGGGTGGTGAGGTGCTGCGACCCCTGGTTCATTCCCGAACCGTGCTCTATTTTTAGAGCGCCATTTTCGGCATCTTTCGTGTACTGTATTGAGATGAGACTTTATTCCTCCCGAGCTTTATTCCCGAACTGTACCGACATGAGGCTTTATTCCTCCGAGCTTTATTCCCGAACTGTTGACTGTGTAGAGATAGGGCTTTATTCCATGATTGTTTGGACTGTGGGCTTAATTCCCGAACTGTATTGAGATGATGCTATATTCCCCTGTACTTTGTTCCCGAACTGTTGCGATGAGGCTTTATTCCTCCCGAGCTTTGTTCTCAAACTTATACTGAGATGATGCTTTATTCCTCCCGAGCTTTATTCCCGAACTGTTGAGATGAGATGAGGCTTTCTTCCTCTAGGCTTTGTTCCCGAAATGTACTGACATGAGGCTTTCTTCCCCTTGAGCTTTGTTCTCCAACTTATACTGATATGAGGCTTTCTTCCCCTTGAGCTTTGTTCTCAAACTTATACTGATATGAGGCTTTCTTCCCCTTGAGCTTTGTTCTCAAACTTACACTGATATGAGGCTTTCTTCCTCCCGAGCTTTATTCTCGAACTGTTGAGATGAGATGAGGCTTTATTCCTCTCGAGCTTTATTCCCGAACTGTACTGACATGAGGCTTTCTTCCCCCTTGAGCTTTGTTCTCAAACTTATACTGATATGAGGCTTTCTTCCTCTGGGCTTTGTTCCCGAACTGTTGCGATGAGGCTTTATTCCTCCCGAGCTTTTATTCCTGAACTGTACTGACATGAGGCTTTCTTCCCCTTGAACTTTGTTCTCAAACTGTATTGAATGCAGGCTTTCTTCCTGAATTAAACTGAATGCAGGCTTTCTTCCTGAACTGAACTGTATTGAGTGTGGGCTCTATTCCCGAACTGTACTGACATGAGGCTTTCTTCCCATTGAGCTTTGTCTCAAACTGTATTGAATGCATGCTTTCTTCTTGAACTGAACTGAATGCAGGCTTTCTTCCTGAACTGAACTGAATGTAGGCTTTCTTCCTGAACTGTATTGAGTGTGGGCTCTATTCCCGAACTGTACTGACATGAGGCTTTCTTCCTCCCGAGCTTTATTCTCGAACTGTTGAGATGAGGCTTTATTCCTCCCGAGCTTTATTCCCGAACACATGAGATGAGGCTTTATTCCTTTCGAGCTTTATTCCCGAACTGTTGAGATGAGGCTTTATTCCTCCCGAGCTTTATTCCCGAACTGTACTGACATGAGGCTTTCTTCTCCCTTGAGCTTTGTTCCCTGACTGTGTTAATTGTGGGCTTTGTCCCCGAACTGCACTGAATGTGGGCTTTGTTCCTTAATTGTGTTAGATTTGGGCTTTATCCCCGGTCTGATACTGATGTGGGCCTCGCCCCCAGACTGATACTGATATGGGCCTCGCCCCCAGACTGATACTGATATGGGCCTCAACCCTGGAATCATTACCTGAATCTGATACTGTGCTTTTTACCGTTTCTGATTAGCTTGTTCTTTGCCGCTTTTCTTATTCTTTAAAACATGTGAACATAAAATAAAACAAACACAAAAGGATGCAAAATGTGTTACGTGTATGCATGCATGAATGTTCCTATCCCGTCGGGTTAGGTCTTCTGCCAATTCTCTTGGTGACTGCTCAGTCTTCCTTTCCTCAGGCAAGCCACCGCTTTAATCTGTCTACACTGATCGGCTTGGTTAACTAATTCCCTTCCAAGTCTGATACTCTCACTGCCCCCCTGCTTGCTTATTCGAGGATTCCCCGTGTTCTGAGTATCACATTACCAAGATTGAACACACTCATGTTGCAAGTTTGAAAGTAATAGTCTTAGGCAAATAAATGAAATGATCGCCTTTATTATTGTTGAGGAAACGTTCGAACAAAATCAATGTCTTTATTAAAAGTGCAAGATAAACTAGGAGAAACAATAGTGCCTTCTTCTTCAGCCCATGGTTCTTCACCATCGTTATCCCTTATTCCTATGAAGCTGAGTGGTTTGTTGAGTTTGGAGGACAAGGGTTTCGGGTAGGCCAGAGTTGATCATGCAGTTGGGCAGGGGATTTCTGTGTGCGTTGGGTTGTTCTTTCTCTGGGTCGGGTATTGTATGGGCATCGATGAGGTTTTGGATTTCATGCCTGAGGCGGGCGCAGTTGTCGGTGTCATGGCCTTTTTCTTGGTGGAAGTGACAGTATAAGTTTAAGCTCATGTGAGGTGGCACATGATTTGGAATGGGCCTAGGTTCCAAAGGTTTTAAGAGTCCATGTGCCTTCAGCTTTTCGAATACCTTTGAAAGAGGCTTACCAAGGTTAGAAAATCGTCTGTTCTTAATGGCAGTGACTTCAGCAGTAGCAGGCATAGTCCCTGAATGTCCCCCAATATTCCTTCTGTTATGTCCATAAAAATTTCTGTTCTCGGCCTCCTCCTCCTCAATATCCATAACTGTCTCCCTCAACTGTCGAAAATCAGTAATCATCGAAGTCATTCTCCTCAGCATGCCATAAATAGAGGGCTTGGTGCCCTTGATGATCATTTTGATCTGGTCCTTTTCTGAGGGCCGGGTCTGCATCTTCAGAAGCTGGCTCCTCCAGCGGTCCACATATTCCTTGAAATTTTCCTCCGACTTCTGCTTGATATTTTCTAAGTCACGGAGTGACAAGTCAATCTCCAGGTCCGTGACATATTGTTTTAAGAAAGCGTCAGCTAGCTCCCTCCAATCTTCCTTAACCTGCTTGTCTAGGTTATGGTACCATACTACGGGTGCCCCCTCGAGTGACATCCCGAACATCTTTCGTACTTGGCGCTGAGACAGGCCAACTGAACTCATAACAGACACATACTGACGGAGATGCACCCTCGGATCTCCATTCCCATTGAACTTAGCCAAATCCGACATCTTAAACTGCGCTGGCAACTGCTCCTCAAACTTCATTGTCTCATAATCTAGCAAATCTTCATTCTTACCCCTCATCTTGCGGGTAACAGATTCAACCTGATCCCTGAGTTTCTGTATCTCGGCCTGAGACCCAATCACTCTGTCTGTTGCATACTCTGCATTATCATCATCAAAAGCGGGTATATCATCCCCCAACCCATTCGGAGGCTCCTCGCGCCTTACATTCTCAGAATTTCCCCCAGCACGGGGCACAGCCATATTTGTCATGGCAGCAGTCAAGGCTTGCAATTGTTCAGTAATCTTGGCGAAGCCACTTTCCAACTGATCTATCCGGGATACCTCAGTATCTGATTCACTCATGTTTGTTCTCAGTATCTTGGTGAGTCTTCCCTTTTTTCTAACCCAACGAGAATCTATGATGGCTTTCAGAATACAAGGGTTAACATGATGTGTGTATGCATGGGGTGCGTGAGATGCATGTAACACATATAACATACTAAATCAACTAAAATTCTCAAACAAATCGGCCCGTTATCATTTTAGAATCTTTCGGGCTAACTGTCATAAGAGTGAACCCGTCCTAGTTTAAATGGCCCAACGAGTTCATGTCTTATGGCAAAGAGCCCAACTAAATCCAAATGATAATATTCCGAACACAATCATAAAATGGTCCATTGTTATTTAGAAGCCTTTTGGCCCAATCGTCATAAGATGTGTCCTTGTCCCAGTTTAAATGGCCCAACAAGCCCATATCCCATGATAAATGGTCCAAATGGATCCAAACAACGATGTTCCCAAACACAAGCATAAAAGAAAGATGATGCAAACATCACATAATAATTTTTTACAAAGTGGCCCATCAACATTTCAGAAGCTTTTGGCCTAATAGTAATAAGGTACAAACTTGCCGCAGTTTAAATGGCCCAGCAAGCCCGCATTTCTGACAATAGTCCAACTGCATCCAAATGAGGATGGTCCACAAGCACATATTCAAGGAAATAATTGTTACTTTAGCCAACCCGGTCTATATGTGGGTTAGTAAGAGTATAGACAAAGGCTCTCACCGGCGAAGGATGGCCCACAACTAGGTCTCCCCACTCAAGGGTTCGAGCAACCAAGTGAGGGCACCCTTTTTTATACACTAAGGTACGTGCCAATGAGCTATGGTGTGTGACGGACTGTCAAATGGATTTCCCGTTGTAGATCCCCCAGAGGGAAGGTGGAGCGAGGCTCACTTAAATACCCAAGCCTCTTAGGCTCTTATCGCTTGTTGTCAGGAATAAACAACGAGTCCTCCAAATTAGTCCATCACAATAGGCTACGAGTAGATGGCTATCTAGGTGCCTTCACAACTTTTCCTTCTAGAAAGGCAGTGAATGAATGAAGACACCAAACCATTACCTAGCCTAAAAATTCCTTTGATTAAACCCTCACTTTATCCACTATAGACACGGTCAATTAAAACATAAATCCAATCATTACAAGACAATATTCGGGGCCGATTATCTATCCCCAGTGGAGTCGCCAGACTGTAGACAACAGGACCTGGGCGACGCCGTTCCTAGGCTCGCCAGCCTAGTTTGGAAGGATTAAATAACATGGAGTCGCCACCCGGTGTGAACCGGGACAAAGATTTAAGGCCGCACTCACCCCTCGCAAGGGAAGACCTCAAACCGTTGGGTTCGGAATGGTCCCTTACTTATGTCACTTGTAATGAAAGGATTTATGTGATAATTTAATCAAGCTTAAGTAACACTTATTTCCAAGAGTATCATGCTTCTAAATTCTCATATGCAAAATAAAACTTATGTGCACATTTTCACATATATCTCACATTTAAAATTGCATGCTTAGCAATATATCAAGATAGCAACGAACATACAACTTTATTTACATATCACATTCAGGAAAAACCAGCAACATATTAACATACAAGCACACATATTAACCATACAAGCACACATGTGGGCACTTTTCCAAGCCGTACGTGGAATTGTAGCCCAAGTACAGACCGCACTACTGTCCATTCGGAATCGGCTACGGAATTTACGTCTGGGTTTCCATCCGATATACCACAAGGAATAATACTCAAATGTTATCATGACATAAACATATGAATTGTAATACATTAACATATTTGCATAAGAAAGATCAACCAAGAGGCAATTATGCATGAATATAATAAGACAGACTCAGTTCAGTGTGTGCACATTCGTGTAGCGTTCGTAAACGCGTTCGAACGGAAATGAAACAGAATGCTCACGTTCGAGTAGCGTTCGTAAACGCGTTCGAACGGAAATGAAACAGAATGCTCACGTTCGTATAGCGTTTGTTAACGCGTTCGAAAGGAAATAAAACATAATGTTCACGTTCGTATGGCGTTTGTTAACGCGTTCGAACGGAAATGAACAGAATGCTCATGTTCGTATGGCGTTTGTTAACGCGTTCGAACGAAATGAGACCTGATGCATGATAAGGCAAAATGTATGCACGTTCGAGTTGCGTTCGTGAACGCTTTCGAACGGACACGGACCTGATGCATGAAATGGGATGCAATACATAAACACAAAATAAAGGGGCGCGGCGAAGCACTGCCGTAAAGGTGGCCTTTGGGGCTCTTGATCTCTCAAAGAGAGGACCTTTAGACCAACGTACTAAGCCCATGCGCGTCACATCACACATACAAAAATAGAACCAATCCTATCAACCAAGTATGCCCGATTGAACACATCTTACATCCAATCTGAACACACATCAACCGGCGCGGCAAAGCATCGTGGTAACGGGTTTTAACCCCTCCCCATAAGGGATCTTTCATTCCACTTACTAAGCCATGCGCTTGATTGAACCATGCATAAAAGAAAACTCAATAATATCAAACTAAGTATGCCCGATTGAACGTATCTCGCATCCAACCGAACACGCATCAACCGGCGCGGCGAAGTAGTGTCACAAGGTGGCCTTTTCGGCTCTTTGTCTCCCAAATGGAGGACCTTTGGACTAACTCACTAAGCCCATGCGCTTGATTGAATCATGCATAAATAAGCAACATATTGAATTCAAGTAAAGAAGACTAAGTAAACAAAAAATAACACAACGAAAGAGAGATGGTGCCGTTTACTCAAGCGGTACGTGGAGTTGTGGCCCGAGTACAGATCATATTACCGTCCATTCGGAATCGGCTATGAAATTTATGTCCGGGTTTCCATCCGATATACCGCGAGAGTTGACACATCTCTCATTCATCCAATACCCACAACATATTACATCTCATATTCATGCATATTTATCTTCTCAAAGACCACAACACACATTTCAACATTGCAATCATACAAGTAATACTTAATAATAATGCGGAAAAGGAAAACAAGTGTGAAAGATACCCTCAGGTCTAACCTTTTAAGCTGTCTCTCGGACTCGCGTTCCACGAATATCGAAAAGGGGGTAAAGCTCCTCAACTTTTCTGGTTCACTGGTTCAGCGTCCTAGTTCACTGCCTTGCTGTTTTGCTTGCGGTTCGCGAACTCCGTTCTGCTCCTATTCGGCCTCGGTCTTGCTGCTCACTGCACGGGCCACCTGTTTTAACGTTTTCAATGAACTATTCCAAGTTTGTGTGGGTTCTTAGTGTAATTAAATGTGATTATTCTTAAGATTATCTATGCAGTTTTTATGTTACTGTTTTTTAAGGATTCGGGCTGCTGTGTTTGTGTGATTTTCGGTGATGTATGGAGGTTTAGAGGGGCTGGTTTTCGGTGATGTGAGGGTGGTTACTTGTGGTGGATTCGGCTATGGAGGAGATGGTTGAGGTTCTTTTGTTCTCTTTTGTATATGTGTGAAGTGTTTTCTTTTCTCTTGTGATTTTGTGTGAGTCGTGTGTGTTTTTGTGTGTATGAGCTAGCTATGGACTAGGGTTGAGAAGTTGGTGAAGGGGTTCTTTTTATAGGCAAAGGGTTGGGCTTGACAAGGAAAGGGATTTGATTTGGTTTGGTTAAGGGAAGTCAAAGATTGAGGGGGGACAAATCTTGGCTAGATAGGGAAGGTTGAATATTTAATTTGTGTTGTTTTAGGAATACAATATTTTAAGTTTGGAATAATCTTATTAGATTGGGAATATAATTGGTTGATTGATTTTAATTTGGTATGATTATATTTTGATTTAGTGTGTGATTTGTTTAATTTAGGCATGATTTTAGTTTAAGTTGGTAATTGTTTATTTTATGTTGATATATGTTTTATTTAATTATTTAATTAATTTAATTATTATCTTATTTAGTTAATGTTTTAATTAATATTTATTTATTTAAATTGGGATGTGTTTTATGGATTTGGGGGGCTAAATGGGCTGAGTGTGAGGCTAGCAGCAAACCCCAGAATTACCGACACCGTTCGAACGCGTCCTCGAACGCGACACGAACACCCGCAATCTGTTTCCCGTTCGAACGAAGTAGCGAACGCAGCACTAACGAAGACAGTGAGCTTGTGTATTCTGAATTTCCCCTTCCGATATCCGTTTCCCGCGGCTTCCGTGACTCAAAAGGTAGTTGTCTCCAAATAAGACCAGGATAGTTCGGCAAGTTTATTGGCCGGCACCCTATAACCGATGCGTGACCAGGATAGTTTGGACTTTTTCCTCTGAAACCTACTTTCGTATTTGAGATCTTACATGCTGTCATCATTAATGAAAAAGGCGTGACAGTGTACTTTTACGGCGTGATGTGACGGGAAATCATAGGGTAAGATTTGCTTTTAGCGATTGTAGATGGAGAATAGAGCTTTGTCAAATTACCGTAAACCTGCAGTGATGGCGTCACAAAGATATGTGAACAATTTGTATGTCCATTAGTATATAAGGAGAGGGTGATCTCATTTGTAATGGTTGAAAAACTTTTCATTATAGTATTACTTGTAAAAAAACTCAAAGAACGACCGACAGCTCGGTTACTGTTAGACATGTCCCTAAACAGGACGGTAGAGCTCGGTTTGGTAATAAAACAACCTCATCTATTTTTTACCCGTGTAAGTAGGCTGGATTAGCTCCGCTGAACCACGTTAAACGTTTTTTTGTCAATTTTTGTGTTTGCTTTGTCTTTTGCCACATTTGTTTTTGGTCTCCCATAACCTAACAAATTCAAGGTTAAAAGAGGATTGTCTTGGGAGGATTATCTCGAAACTTCCCCTGGGACGAAAAGCACCCGTTAACAATAGTAATTAAAGACAAGTCTTAATGGTAAAATATATACAAACTCAAATATTAAAAACAAAAGCCTCACCAAAAATATAAGTCCTAAGAAGCAACATTATGCGTATTCTATAGTAGGTGCCTTGCGATAATTCTTCTTTAAACCTCTTGACATAAAAACAGTAGCTAAGGAGCTACTGAGTTGAGTTCTTTGAATAGAAGGCATGTATCTTTCTTTTTGAATGAATTAAACCACCCCCCAACTGATGAGTGATAATTATATCACTATTTCCCACTCATTTAACCTAATATTTGTATAGTTTCTTAAGTTTTGTGAATATTTTGATGTGTTTTGTGTTATTTTGTAGATAAATAAAGTTTCAGGACATTCTGGAGGTGATTTGGACCAAAACAGTGAAAATTGAAAAAATGGCATTTTAGTTATTTAGCGCGTCACGACGCGCAAGCCTTTGGCGTCGCGATGCCTAACGTGCACATGGTCCATGCTAACGTGCGCCGGGTCCACATGTCAAAATCTGAAAATTTTGACTTTGCTAAAGTGCGCCGTGCCACGTGTCACCATCACAGCTGATCTGCTAACGTGCGCTGTGCCATGCGTCATCATCCTACGGTGCCGACACTCCCTTTCGCCACGTGTCACCATGTCATGCCATGTCAGCATAATAATTGAGCTCTCAGCCGCCTTGCCATGTGTCGCCTTATCTCCTTATCCAGAATCCTACGTGTCAAGCCCTCAGCATGCCACGCCAAAAGAGACTGATTGGTAATTCATTTGACTTAAAAAGGATACCGCCAGATTGGTCGGTTGGTAATTCATTTTAATCTGGTTTAAACCTGACTAATCAAGGATACCGCTAGATTGTTCGGTTGGTAATTAAATTTTCTTACCGCGTATATGGCAGGTTTATTTTGGTTCCGCCTTTATGGCTGGTTGGACTTAATTTGACTTAATCATATTACCGCCTATATGGCTGGTTGGTAAAATAATCATAAGTTAATATATTATATTAAGGGAGATATCTAAATTAGTAGTAGTAAAAGTTGATTTTTTTACCTTAGCATTTTATTTTATTTTATTGCAATTTACTTTTCAGCTTTTACTTTATCGCAATTACTTTTCAGTATTTTTACTTTATGTCTTTAAAGCCCTAGTTATGTATCGTAACTAAGTTAGTTATCTGGGGTTGTGATGACTTTTAATATCACCGGTTTATATGGGGTTATTTTATAGTTTGGGTAATTTAAAGGTTTACTTATTAAGTCTTAAGCCTAATGCGTCTTGTTAATTGGCCACTAATAAGATTGATCTGATAAATCTAAAATTGATGCTGATGTGGGCCTCGACCCTGGGACTCATCCCCAAACTGATACTGATGTGGGCCTCGGCCCACAGACTGATACTGATATGGGTCTCGCCCCCAAACTGATACTGATGGGGGCTCTCCCCTCAACTGATACTGATGGGGCCTCGCCCCTAAACCGATACTGACATGGGCCTCGCCCCAAACTGATGCGGATGTGGTCCTCGCCCCTAAACTGATGCTAATGTGGGCCTCGCCCCCAAGCTGATACTGATGTGGGCCTCGACCCTGGACTCATCCCCAAAATTGCTGATGATATGTGTGAGCCTCGACCCTGGGACGCATCCCAAAACTGCTACTGATGTGTGGGCCTCGACCCTGGGACGTATCCCAAAACTGTTACTGATGTGGGTCACGACCCTGGGACTCATCCCCAAAACTGATACTAGTGATGTGATGGTTCATTCCAACATACCGTACTGCCTCTCACGAGATAATCCTGATAGCTAAACATATTTTCGTCCTCAACGGATGCTTCGCGTCGAAACCAGAGAACCTTCAAAGTACTTAATACACTTAGATCCGCTCATCTGAATGAGTGATCTGAACTAGACTACTAGTGTGTGTGTGCCAAGGCTCTTTCGCAGCTTAATCCTTAAGTAAGCCAACTCGATGATTTTGTCTCGGAGAATCGGATCAGTGGGCCTAACCAACCTAGATGTCTTGATCACACTCTGTGATTACTTCCTGGTACTCAACATGATATGTTTTTTTTCTCTTGTCTCTTTCTCTTCATTTTGAACTTTCTTTTTTTCTTTTTTTCTTTTTATTTTTTATTTTTTTATTTTTTTATTTTTTGTTTCTTTCTCTTTTTTCGACACACCTACCCTTTAATGTAGCATTTCTCCTCATGGTGGTCCTAATACTCGCCCATGGGTAGCTTCACGCTTATCGGTTATAGGCGGTCTATTTTTTCTTTTCTTTTCAGAGACTTTTTCTTTATTTCCAACCATATCATATATCATAGCATAAGTAAACCAGGATGGACATCTAGGCAAACGGTCATTCACTGATCCATCATCTCTTCAACTAGTCATCTTGCCGACTACTCAGGCTTCCACCACTAAGATCATGTGATCAAGTGCTCGCGAGTCTAGCTGAGATCAACTATTCAGAATACCGGATGAGAGCACATCTCGCACTTATTTTTTCTAAGGTTTCTCCTTACAACAAACAATGTCATCACCGGACATATGCCTAACCATCAAGGACTTATCTCTCTCTTTCTCTTTTTTTTCACTCACTCCACATAATTCTTCTTTTCAACCACTGATAATGTGGGCTTCACCCCCTGGGATCTATTCCTGAAACTTATACTGATATGGGCTTCAACCATGGGATTCCTTCATGAGACTAATACTGATGCGGGCCTCAAACCGGTGATTCATTCCTAAAACTGATACTGATTCTGATTCATTCCTGAGACTGATGTGGGCCTCAACCCAATGATTCATTCCTAAAACTTATGACATTGTACTGTTGTTGCTTCTGGTTGGCTTGCATTTGCCATTTTCTATTTTTCTCTGTTGAAATCTGTGAATACAAAGAAAACAAAAAACAAAAAGAATGCAAGTGCGTTACGTGTATGCATGCATGCATTGATGAATTTCCTATCTTGTTGGGTTAGGTCTTTCCGCCAATTCCCTTGATGACTATTCGGTCTTCTCTTCATCAGGTAAATTGCTTCAATTTGTCCATGTTGATAGGCTCGGTGAACTCATTTCCTTCTAAATCTGACAGTCTCACTGTCCCATTTCCCATTACTTTCTGCACTATGTAGCGTCATTCTCAATTCGGTCTGAACTTTCCCCTCGGGTCCGTTGTCGACGGCTTTGACTGCTTACGTACCAGATCCCCCTCTCTGATCTTAGTGTGACGCACATTTTTGTTGAATGCTCGGGCCAATCTCTTCTGATATAATTACATGTAAGGACTTCATCCTTTTCTTATCGAGCAATGCCAACTGTTCAAATCTCTGCGAGGCCCATTCTTGTTCAGGTGACTCTGCTTCTGTTGATACCCGCATGGACTGTATCTTAACTTCCACCGGAAGTACTGCTTCCATTGCCTTTCGAACTTCTTCTTTTCTTAAACACTTCAGCTGAATGCCATTCGCTTGTCTCTTGTACAGTTCTCCCATCAAACTCACATATTGAGAAGCCAACTTTTGAATGGTTATTCTGTCCTTTCTGCTTGCTTCTTCCGGGGTTTCCCCCCGTTCCAGATATCTCTGAATGTCGTGATACCAAGGTTTCCCATCGTTGACCTCTACTTCCAAGATTCTTTCTATCTCATAAACCGGTTTGCTTGCCGTTGTCAACAACAGAGGTCTCATCACCTTTGGCCACAGCGGTGGTCAAAGCTTGCAACTGTTTGGTGATCTTAGTGAGATTAGTCTCCAGCTGATCCATACGAGATCACTCGTTAACTGATTTTCTCATGTTTGCTAACGGCTTTTTGACGAGTCTTCCCTCTTACCCTTAACCCAACGGATATCTATGATGGCTTTTAAGACACAAAGGGTTAACATGATGCCTGTATGCATGAGATGTGTGCGATGTATGAGATATATAAGTCTGCCCATTATCATTTTAAAGCACTCAATCATACTATTGCGAGGTGCAAACTTGTCCCAGTTGAAAACGCCTAACATGTTTACACTTTTTTGATAACATGGCTAAACAACTTCAAATGATAAAAGGCCTAAACATAAAGTGGCTCATCGGCATTTTAGAAGCTTTTGGCCCAATTTACATAAAGCACGGACTCGTCCCAGTTTAAATGGCCCAACAAGCCCATACCTCATGACAAAAAGTCTAACTGAATCCAAATGACGATGGTCCTAAATGCAAGTATAAAGGAATAGTTTCTATTGGTCCTACGACTATGGTTCACATGTGGTTTACGGGGATGTAGACAAAGGCTCATGCTGACGAAGGATTGCCCACAACTAGGACTCCCCACTCAAGGGTTCGAGCGACCAAGTGAGCGCACCTTTTTTTATACCTTAAGGTACGTGCCAACGAGTTATGGTGTGTGACTAACTGTCAAATGGATTTCCTATTGTAGATTCCCCAGAGGGATGGTGGAGCGAACTCTCTTAAATACCCAAGCCTCTTAGGCTCTTATCGCCTTGGTGACAGGAATAAACAACAAGTCCTCCAAATTAGTCCATCACAATAAGCTTTGAGTAATGATTATCTAGGTGCATTTGCAGCTTTTCCTTATAGAAAGGTAGTGAATGAGGAAAGACACCAAACCATTACTTAGCTCTAATAATGCTTTTGATTAAACCCCTTCAACCCACGATAGACACAGTTAACTAAAGCACAAATCACAATCACTACAAGACATTATTTCGGGGCCGATTCTCTATCCCAGTAGAGTCGCCAGACTGTAGGACATAGAAATCGGTGACGCTGTTCCGGGCTCGCGGCCCGGTTGGGAGTACGGAGTAGCCCACGAGGGAACTAAACCGGAGAAATAACATGGAGTCGCCACCCGGTGTGAATCGGGAAAATGATTTAAGGCCACACCCAGCCCTCGCAACGGAAGACCTCAAACCGTTGGGTTAAGAACGGTCCCTTACTTATGCCAATCGTAATGATGTGATTTATGAAATAGTATAACCAATTATACGCAACATATATTTTCAAGAGTATTCTATTTCTAAGTTCACATGCATGAAAATAAAGCTCATATCTAAGTTTGCATACATAGAAGTAAGTGAAATAAAGGCAAGCACACAATCTCACGAACACATTAAGTAGGTAAATGCTGGAATATAAATAAATGATAACAGTAAAAGTGTCAATAATGAGATGATATGATTAATTATGTAATGCAAAAGAAATTACCAAAGAAGCGAACATGCATGAAATGTGATAGAGGAATCTGTCCAGTGTGTGCGTGTTCATGTAGCGTTCGTAAACACTTTCGAACGGTAAACAGAATGCAAGCGTTCGAGTAGCGTTTGATAACACGTTCGAACGATAAACAGAATGTATGTGTTCGTATAGCGTTTGATAACGAGTTCGAATGGGATGAGACCTGATGCATGATACAATAAAATGCATGCGCGTTCAAGTAGCGTTCGTAAACACGTTCGAACGGTAAACATGATACAAGCGTTCGAGTAGCGTTTGATAACGCGTTCGAACGATAAACAGAATGTATGCGTTCGTATAGCGTTTGATAACACGTTCGAACGAGATGAGACCTGATGTATGATACAATAAAATGCATGCGCGTTCGAGTAGCATTCTGAGGCGCGTTCGAACGGAAATAAGACAGAATGCATACGTTCGTGTAGCATTCGTAAACGCGTTCGAACGAGATTGCCAAAATGGCATTTAAAATGACACAAACACATGTATGGGTGAACAAATACACAATGTAGGACCTCGTGTGCCCGATTGAATACATTTCACGTTCAATCGAGTGTACCTCGTCTGGCACGGCAAAACATCGTGGTAAATGTAGCCTTTAAGCATTTCCCTCGAATATAGGACCTTTAATCCACCCTAGTTAGCCCATGCGCACTAGAATGCAATGCATGCGTAAATAAAGCAATGATATGTAAATGGTAAATGACATAATAAAAGGCGCGGCAAAACATCGTGGTAAAGGTAGCTTTTAGGCATTTCCCTCGAATAGAGGACCTTTAATCCACCATAGTTAGCCCATGCGCATTATATTACGATGCATACAAATGAATGAGACAATAATATGGAACTCCGTATATCCGATTAAACATATCTCACATTCAATCAAACATACTTCGTCCGGTGCGGTAAAGCATCGTGGCTAAGGTAGCCCTTTGGCTTTTCATCCCTCAAAACGGAGGACCTTTAATCCACCCTAGCTAGCACATGCGCATTACATTTCCATGCATAAATAAGTAACATGCAGAAAGTAATAACATACTAACGACTAAATCATGCTTAAAAATAAATAACATACTAACGACTAAATCATGCTTAAAATGCAAGGTTGGATGAAACGAAACATGTGAATCTCTCAAGTGGTACGTGGCATTGTATCCCGAGTGCAAACCGCAATATCATCCATTCGGATTCGGTTACGGAATTTACGTCCGGGTTTCCATCCGATATACCACAAGAGAGAACACATATTTTGTTCATCCGGAAATCACATCATGCACCAATCCACAACACTCATATGAAATAAAGTACTAAAATAAATGAAAATAAAGGATAATAAATAAAGAAGGTGCGCTCAGGTCTAACCTCTTTAGTCGTCTATCGGAAGTGCGGTATGCGGTTGTCGGAAGAGTTGATGCTCCTCAATTCCTCTGGTTCACTGGTTCAACGTTTCCTTTCGCTATTTTGCTGTTTGGGCTGCTGTTTTTACTCCGTTTTACTGCTGTTTTCACTGTATTTCCTGGTCACTATTTTCACTGTATTAAGGGAATGTTTTTGCGTTTTTAAGGGGTATTGGGGCTGCTGTTTGTGTAGTTATTTGGGCAGTTTCTGGGCTGTTATTTTCGTGGATTTGAGGCAATTTGTGGAGCTGTTATAGGTGTGATGAATGGGTAGTTTACGTGAAGAGCTGTTATAAGCGTGATGAAGGACAATTTGCTGGACGAGTGGTTGTGTTGCGTGAAGGTTAGGCTGTTGTGACTTATGTGTGCGTCGGTGATGGCGTGAATGGGTGTTGGCGTTGAAGGCAGACTGATGTGGCTTATGTGTGCGTGGATGAGCAGTGGCGTGATGACGGGCTTTATTTAGTAAATGGGCAGTGGCGTGAATGGGCAATGGCGTGGCTTATATGTGTGTTAATATGGCTTTCGTGTTGAGGGGTCTTGGTACCTGAATTGGTGAGCAAAGTGAAGGTGCTAGGCAGTGAACGTGAGGGGTTGTTAGGGCGTGAAAGGTAGTGAACGTGAGGGGCTGTTCGAATGTGCTTTATGTGTGAAGTCTGAGGGGTTTTAGTGAGTGGTCTTCTGTTTCCTTAGGGTTGTGCCGTGAATGGTCTAGGGGAGATTAGAGAAGCCAAGTGTATTAGAGTTTAATAATTTTGGTTGTGGCCATGAATAAGCTCCCAGGGGAAAAGGGTTGGTTCATTCTTTATTTTATAATGGTATCCTAAGGTAAGGGTTGTGCATGGATTTTAAAAAGGAAAGAAATCAAGTAAATATGTGTGTATCTTAATTAATTTTAAAAGGGAAATAAATTATGTAATTTTGGTGGGGAATATCTTTAAATTTGGTGAGTGAATTATTTAATTGAATTTAAATCTTTGGTAATTAGGAAGGTGATTATTTAATTTAATTGGATTTAATTTAATTTGTGACATGTGTTTTAAATATTTTAATTATTATTGGATGTGATTTAATGGGCTTGGGCTAGGTGGGCTTGGTGTGGATTGCGGGGTTTTGGACTAAAGATGAATTTTAAAACAGAGGTCCAGCAAGCGAACCCGAAGCTAAACAAGCGAATTAAATCCAACAAAATGTTGATTTCCAACTTTTCCCTTCCGACGTCCGTTTCCCGCGACTTTTGCAACTTAAAGAGGTAGTGTCTCCATGTTAGACTCATCATCGGGACTTATATGCAAAAATACAGTGCCTACAATCACCTCTCTTTCTCCATTACTCTTCTGCCATATAAACCTTTCCAGCCTTGACACATTCACTAGTTCTATGGGTAGAGGTAATCTTTGTATGGCTGTGGTCTTTTATGTTTCATGTGGCGCTTCTGTTACAACATGACCTGATAACTGGAAACAGTACACGGGCATGATGATCACATTGGGCTTAGCAGAGACCAATGTACTACACTAACAGAGGAGGATTTCTCATTCAACTAGAGTACCATCTCTCAACCTCAGATTTGACGTGGTTTCTAAACCTGGAGCTGTAGAATGGGCTCATCATGAGTTGGGGAACTACTACCAGCCACTACCAGTTACTTCCTTAGCCGGGTTACTATCTGAAATATATAATTTTATTTTGTAGGTAGTTTTGTTTATACATATGCTTCTATTCTCTATACTGGTTGATCGACGAGTCCACTGGCATCTGGAGCAGTATATGTAACTTCCACGGTATGCCACTAGACCAGGTGCTCGCTATAGAGGCTACGAACCAACCAACGGGCTATAGCTTTGTTAGAATTGATTCTGATCGAGGTAGTGTATGGGATGCATCTAAATCTGCATATGGAACCTCTGCTGCTAGATATGCACTCGGAGGATCTGAAAATGGATCCCTTCATTATTTGGTGGAACCGAGCGAAGTGCGGAAGCTAGAGCTAAAGCAAGGTACGAAGCTACAACTAGCAAGCTTTGGTAGTACTCGACTGAAAGGAGAGAGCTTTGCAGCTGCTGCCCAACAAGTTGAAGAGTTTGCTGCAAAAGAAAAACTAGGAGCGAGCCAAAGAGCGAGTGAGGTCTACTCCACGTAGCCAAGTCTTGTCAAAGCCCAAGCCCAAGTTGAAGCTGCTCTTGCCAAAGCTCTTTAACCAGTTCCTCAAGGACAAGAATAGCTAATCCGCAAGGAAAGGACAAGAAAGAAAGATTGTTCCTAAAGAGTAAAGATAGCCCTTGCTTTCCTAACTGTAACGGGATCTTATTCTTTATAATAGTTACCACCTCTTCTTCACATAAAACCATTCGTTCAGAGTCGACAACTGCGGATAGGCCCCTCCCCAATGCTCTTATTCCTACTTGCGGATTCTCTCCATCTAGGAAAGTAAGCCCTGCTGCTACTCCCACTACTACAGCCCTTCCAACAACAGATTCAATTGCAGGAGAGCGTGAACAAGAAGTTAGGTCTTTTGATTATACAATTCCGACAGTTTTTACTACAACTAAAGCACCAAATGCTATTATTCTGCCCCTATCATCTACGTCAATTTCTTCTTCATTCCTCATTTCTCGCCCTCGAGTCACTCGCTGCCGTAAGCCATGCACTAAAAGTAACATGCATCAATATTGATCTTGAAGTAGGCGTCATCAACAGTTGGAATAAAATCCGCATGTGCTGGTTGACCAAGAATCGTGTTCTTCAAAAAGCAAGGACGAAGTCTCTTCTAAGTCAGGGATCAACCAACGAGCTCAATATCAGATTGGATATGGGTCTGGCCACAAGGAACAAGTCCAAGGACCCAATAGAAAGGTCTAGATCGCATGACCCGGAGCAGGCTCAGCTCAATTGTTGTATAGAACGCTGCATCGGTCTCATCAGGATATTTGAGAAAACAACCTTGAGGACACGACGAACTCACTCAGATCGCAGAACGCCGACGGAAAATCCACAGGGGTTCGTGCCTGCGGATCGTTACCATCTAAATACTTTATGCTACGAGCGGCGCCCTCAAAGAGTCCAATTAAGAGAGAGTAAACCACCTCAGTGGTTACATAATTTAATAACCATAACGAGACTAAAAATCTTACCATTTGAGTTTCGTTGAAAGATTAGAATTTTAAAAACATACATGTTAGTTTGCAATATATGAGGTTGGTAGAAAATCCTGATCAAATTAAAATTTTTACAATTTAAGTTTTAAAGAAAAATCGTGACACTGTAAGAAGAAAAATACTAAATTTTTATATATAAAAATTTTAGTCAGTATGAGTTTCATATATTTTTTAAAAAAAAAAAAAATTAGTTATGAGCTTATTAGATCTATAAGTCCTATAAATGCCTGTCAAATTGAGCTGATGAATCAGCTGGACACGAGTTTTTCTCTAATTTTAGAGTTTTGAAAACTCTATCTGTTGACAGCGGATTTCGGTCTCAGGGGCAATATGGGAATATTACTCCCGAGACAATCCTCCCTCAATAGTGAATTTGTTTGGTTATGGGGGACCAAATGCAAACTTGGCAAAAGACAGATAAATACGCCAATCGACAAGGAGATTTAACTTGGTTCAGCAGATCTTGGTCCGACCTACGTCCACGGGCACAAAAAGGATGATACTTTTATTACTCAAACACGCTTCTCGGCTCTGCTTCTTGTTTTTTACAAGTCAGATGGTAATGATTCCGATGATCATTCTTCATGCCCTCCACTTGTTCTTTTTTTATTCTCCCTCATTTATGCACACTCTACCCTTCTATTTATAATAGTGTAGAAATCAGATTTCTTCTCCTATAAGAATTTCCTAGTTGAAACTATTCTCTTTTCCCATAAGGATTCCTAGTCAAAACTATTCACTTTTCCCATAAGGATTCCTAATCAAAACTACCTTTACTTTCTTTATCCTACTAGGACTCTGTCTCATCAGTTTTCCCCATGAAAATAGGATAACTTGTCGTCTTATCTGCAAGAATAGGGTGTCATCTTCTGGAGCATATCTCGCTATCTGGTCGGTCTTCATGAGGTCGGTCATGATGGTCATTTGAACTGAGAATGCTTCCGCTGATCTGATAATGCCCGGTCATCCGAACTGAAGTGGTCGGTCACCTACCATTAAGTGCTCGACCCTCACTTATGTGGTCGGTCATGATGGTCCTTTTTAATGATTTTGACCAAGGAGAGAATTTACCATTTTACCCCTGCCGTGCTGCTTAAATATCATAGTGTCTAAAAAACACCATCAACAGCTATCCCCTAGTTCTCGGTAACAACGAGTTTGTGAGTTGATGCCGGGAACTATAAAAAAGATGGTGTGTCAATGAATCCGTCGGTGGTCACTTCAGGAACTGCAGAGAAAAAATGCATTGGCTGCAAATCTGGTCATTCATGCCATCTTCATGAGCTCAGTTAACGAGGATCCCGATATCTACCTGTGGAAAAAATGCTATGCCCTTATGCTGATGACGATCGACTCGGTGGGATGTAACCCGACCCCGAGCTGAGAAGAACATTTGGCTCTGGGGGAATGTCACCTCCCCAGACCAATAGAGGGCCGACCATGGGGGAGATGCTCCGATCCCATGTCGATGATAAGTCTCTCGGTGGGACGTATCCCGACCCCGAACTGAAGAAAGACTTGGCTCTGGGGGAATGTTACATCCCCAGTCCAAAGAAGCAGACTCGGTGGGACGTAACCCGACCCCGAGCTGAGAAAGACTTGGCTCTGGGGGAATATGACATCCCCAGTCCAAAGAAGCCTACTCGGTGGGACGTAACCCGACCCCGAGTTGAGAAAGACTTGGCTCTGGGGGAATATTACATCCTCAGTCCAAAGAAGGCGACTCGGTGGCACGTAACCCGACCCCGAGCTAAGAAAGACTTGGCTCTGGGGGAATGTTACATCCCCAGTCCAAAGAAGCCGACTCGGTGGGACGTAACCCGACCCCGAGCTGAATAAACCATAATGTCTCGGCGGAACAAAATCCAGCTCCGAGTCGAATAACCAAGCGGCCTTGGCGGAACGAAATCCATCCCCGAGCTGAATAAACAAGTGGCCTCGGCGGAACGAAGTCCAGCCCCGAGCCGAATAAACATCGGTCTCGGCGGTACAAGAGCAGACCCGAGCCGGAAAAAGACATCGGTCTCAAAGGTACAAGAGCAGACCTGAGCCGGAAAGAAACATCGGTCTCGGCGGTACAATAGCAGACCCGAGCAGGAAAGAGACATCGGTCTCGGCAGTACAAGAGCAGACCCGAGCCGGAAAGAAACATCGTCTCGGCGGTACAAGAGCAGACCCGAGCCGGAACAAAACATCAGTCTCGGCGGTACAAGAGCAGACCCGAGCCGTAAAACAAATATCAAAACCATTGTGTGAGCCATAACAAACAAGCATAATCAAATGTCAACCTAAGTCAGAAGAGGTTTTACTCACCTTTTTGGGGATCCGTTGCCTTTCTTGCAACTCTACGAGGGTCACTACAAGCAATGCTCTTCTTAATACATCCTTTCTGCATCTCAGCATTCCACGCATCCGACCGGATGACTTCCGCTATCAACTTGGTCGACCTCAAAAGCCGAATGGTCTATGTACACACTGAGATAGCCTTCTTTCACCAAGTCTTCCACCTGCTCCCGCAAGTCTCTGCACCTATTCGTGGCATGTCCCCTTACGTCATGGTAGATACAATATGCCCTACTATTTCCCTCCTTAATCGGGAACCTCCTCAAATTAGGCTCGGCCAACAGACCTTTATCCTGGATTTCCCGAACTATCTGGTGAAATCCCTGATGATCGGTGATTTCAATCTTCTGTCATCGTCTTACTACGCGAGCTGCTTTTTGTTGAGTTCCCCACAGACGGCGCCAACTGTTGACGGCAGATTTCGGTCTCAGGGGCAATATGGGAATATTACTCTCGAGAAAATCCTCCCTCAATAGTGAATTTGTTTGGTTATGGGGGACCAAAAGCAAACTTGGCAAAAGACATATAAATACGCCAATCGACAAGGAGATTTAACGTGGTTCGGCGGATCTTGGTCCGACCTACGTCCACGGGCACAAAAAGGATGATACTTTTATTACTCAAACACGCTTCTCGGCTCTACTTCTTGTTTTTTACAAGTCAGATAGTAATGATTCTGATGATCATTCTTCATGCCCTCCACTTGTTCTTTTTTTATTCTCCCTCATTTATGCACACTCTACCATTCTATTTATAATAGTGTAGAAATCAGATTCCTTCTCCTATAAGAATTTCCTAGTTGAAACTATTCCATTTTCCCATAAGGATTCCTAATCAAAACTACATTTACTTTCTTTATCCTACTATGACTCTGTCTCACCAGTTTTCCCCATGAAAATAGGATAACTTGTCGTCTTATCCGCAAGAATAGGGTGTCATCTTCTGGAGCATATCTCGCTATCTGGTCGGTCTTCATGAGGTCGGTCATGATGGTCATTTGAACTGAGAATGCTTCCGCCGATCTGATAATGCCCGGTCATCCGAACCGAAGTGGTCGGTCACCTACCATTAAGTGCTCGACCCTCACTTATGTGGTCGGTCATGATGGTCATTTTTAATGATTTTGACCAATTAGATAATTTACCCTTTTACCCCTGCCGTGCTGCTTAAATATCATAGTGCCTAAAAAACACCCTCAACACTATCAATTGAATACATATGTCAATTAGGAATTTGGTTGATGGATATGAATTTAGATGATAAATTAATTTTTTTATAATTTTCACGTGCATAAATAAAAATTAACGGTTAAAATATAATTATATATAAATTTATTTATTTAAAAAAAAAATCCACTAAAAAAAAAAAAAAAAAACTTGTCATAAATTTTAGTTGTTGTGAGTAGTGAACTGGTTCAATGGTCAAATCTGAAACTGTTACATGGGTTTGTCGGGTCCTGGTCAAACTGTCAATAAAATTTATTATACATCTGTGTCGTCGTTTTGTGGGTCCGATAATTTATGGCAGCTGGGGCTTCTGCTTGGTGGTAAGTCGCTGCCTGCTCAGCTGTTGCTTCTTGACTTAATATTGACTCTGACTCGCATGGACGTTCATATGACAGATAAAATTACGTGTTTTATTTGATGTTTTATAATTTAAAATGATATATTATTTATAAGCAATGATGATTAAACGAAGATTTAGGTAAAAAAATTTCATAACATAATAAAATTATAAATTACATGTTATTTTATCGTAATTTTATCACTATTTTATATAAATATAATTGCATACACAATTATCTACTTAGCAATGTTATATAGAATAAACATAGGCTAAAAAATTAGAAAATCATTGTCATTTTGATATTGTTCAAAATTTTTTTTTTTTTTAAATGATCCATTTTCATGATAAATAAATTTATCCCTGTTATTTTAAACCTCTTCATCATTTTCCTTATCTCCTTCTAAAAATTTGAAAATTGGACCGGACCAGCCGATCGAATAGGGAACAAGCCGTGAGTCCGGTCCGATTAAGTGATAAATTACATGCTTTAAAAAACCGATCAAAATTGTTAAAACTCGGTCAAAATCGGCAAACTGAACTAGACCAGTTCAATTTTTATTTTTTAAATCCAGAAACTAAAATTTAATTTAATTTTTTTTATAAATTCCAGTAATTTTTTCGAAAGAAAACATTAATGGTGTGTTTACTTAAGGGCAATGAGAATGGAGGAATGAGAATCATTTCCAATAAGGTTGTTTACTTAATAAAATTGAATAGAAATGAGAATGTGAATGAGAATGAGACCCACAAATTTGGGAATGGGGAATGAGAATCTCATTCCCACCACCCCATGGGAATGTGATTCTCATTCCCATTATTAATGGGAAATTACAATATTATCTCTAAGATAAATAAATAATATTAATTTACAAATAATTAATAATAATTAATAATAAAATAATATTTAACATTTTAATAAAAGAATAATTTAATATCTAGTAATTTAATACATTAATAATTAATTAATACTTAAATAATAAATAATAACGTAAATAATAAATAATAAATAAAAACTATTAATCAATAATTAATAATAAAATAATATTTAATATTTTAATAAAAGAATAATTTAACATTGAGTAATTTAATACATCAAAAAATTAATAATAATTCATATATAATAAATTAATATATAATTATAACAAGTGGTATTTTTGTAATTTTTTAACAATACTGCTTCATTCTGATTCTGATTCATACAGTTAAGTAAACAACTTATTCTGATTCCGATTTACCATTCATATTCCAGCGCATTCCGATTCCATTTCATTCTGATTCCATCTTATTCCAATTACGAGTACGTAAACGCACCATATAACTAACTGATTGCTCCCACTCTCTAATAATTAACAGACAAACTTGGTAGTTCTTATTGGCCGTACGTGCATGAATTTTGAAAACATATTGTTTTGATTTAATCAATTCTGACATCAAAATTGGACAAAATAACAACTCTTGTCATTTTTGGTCCAAGACCAATACTCAGAATTCACAATGGATATCCTCATTCTTACTGTGATCATTGTTCTTATTATTATTTCTCTAAAATTTGTCCGCTCATCCATATGGACCCCACATCAAATCCAACGGTACTTCCAGAAACGAAGCATAAGGGGCCCTCGCTACCGCTTGATCACAGGAAACGAAACTCATACGAGATCCACAGAAGTACAAATATCTCCCGTTGACCACGACCACGACATCCTTCGGCGTACAGCTCCATTTTACCATCGGTGGTCGCTCGTGTATGTGAAAACTTTTCTCTGCTGGTTCGGGTCAACTCCCAGCCCCATGCTTGCTATATCCGACCCGAATATGATTAAGGAGGCCTTTATGAATACGGGTGGCAGGGACTCACTGACTGGGCTTATGGATGACAAATGGGCTGTTCACAGAAGGATTGCCAACAGGCCTTTACGATGGAACGTTAAACCCTTTTATTTTTTTAATAATAATTAATGGTTTTTGTTTTGAAAGAAAAATGAAAAACCATATGTGCAGTATGGTTGGTAAATGGGCCGAATTTTGAAAAGTTCATTCATAAATTCAAATTATTTGTTAATATTTTTAAGATATTGGAAAATTCAATTTATTAAATTTTGAATTGAAACTCTTATAATATTTTTTCATACCCGAACTTAAATACAAAATACTTAAAATATAATTGAGCTTTTTTAAAGTTCGTTCCATTCACCCATCCTAATGAAAAGACGTGAAATGAATCTTGTATTCTTGTTGGCATGAGCACAATACTAACAAATAAAATCATATCAAATAGTATAATAGATTTTAGTAGATTGAAGTATTGGGGTGTACTATATTTCTGTCAATAGAAAAATAAAATGTGAAATTTCTATTATGAAATGTAGTAAAATATAAGGTTTTGTAAAAATACAATAGTAAAATATAATGTATTATAATCACATAATAGTCAAATATTATGTCACAATATTTCTTATATCCATTATTACTTCTCAATTTTTAAAATAGTGAAATAATAATAACTCTGTTGATGGTGTTTTCAGGACCTATGTTATTTAAGGAGTACGGCAGGGGTAAAAATGGTAATTCCCTTCCCGGTCGAAATCATTAATGCCGACCCGAGCATATGAGTGTTATAAAGCCAACAGTTAGAGACCGAACACTTGATGATAGGTGACCGACCACTTTGGTTCGGATGACCGAGCATTATCAGATCGGTAGCAGCATTCTCAGCTCAAAGGACCATCATGACCGACCTCATGAAGACCAAGCATATGGCGAGACGTGCTCCAGAAGATAAGACATCCTATTTTTACGGACAAGATAATAAGTTATCCTACTTTCATGGGGTAAACTATTAAGTCAATGTCCTAGTAGGATAAAGGAAGTGAATGTAGTTTTTGACTAGGAATCCTTATGGGAAAGAAAATTGTTTCAACTAGGAAATTCTTGTAGGAGAATGAATATGATTTCTACACTATTATAAATAGGAGGGTAGAGTGTGCGTAAGGGGCATGATAATCATGATCAATATCAGTATGAATATCATTACCATGAGACTTGTAAACACAAAAACAGAGTAAGAAAACATATTTCAGTAATAAAAGTATCACCCGTTCTGTGCCCGTGGACGTAGGTTGGATCTGATCAACTGAACCACATTAAATCTCCTTGTTGATTGGCGTATTTATCTGTCTTTTGCTAAGTTTGCTTTTGGTTCCCCCATAACCGAACAAAATCACTATTGAGGGAGGATTGACCTGGGGGTAATATTCCCTTATTGCCCTGAGACCAAAATCAGCCGCCAACAGTTGGCGCCGTCTGTAGGGAATCCAACAAAAAGCAGCTCGCGTGGTAAGACAATGGCAGAAGATGGAAATCACTGGTCGTCAGGGAGTTCTACAGCAGATTGATGATGCATTAGTAATTGAAGATAATGACATCTTAGATGATGAAGATGATGATCATGAAGATATACTAAAATATGATTCTCTGCCTCTTTGCCTGTCCGAAAAAGTACATGATGTAAAATTGGGAGATTCAGCCGAGGATAGTGCCACTGCTCCAGCGGCTAGTGATAGCCAGAATAATCCAGCTTCTGAATCCAGTAGCAGAGGTGCTACAGCTAGAGATTCTGATCCTGCTGATTTTAGGAGTGGCAATTCTTATGGTTCAAGGGGTGAAGTGCATAAGGGAGCACGCAAAGCCTTTTATAGTAGTCAAACCCAAACCCCCGAAACTGGAGCGGAAAACTACCCTATGACTTAGGGGATATTTCGAGATAGTAATCACGAGGAGGGAGTGCCCCCGAAAGATGGCCGGTCTGGCCAGCTAGGGAAGTGCGGCTGCAGGGAGTGTGTTCCACACGTTTTGTCTGACCAGTGGATCCGCGAGAAGCAAAGCACGAGGATGGATCATGCCCTCGTAGCGATTGCTTACTCCAGTGTTACCGAGCATAAGAAGGAGCATTCCCTTAATGCTTCAGACACTCTTTGATCTCTATTTTGATCGTTTGGATCCGAGAGAAGCATAGCACGAGGAGGGATGATACCTTCGTGACGTTTGCTTGCTCCAGTGTTACCGAGCATAAGGAGGAACATTCCCTTAATGTTTCGGACACTTTTTGATCCTGACCTATTTCTTCGATCATTCGGATCCGTGAGAAGCATAGCACGAGGAAGGATCATGCCATCGTAGTGATTGCTTACTCCAGTGTTACCGAGCATAAGGATGAGCATTAAATTAATGCTTCGGACACTCTTTGATCCCTATTTTGATCGTTTGGATCCGTGAGAAGCATAGCACGAGGAAGGATGATACCCTCGTGGCGTTTGATTGCTCCAGTGTTACCGAACATAAGGAGGAAAATACCCTTAATGTCTCGGACACTCTTTGATCCATATTTCCTTGATCATTAGGATCCGTGGGAAGCATAGCACGGGGATGAATGATACCCTCGTGGCGATTGCTTGCTCCAGTGTTACCGAACATAAGGAGGAATATGCCATTAATGTCTCGGACACTATTTGATCCCTATTTCTTCGATCATTTGGATCCAAGAGAAGTATAGCACGAGAATGGATTGTGCTCTCGTAGCGTATGCTTGCTTCAGCGTTGTAAGGAGGAGCCCTCAAACAGTACAGATGCTCCATGGAGACCTGAAGTATAGAGGATGTGCCCTTACCATTTTAACGCTCTTTGATCCAAATCCTGGTTCGCCGGGACTCTGAATTGAAAGATTCAGAATTGTGTTTTGGAGACCTCGTACATGACGCTGTTTTGAGGCATCCATGTTGTTGTTTATACTTGCGAAACGTTTTGCTCTGGGATAAGTGCTAGGTCACCCCGCCATTTAATTTTATTTTCCAAAGTTTTGTTTTTGTTTTTCGCTGGTCTGATAAGGGGACGCCCGTGCCAGATTCGGTAGGGCTTCAAAAGGTTGATTCACTTCTCTTATGAATAAATCCCAAGGATTAATCGGCTCGGGGCTCGATTCGTTCCGCCGAGGTCACTTGGTTAATCGGCTCGGGGCTGGATTCGTTCCGCCGAGGCCACTTGGTTAATCGGCTCGTGGCTGGATTCGTTCCGCCATGGCCACTTGTTTCTTTCCGGCTCGGGTCTACTCTTGTATCGCCGAGACCGATGTTTCTTTCCGGCTCGGGTCTGCTCTTGTACCGCCGAGACCGATGTTTCTTTCCGGCTCGAGTCTGCTCTTGTACCGCCGAGACCGATGTTTCTTTCCCGCTCGGGTCTGCTCTTGTACCGCCGAGACCGATGTTTCTTTGCCGCTCGGGTCTGCTCTTGTACTGCCGAGACCGATGTCTCTTTCCGGCTCGGGTCTGCTCTTGTACCGTCGAGACCGATGTTTCTTTCCGGCTCGGGTCTGCTCTTGTACCGCCGAGATCGATGTTTGTTTCAGCTCGGAGTCGGGTTACGTCCCACCGAGTCGGCTTCTTTGGACTGGGGACGTAACATTCCCCCAGAGCCAAGTCTTTCTTTCAGCTAGGGGTCGGGTTACGTCCCACCGAGTCGGCTTCTTTGGACTGGGGACGTAACATTCCCCCAGAGCCAAGTCTTTCTTTCAGCTCGGGGTCAGGTTACGTCCCACCGAGTCGGCTTCTTTGGACTGGGGACGTAACATTCCCCCAGAGCCAAGTCTTTCTTTCAGCTCGGGGTCGGGTTACGTCCCACCGAGTCGGCTTCTTTGGACTGGGGACGTAACATTCCCCCAGAGCCAAGTCTTTCTTTCAGCTCGGGGTCAGGTTACGTCCCACCGAGTCGGCTTCTTTGGACTAGGGACGTAACATTCCCCCAGAGCCAAGTCTTTCTTTCAGCTCGGGGTCGGGCTACGTCCCACCGAGTCGGCTTCTTTGGACTGGGGATGTAATATTCCCCCAGAGCCAAGTCTTTCTTCAGCTCGGGGTCAGGATACGTCCCACCGAGAGACTTATCATCGGCATGGTATCGAAGCATCTCCCCCATGGTCGGCCATTTATTGGTCTGGGGAGGGGACATTCCCCTAGTGTCAAATGTTCTTCTCAGCTCGGGGTCGGGTTACGTCCCACCGAGTCGATCGTCATCAGCATAAGGGCAAAGCATTTTCTCCACGGGTAGATATCGGGATCCTCGTTGACTGAGCACATGAAGGTGGCAGGAATGACCAGATTTGCAGCCAAGACATTTTTCTCTGCGGTTCCTGCAGTGACCACAGACAGATTCATCGGCACACCATTTTTTTTTTATAGTTCCCGCATCAACTCGCAAACTCGTTGTTACCGAGAACTATGGGACATATGTTGATGGTGTTTTCAGGACCTATGTTATTTAAGGAGTACGGCAGGGGTAAAATGGTAATCCATTCTCGGTCGAAATCATTAATGCCGACCCGAGCATATGAGTGTTATAAAGCCAACAGGTAGAGACCGAACACTTGATGATAGGTGACCGACCACTTTGGTTCGGATGACCGAGCATTATCAGATCGGTAGCAGCATTCTCAGCTCAAAGGACAATCATGACCGACCTCATGAAGACCAAGCATATGGCGAGACGTGCTCCAGAAGATAAGACATCATATTTTTACGGACAAGATAATAAGTTATCCTACTTTCATGGGGTAAACTAGTAAGTCAATGTCCTAGTAGGATAAATGAAGTGAAGGTAGTTTTTGACTAGGAATCCTTATGGGAAAGAGAAATTGTTTCAACAAGGAAATTCTTGTAAGAGAAGGAATCTTATTTCTACACTATTATAAATATGAGGGTAGAGTGTGCGTAAGGGGCATGAGAATCAGGATCAATATCAGTATGAATATCATTACCATGAGACTTGTAAACACAAAAACAGAGCATAGAAGCATATTTCAGTAATAAAAGTATCACCCGTTCTGTGCCCGTGGACGTAGGTTGGATCTGATCCACTGAACCACGTTAAATCTCCTTGTTGATTGGCGTATTCATCTGTCTTTTGCTAAGTTTGCTTTTGGTTCCCCCATAACCGAACAAAATCACTATTGATGGAGGATTGGCCTGGGGGTAATATTCCCTTATTGCCCTGAGACCAAAATCAGCCGTCAACAAACTTTTTATTTTAGATAACATAATTACTATATCTTTATATATGCAGATTATGGGTGTAATCAAGCCAAGTCAAACCGAGTAGTGCTTGACTCGACTCGGTTCGATAAACATTTTTATGAGCTCGAGCTCAAACCGAGTTTTACATGTATTGTTCGAACTCGACTTGTTAAGAAAATATTGTGATTGAGCTCAACTCGAATTCGTTTGCTAAACAATTTGTCTCGAGTCGAGCTCGATTAATTAAAAAAAAAATCAAATTTTTGATTTTTATTTACTTCAAATTTTAAATAATTTACTTATAAAATTCAAATATTTGTGACCTCTATATATATAGAGAGAGTATTTACGAGTCATAAACGATCCAAGTCGAGTTTTTGTAAGTCAGTCTCGTTTAATAATCGAGCTTTTATTTTTGAGTTTGAGTAGCTCAATTATTAAACAAGTCCATATCGAATCAAGCCAAATGTAAGTCGAACTCGAGCTATTCATAAAAGACTCCGTTCATTTACAACTTTAATACAAATATGGAGAGTGTTTTTCCCTCCCTCTTTTATAATGCTATATCATGCAACAAACATCATGATTATTGTTTTATTATAAGGTTCAACACAACTAATAAGATATTATATTTTTTAACATCTTAAGATGGTCATTCTGAAACCTTGACTCATTTTATTATTTGTATGGGGTAAAGCTCAGAGGAAACCTCTTGTATGTCGGGGGACCCCTCAGTGGATGAAGCAAACATCTAAAAGGGTAAAAGCTAGGGGACCTCGACGCTTCTGTTGTTACACAACTCTATTTGGCTTTGATCTATGGGTACCAGATGCAAGTGAATTCAATCCACTGAGGTTTAATGAGTCTCAAAAGCCTGGCCTCAATTTTCCCATTTTGGCTTGGTCCCCATAAAATCTGCGTAGGCCAAAATTTAGCCATTGTTGAGGCAAAAGTTGCTCTAGCTATCATTATCCGAAGACATACTTTCGTGCTATATATCGCCAACTTGTGTTCATGTTCCAATGCTGATTACAAGTACAAGCATGCAGCCTCGATAGACTCTTCGTTGCTCCTTGGGGTCATGTATCCAACGAAAAGATTTGAAGGGCCCAGAACGAATTCAGATTTTTTGTACTGAGTTGCAGTAGTTTACATTCGTGGACTGAGTTGCAAGAGTTTACATGGTCCCATGATTAATACGGTTCTCAAAAAGACTGGGATACGACGGGTATATGAATGATAATATATGTCCATCCAATAATATATATATTAAATTTAAAATTAATCAATCATAATGGGAATAGAAAATTATTAATTAATACACGTCATATGTTTATTGGATGAATATATGAGGCATTTCCTATATAAGTTTTTCTCCCACCCTATTTGCAAGAAATTGTTTCTCTGATAGCTCATGATGACCAATTACAAACCCTAAAGGCTTGGTATTAGTTGAGGGAAATTATTATTTGAGAAATGATAGACAGACACGGCCTTTTACTCACAAAGAAATAGAACGGCAGCATGTGCTGCGTTTTGATTTAAAAATTCAGACCCTAGGTTTTCTTTGCTCCCGTAGCCAAACAAGACAGATTTATAACATGCCATAATCCCCAAATCAATTCGCTCAACAGGGAGATCATCGCCTTCAGCACACCATTTACTCACAAAGAAACCAAATCGTACCGTTTCCAACATCATTAATCCTCCACCGTCGCTGACGAACTGAATCCAGAGCCTTCGCGCAAAGAAGCATCGCTTATCTCAGGCAAGTCCTTGTCATATGAAGCAAAATAGAGTTCAAATGTGTTTATTTTGCTTGATTGGTTTCCTTTTTTACATTCGCCGACCTTGAAAACATAAACGTCTTTCTTCTAGTTGATAATTTTGGGTGCATGAAATGGGACATCGGTGATGAGTTAAATAAAATTGTTATCATTGCACTTTGATTTTCAGTGAAGAAACTAATTGGGAATTTTTCTCCGAGGTGCTATCTTTTTATTCACCAGCAAGTTCAAATTTTGTATTCATAATTGTTTGTTGTATTCATAATTGTATATATATATATTGGATCAGTGATGTGATTATTATACTGCGTTATCTATCTGCAACTTCCAGAAGGAATTGAATTCATCAACTTGGTTGAATTTTCTCTGATTAGTGTTGCTGTTGTAATTGTAATTCATCAACTTGGTTGAATTTTGTTTTTTTTTTTGTTTTTTAGTCCACTGCCATCCAGTCCACTGCCAATCATCCATAATTTGGGGGTGACAGAGAATGACAAATTTAGAATTGGACACTGAATTCAATCAGGATGAGGGTGTAGATGTTCACATTAATGAAATTGATGATAATGGCGATGATGATCCAAAGACATATATGATTTTTGATAATGCTGATGAGATGTTTAATTATTACAAAGAATATGGTAAACGAAAGGGGTTTCCAGTAATGCGGAGAAGTAGTAGAAATGGGGGTGATGTGAATGTTAGGTATGTGACATTTGCTTGTGCGAGAAACGGCTTTTCAAAAACGACATCCAGTAATATTTTAAGGTCCCAACCTAATTCAAAAATTGGTTGCAATGCTAAAATATGTGGATATGTAGATGAAATTGGAAAATGGAGGGTTGGGACTTTAGTTTTGGAGCACAACCATGAATTATTATCTCCATCGAAGTCGAAGTATTTCAGATGTAACCGTAGCATCAATGTACATGCAAAAAGAAAACTTGAGATAAATGATAGAGCTGGAATAAGAGTTGCCCAAAATAGCAATTCTCTTGTTATTGAAGCTGGTGGGCATGAAAATGTTACATTCACGGCAAGAGATTGTAGAAATCATGTTGACAAACAAAGAAGATTACGTCTTGGCGAAGGAGATGCTGATGCTTTACAAAACTACTTGATGAAAATGCAAGCGGAAGACGATAGATTTTACTTTAGCTTCAATTTGGATGATGAAGGTCGATTAAAAAATGTTTTTTGGGCTGATCCGAGGAGTAGGGCCGCCTACAAATCTTTTGGTGATGTTGTTACATTTGACACCACATATCTAACAAATAAGTATGACATGCCATTTGCCCCATTTGTGGGAGTTAATCATCCCGGTCATTCTATACTGTTAGGATGTGGGTTGATTTCACATGAGGACACTGAGACTTTTACCTGGTTATTTAGGACATGGCTATCTTGCATGTCCAATGTTGTACATATTGGAATCATTACTGACCAAGACAAGGCAATGAAAAAGGCAATTGAGATTGTTTTTCCTACTACTCGACATCGGTGGTGCTTGTGGCATATGCTGAAGAAAGTTTCTGAAAAATTAGGAGCTTATACGAAATATAATGCAATCACTCAGATATTACATTCTGTTGTTTATGATTCACAATGTGTTGCGCAATTTGAGGAAACTTGGCATTATATGCTTGTTCAATATGATTTGGGCGGTAATGAATGGCTTACTGGGTTATTCAAGGACATACATCATTGAGTTCCGTGTTTTCTAAAGAATAGTTTTTGGGCAGGCATGTCAACTACTCAACGTAGTGAAAGTATGAATGCCTTATTTGATGGGTATGTTAACTCAAAAACAACATTGAAACAATTTGTGGAGCAGTATAACCATGCTTTGCGGAGTAAAGTTGAAAAAGAAATAAGAGAAGATATGAAGTCACTTTCACAACAACTTCTTTGTGTAACATAATACAAGATGGAGTAGCAAATACATGAAGTTTATACCATTTCAAAGTTCAAGGAATTTCAACAAGAGTTAATTAGAAAGATGTATTGTGAAGTTGTCAATTCAATGGGATCAGAACATGTAGTAAGAGAAGATGTGAAAGTTGGTGAAAGGAAAAAAAGAATTTTCTTTCAAGTTTACTTTGAAAAAGAGAAAGGAGAAATTACTTGTAGTTGCTCAATGTTTCAGTTTAGAGGAATTCTTTGCAGGCATGCTGTTACAACCATGATACGTAATGACGTATAAGTATTGCCAGATAAGTATATCCTCGAACGATGGCGAAAAGATGTTCGACGATGTCATAGTAGGGTGAAAATTAGCTATGATATATGGAGTTCTACAGATGAACAAGTGAGATATGACAAAATATGTGCTAAGTTCGCAATGGTTGTAGATAAGATTGCAGGAGATATTGAAAGTTATAATTATGTGTCAGATTTGATTGATAATATGTGGAAAGATTTACCGAAACAAAATTTTAGTATTGAAAAAAGTTGTTGTAATACTGTTGGGAGTTCAGAGACTGCAGTTGAAAGCATTCGTGATCCAGAGATTAGTCGTGCTAAAGGTCGTCCTCGCACTCGAAGGCTGCAGCCTATAAAATTTAAGAAACATAGCAAAAAAAAACATCAGATGTGTATCGGGTTACTGTAAATTTGTTAAGTCAATTAACTTCAGTAAAGTAACTAACATCTCATTTTCATTCTACTTGATGAACATGATGTACAAATGCACGAGCAATTACATTCTATTCAATTCCCAATATAAGATAGCAACGTGGTTAGTATAAATTGTTTATTTTATTTTATTTTATTTTATTACATTCTATTTATATGCTTGTTCAATATGATTTGGGGGTAATGAATGGCTTACTGGGTTATTCAAGGACATACATCATTGGGTTACATGTTTTCTAAAGAATAGTTTTTGGGCAGACATGTCAACCACTCAACGTAGTGAAAGTATGAATGCATTTTTTGATGGGTATGTTAACTCAAAAACAACATTGAAATAATTTGTTGAGCAGTATAACCATGATTTGCGGAGTAAAGTTGAAAAAGAAGTAAGAGAAGATATGAAGTCACTTTCACAGCAACTTCCTTGTGTAATAGAGTACAAGATGGAGCATCAAATACAAGAAGTTTATACCATTGTAAAGTTCAAAGAATTTCAGCAAGAGTTGGTTAGAAAGATGTATTGCGAAGTTGTGAATTCAGTGGGATCAGAACATGTAGTAAGAGAAGATGTCAAAGTTGGTGAGGGGAAAAAAGAACTTTCTTTAAAGTTTACTTTGACAAAGAGAAAGGATAAATTAATTGTAGTTGCTCAAGGTTTCAGTTTAGAGGAATTCTTTGCAGGCATGCCATTACAACCATGATACGTAATGATGTAGAATTATTGCCAGACAAGTATATCCTCGAACGATGGCGAAAAGATGTTCGGCGATGTCATAGTAGGGTGAAAATTAGCTATGATATATGAAGTTATACTGATGAACAAGTGAGATATGACAAAATCTGTGCTAACTTCGCTAAAGTTGCAGATAAGGTTGCATGAGACATTGAAAGTTCTAATTATGTTTGAGATTGGATTGACATTCTGTGGAAAGATTTAGAAAAACAAAATTTTGGTTTTGAAAAAAGTTGTTGTAATACTGTTGGGAGTTCAGAGACTGTAGTTGAAAACATTTGTGATCCAGAAGTTACTCGTGCTAAAGGTCGTCCTCGCACTCGAAGGCTACAATCTATAAAATTTAAGAAACATAGAAAAAGAAAACAGCAGGTGTGTATGAGATTATTGTAATTTTGTATAGTTAAATGTGTTTATTAAATTAACTGACATCTTATTTGAATTTGCATGCAGATTGAACATGTTCCTGTCTTGACACCATATGTTCCTGTCATTGCACCAGACGTTAATGAGGTATGTTTAAAATCGACACGACAATTCTAATTATGCATTAGATTGTATATGATTGTCTAATTCATTTGCAATATGCATCACACTACATGACACTTCTGTCATGCCTGATTCATTTGGAGGATTTCAGCAATTACTTTTCCAATATCTTGAAGATGTCCAGATGACTAGAGTTTTGAAATAGAATTTAAATGTAATCCACATTATCTTAAATCAATTCACCAGACTTTATATGTTATGCTTGTTTGTTAATTCAATCTTTAGTTTCGATGCCATAACGAGTGTTTGGTTCAAAGTATGCTCAAAGATGTGAAAGTATGCTCAATACAAACTTCTTCAATAAAATAACATATTATACATTATCGATATTTCTCCTTAAATCAAATAACATATTATAAATATGATACAAAGTAATAGGAAAATAATTATTTCTGCTGCATATTTTTGAATGAGACTAATCTCTCGATTTCGTAGTTCATCCCTAATGAGACTAATCTCTTGGTTCAACTTCCGAATTTCACCTATTAAAATATCATTATAACTGTCGTTGCCTTTTCGATCTTCCGCCCATTGATCATCGTCATGCCAATCGAAGGCAAGACAATCCTTGCATTTCCAAAATTTTCGATTTAGATTCCGTGATGTACTAGAAGTCCATAACTTTTGGTATCTGTTGGCGCATTTGCGGCAACGTCGCCGTTCCACTGAATGTGCTATTGTGCTAGACGACATTATGATTACAAATCAACTGCAAAATACATCATAACAGAAATTTTAGGTAAGAATAAGACAAATAATGAAAAGTTTCTGCATTCAGTCACCTGTTAACTAGGGGTGAGCAAAATCGGTTTCGGTTCCGGTTCCGCATGGAACCGGAACCTACCCGGAAAAAATCGGTTCCTAACTAAGTGGAACCGGAACCTACCCAATTAAATAGGGTACCCTATTATTCGGTTCCAATTCGGTTCCGGTCCGATTCCGAATTACCCTATTTATATAACTTTGGCAAATTTTAAAAATTGAAACTGCCAAATAAAAACTATATAATGCATAAACAAATCATACTTGCCCAGTTGCCAATAGACAAGAAGAAATGAAGAAAACACTAAAACAGAATGCATAAAAATCAATAAATAATGTAACTGCAAGTCTGCAATTTTAAAAACAGAAGTGATTCAACCTCATAAATGAGTTATGATGGCAGGTGGCAGATGCAATTGCAAATGGGTTTTAGCTTTTAGGGTTGATGCTTCTTGATGTTAATTTATGCTGCAAAAAAAATGATGTCATTTTATCTAATCAGGTATCAAATTCAGTTCAATATTCGGATATCAATACGGGTATCGAATCCGGTTCTAAATTCGGTTCCGGTTCCGGTTCTATGGTCCGGTTCCGGTTCCGATTGTTCTGGAACCGGAACCGGACCGATTAAAAATCGGTTCCATGTATTTGGAACCGGAACCGGACCGATTCAAACCGGTTCCGGTTCCAAACCCGGATTTTCGGTCCGGTTCTAATCGGTTCCGGGTAGACCCGGAACCGATGCTCACCCCTACTGTTAACTAAACAGCAAACCAACACATTTCACTAGTTTTGAGGTTTAAATGTAAGTATTGTTTGAGGTTTGCACCCAGATAATGAGCTTTCTATCTATAGAAAAGAAAACACAACTGGGAAACATGTACTCTTCTTATATCAGTAAACAAAACAGGTTTGACAAATCTTATTGGTGGAATATTTGAAATATTTTATTAGTTCTGTAAGTGACAACTTCTAGACGAATATTTAATGATAGCTAAATAAATGGGCAAGCTATAGAATGCTTTGTTGGTGATGACTTGGAATATCATGCCATGTGAAACTTTGCTTATGTCTCCCAAATTCCTCTACACTACTCACTTCAAATTTCAAAGTTTGTCCGTTATAGCTAGCCTACAATTCTATAAATACATATACTGTATCCACAACAAAATCAAATAGTAAAACTTTTCTTAATCTGCTCTCACAAGTCACTTGTGTTCTTCATCATTTTTTAATCTATATAAAACTAGATAGATATCTATGACAATTCGAGTACTTGGCATCATGCACGCTAAGCAAATTATCGGCCAAGCTAAATTCTTTGCAAGTCAATGAGCTTCAACATCCGTGCATCTAAAGGGGAAAAAAATAATGAATAACTTGTAATACTAATTAGCCAGTATATTCATACCAAACATATCACACCTAACAACACAGCTCCTAACAAAAAAACCAAATTTCTGATCCCACAAAAACCCAGTA
Source organism: Zanthoxylum bungeanum (assembly GCA_019454045.1). NCBI lineage: Eukaryota > Viridiplantae > Streptophyta > Magnoliopsida > Sapindales > Rutaceae > Zanthoxylum > Zanthoxylum bungeanum. The sequence goes on along the minus strand of SKCR01028663.1, from coordinate 182,533 downwards.
AAGCTAATAAAAACCCAGCATTACAGCATTACAACAAATACTAATGTATAATATGCTGCAACCAACAAGGATGACGAATTGAATTAGGGTCAACAAATACTAATGTATAATATGTTGCAACCAACAAGGATTACAAATACCTCCAAACGAATCGGACGACGAAGTGGACGATGGACGACGTCGGTTTCTGCAATCTGGGCGACGGTCTGCACCTTCACGACGTGGCTAAGCTCCCTGCGACGGTGGATGACGAATTGAAGAGCTAGGTTGACAACGAACTGGACTGCAAGGGCACGAGGAGGGTTCCCAATTGGTTTTGGTGAAGACCTGTTTTCAATTAGGGAAAATTTGATTTGGAAGTGTTTGGTTACAATGATAAACTTAAACGTGAGCAGTTGAAATTTGACAAAACGAACTGTTCTGGGCGTACGTGAGTAGGATTGTAAGTGAGGATATCATCACTCTTTTAATTAGTATTTCATTTCATTCCATAATCTCCAATTAATCTAAACACAGCAAAAGATCAGTTTGAACAGTTCACAAGAATACAATGATTATCATTAGCAATTTTCTTTTACTCTTCTTGGGCCTGGAACATGACCCAGTAACAATTTTTGTCTAGACAGCAGTAAATTGTGCTGGCATGCATAATCTAACTAAAGTTACCAATAAGGTTAGCGTATGATTTAAGTGACATAAGACAAGATTTATGATAAATCGAAGTGTCTTAGGGACTCAGCACGATTTAAATTTGAAATCTTGAAAAATTCATGTTCTAGATAATATCATTATAAGAGCATGAGATAATATTGATTTATCTACGTATCCATACAGCGGGATCTAATAATCCCAATATAAATGACATAAAATTTCCTTAATATTTTCCAAAAAAAAAAGATAATTCAAATTAATATTTGTCATATTCAATTCCCTCTGGCATCGTTTTCAAGCAAGTCGGGAACCACATTAGAGGATAAGGCTTAATTCTAAATTAGTAAATTTCTTTAACCACCTAATTAGATCTGGAAAGTTGTCGATATTAAATTGGCATAAAAAATATTATATTATATTGGGCAATAAATAATAATTGGTGGGGAAAAAAATGTGTGAGTATCTGGAAGGTTGTCGCTATATTGGGCAATAAATAATAATTGGTTGGGAAAAGAAAATGTGTTAATTTGGAGTTTGAACAAACAAGCAAAACTCATGGCTTAGACAGAAATATATAAACATTAGGGGTATGTTTGAAAATTTTGAAAATGTTTATTCGCTTCGCATGTTCTCCTACCAAGTTGGATGATCCACTGAAGTTACGAAAGTACCCTCAATAAACTCCGAAAATGACGTGAGATGCACCGTGTAGTCGGTGTCAAAACAGTCCAAACGTAAAACATACGATGTAATTAGCACAGGAGAAAAATATATCATATTTTATCAAAAAGATTAAATCGATTCCACCAATTTTTTGATTTTTTAATATTTATTTTATCTTCCATCTAAAGTCCAAACCTCTAAGTAAAAACCCGGGCCTTGAGACAAAGTTGGCACAGTCTGCAACTTTAGGGTTTCATCGTGAACGACCATTCTCGATTCCGTCTTTTATTAACCGATCAATCGACAACCAAATTCATTATAGATTTAGCCTTGAGACCCGTGTCTCGTATCTACCACTTTCAAGATTTCATGGCTTTTTATTTTTTAATTGCTTTTTTTTTTTTTTAAAAGCATAGGAAAATAGAGGAATCGAATTTGATTTAGCTCTGCGTTCTAATTCTGAAGATTAAGTTTCGTTTATTCAAGGTGAGATTCCGAGCATTAATAGTAATAGCTTTCTTTTACCTCGTTTTGTTTTGTTTTTTTAAATCTTTGATACTTAAAAATATAACATATTAATTAGAGTTGGTGATTTTACATTTTGTTTTTCAGTTTTAAAAAAAATATTGATGAGATAAAGTTATTGTAGCTACTGTTGTTTCTTAAGTTTTTTTTTTTTTTTTTTTTTGGGATTAAGTTAATTAACTTAATATCTGTGTGGCTTTTGTTTGTTCGTTTTTGTTTCCAGGTATCTGAAATCTTATAGCAGTATATAGAAGGGAGGAGAGGAATAATATTAATAGTAGTTTAGATTAGGAATATATGTTGTAAGAGTTATGAAAATTTTGTTTATATGTTTTGGTGATTATCGTGTTCTCTGTAATAAACAGTTTGAAGCAAAACTGTTTTGTTTAAGAGAGTAAAATGCTATCCAATTATTTTTCAAGATTGAGAACTGCGGTTCAGAATGGAACTCAGCGACGAGTACTTGGTCAAGAAGGTGTGATTCAAGATTCAGTAGAAGTTCTGTTTGGGCGGGGAAACTTCAGGTTGTTTCATACTTTACGATATTCATTGCTTGCGGAACTACATGCAATTCTTCGACCTGGAACTATATTCGCTGCAAGATCAGATTCGCTGTTAGCAAACCGAAGAAGGAACCTCTGTGTTGTTGGAGCAATCTCTAGGCCTTTCTCTGTTCCATCCGTGTCAGGCCCTTCTTTTCAGGTTTGTGGGTATCACATCGATCGGGCACTATCTGATCCCAGTCAATCGTCCGTGAGTGTTAACTGCCATAACAAACCAATGGTTGCTTCTGCCTCAAAAGCTGTTTCTGGTGAACTTTTTGTAGATTATTTAACTTCAAGGGGTGGGCAACTTTCATTGTTGACAAACAGTGCTGGTGTATCTTATGTCATTAGGAGTGTTGAGGGTTGTCAAAGGGCTAGCATGAGTTTGAAAAACAGCAAGCAACACAATCATCCATTTCATGAATATATTATGTTTAATGTTGCAAAACATTGCTGCAACTTCTTTCCACAGATAGAGGCAGGTTTAAGAGGTTTCCATAGCTTATCACCTGCATCTTTCTCTGCTGGGACAGCTCCTGATGTCTCCTTTGATACTGCTTCTCGTGAGGAACAGCTTGCAAGTTCTGCAGCTTCATCAGAGCAGTATGTTTTCAAATGCGATTTTAACTATTTTCAATAGTATTATGATTTTCCATTTTGAATAATGTTTGAGAATCTGCTAGTCAAGTGAATTATTTTTTAATGGAATTTATATTCTATCTGTTTTATAAATGTATTTGTTATTCAATTCTTTTAATGTTTACATTTTTCATGTTAATGGACTCATTGGTTGCAGGAAGATTTCAGCTGGCAAAACTCTAAAGCTACTTTCAGGAGCATGCTGTGTTCCCCATCCTGATAAAGAAGAAACTGGTGGGGAAGATGCTCACTTTATTTCTGACAGACAAGCAATAGGTGTGGCAGATGGTGTTGGTGGTTGGGCCGATCATGTGTTAATGCAGGGCTGTATTCCCGGGAACTTATGTCTAATTCAGTTGCTGCAATTCAAGAGGAACCTGATGGTTCAATTGACCCGGTAAGGGTCTTGGAGAAAGCTCACTCTAGCACAAGAGCAAAAGGGTCTTCAACAGCATGCATCATAGCGCTCACAGACCAGGTATGTATTTTTTATTTCAGGCATCATAGCGCACACATATATATAGCGAGGGTTATATGATCTGAGAGTAGGACTTGACTGCCTAGCTAATTTCTGGGGCAAACTGAAAAAGGAAAAGGACCTTGAAAAGTTACCATATGTCATTTGATATGACATATACTCCAAGAAAGTATACTGACTTTTGAAGAGGTAATAATAGCAACGCGTATATGATCTGAGAGTAAGACTTGACTGCCCAGCTAATTTCTGGGGGAAACTTTAAAGGAAAAGAACATTAAAAAGTTACCATATGTCATCTGACACACACTCCAAACAAATATGATAATAGCAACTGATTGGTTGGCATTATGAACTTGAAATTTTCATTTAATGTACTTATTCTCTATTAGATTTGCAGCTGCTAAATTTCTCATTTATTGTGACCAGCATAGTGCAAAAATTCTCATCTAAGTCCTATTTATGCTTTGAACTAGGTTATGGTTTCTTTTATCTTGTTATTTTGACATTCTGGCAATTTGGTTTATCACTACAGGGTCTCCGTGCTATCAATTTAGGAGACAGTGGCTTTATGGTAGTTCGAGATGGATGTACAGTTTTCCGATCTCCTGTACAGCAGCATGATTTCAATTTCACTTATCAACTTGAGTATGGAAGCAATAGTGATTTACCTAGCTCTGGTCAGGTTGGTTCTTTCATATTCCCCTTGCGCTCTCCTCATCTCACAGTGTGTTTAAATCTATTATTAGAGAATTTTTAGTGGATTGAAGTTTGAGAAAAAAATTGTGAAGGAAACATATGTGTATATGATGCTTCAGTATACTTTGCCTTGCATGACTCTGTGAATAATGCTAAATTGTTCTGGTGCATGTTTATTTTGGCTGCTGATATCTAAGATTTTTAAATGAGATGGGATGTCCTCAATTGTTGTGTTTTAAGCCGAACTGGAGCTTTTTTCCTTGGAACATGTTTCATAAAGCATTATGTAGGAGTCTGTTGTGGCCAACTTTTAATTGATGGATCCCCATATTAACTATCATTGCTTTCATGTTGTGATCTGATTGGCAAATCTGGTTGCAGCTCTCTTCTATCCTTTTTCTCCCCAGCCTGGTTAGCAATATTCATATTTACTCTGTTGATTGTGTGGATTCTTGAACAAACTTTGCCATTATGTTCAGGTTTTCACAATTCCTGTTGCTCCTGGAGATGTAATAATTGCTGGCACTGATGGGCTGTTTGATAATTTGTACAACAATGAGATTACCGCAGTGGTAGTTCATGCTGTGAGAGCTGGCTTAGGGCCTCAGGTTACAGCTCAGAAGATAGCAGCTTTGGCACGCCAACGAGCACAGGATAAAGACCGGCAGACACCTTTCTCCACTGCTGCCCAAGATGCTGGGTTCCGCTACTATGGTGGCAAGCTGGATGACATCACTGTTGTTGTCTCATACATTACAATATCCGAAGATGTATGTTCCTTTTTCTTCATACCTATCATATGATTTTTTTTTTTTTTTTTTTGCTTGCAAATCAAACTCGAAGTCAGTTTATGTACTTGTGGTCTCTCCCTTCCCTTCCCTTTTCTGGTATTAGTGCGAGTGACATTCTATTTTGCATGCTAAAGATGCTCATTAATTAATACTACGAGTCCGCCTTAGTACTTTAACCAAGTTTCGTCTTTTGTTGTTGTACAGGAAAGCAAGTCTTCTTCTTAAGCATGTGATAAGGAATTGCAACTTGGAATGACCTTATTGACAGTTTCAATGAAGCAGGTGCACGATTTTGTTATGAGCAAATCATTTGGTTAATCTAATGGTATTCCGTGGGCATCGGAGACTCCCTTGGCCTTATAGTGTCATTGGGGTCCTCTATTTTTTTTTTTTTGGTTAATGTTGATAGATTATGTTTATTGAGGTGCTATGTAGGAGACAGAGAGTTGGTTATCGGGGTGTTTTCCAGTTTCCACAACGGAATCGCAACTTGTGTAAATGTTTGTTTTTTGTTTTAAAAAATTATGTATAATATGAACTTGGTGTGGGTTTATGTGAGTCGAGATTTATCATAAAATTAGTTCAACATTAAATCCTAATTCGTAATTAAAATATAAATAATGAGAAATGCCCTAATTCATGAGATAAGTAATTTAATTGGAAATTGATAGTAAATTATTCCATGAGCGATTTGTGATTATGGAACGATTTGCGCTTGATCGGAAATAAGTGAAGGTTATCAGAAAATGATGGGAAATGATAAAATTTGTATTTTGTATGGTTGAGAATGAAAAAAATTTAAACTCCTCAAAATATTTCGAAAATTATTAAAAATCATTCATTAATGTTTAAAAATTATTAAACAATTTAAGATTTTTATTATCTTGGTAATAATTAATTTAAATCAAAGTTTTTTTTTTTTTTTTTTGTGCTAATATAATTTTCTTCTTTTTCATATAAAATTATCAATTAAAACTAAAAAAAATTGAAAAAAAAATTAAAAAAATGAAATCAAATAATTTTTAAAAATTATAAATCGGAAATCAATTGATTAATCAATCAAAATCGTTTTTATATCGATATTAATTTAAACCGGTAAAAATCGATTCCGTCAAATTGCTCAAATAATAATTTATTATGTAGATTAATCACCAATTAAATAACATAATTGCAGAGTTGTTGGTATCGATCTATGATTATTTTACCATCAGCAGCGTCATGACATGTTTTTGACAATTGTACTCCATTATGACATACGCTATATTTTTCATAACGTGTTTATTAAATTAATTGTAATTAATTTATATCCTAGTGGCCACGGAACAAATATCAAAGTCAACTAAAGATTTTAAGCCGTGAGATCATTTATTGTCTCCGCAATTATTGGCTAGGATCAGTTGTAACCACTATGCCGCAAAACACTGGATCCCACCTTAGTCTAATCTTCCCTGCTAAAACATAACTCGTTTCTCTTGCAACGACTAACAAAATTTTCCCTTTTGTCTCTGTTCGGCTTCTTTGAATAATCTTCCATTCATAGCATAAACAGTGAACAGTATTTGGAGCTAGGGTTCCAGGATCACGTTAATTTCGACAAAACGAAGTTCCTTGAAACTTGAATCCAAGATCTATCAAAATCTGGCTGCATTGATGTCTTAATGCTATAAAAGGGAAAGCATCTCGTATAAATTGTGAGATTTGAAGAGAGATTGTGAAGAGATGGCTGGACGCAGAGAAAAAGTGCAATCGATTCACGGATCTCGAATAGCAATAGCCATTGTGATCGGAGTCTTTGTGGGTTGCGTCTTCGCTTTCTTGTTTCCTCATGGTTTCTTCAGCTCCAATCAGCCTATCCAAAATCGTCGTCTCGTCAAGAAAAATTTCCAGGTTTCAAAATCTTGCTTTCACAAAAGTTCATAAATACAACGCCTGCTTAGGTTTTCAGTTTGATTTGCTAATTTGATATTGTTTTGGTGGGTTATTAATTGGCTTAATGGCATTAAACCTGATTTAGTTTATAATATTCCGTGAACTTGAGAACGTTGACTTATTTTGATTGACTTTGGAAATTCACAAGGGTGTTGGCTTCCATTTTCTGAAGTCATTGAATTTCCTTCGTCGTATACCCTTTGATTAATGTAAGCATTGTGTTTGTATTTACTTCTGGTACTTGAAATCGAAGTTTTGGGATGTTGCATGATTTGATATTATCATCTCTTTGGTGTTAAATTTGTGTTGGTATTATTATTTGCGATTGGTATTCATTAGTGAAGAATTGTCATATAGTCTGATCTCTACTGTTTGTTTGTTAGGCTGGTTCTTCGTGTGAGTCACCAGAGCGGGTTAACATGCTGAAGTTGGATATAGCATCACTAACAGAGAAGAATGCTGAGTTGCAAAAGCAGGTCAGGCAGCTCAGTGGTAAACTACGGCTGGCTGAACAAGGAAAAGATCAAGCACAGAAGCAGGTGATGGTATTGGGTGAACAGCACAAAGTTGGGCCTTTTGGAACTGTGAAGGCTTTGAGAACCAACCCTACTGTTGTTCCTGATGAATCTGTGAATCCACGATTGGCAAAGATTTTGGAGAAAGTTGCTGTGGGAAAGGAACTCATAGTTGCACTTGCAAATTCGAACGTGAAAGGTATGTTAGAGGTCTGGTATACCAACATCAAGAGAGCAGGTATAACCAATTATCTTGTTGTAGCATTAGATGACCAGATTGCAGAATACTGCAAAACGAATGATGTTCCAGTTTACAAGAGAGATCCAGATGAGGGTATTGATTCAATTGCGAGAACGGGTGGTAACCATGCTGTCTCTGGTTTGAAGTTTCGTGTTTTGAGGGAGTTTTTGCAGCTGGGTTACAGTGTTCTTCTCTCAGATATTGATATACTGTTCTTGCAAAACCCATTTGATTATCTGTATCGCGATTCTGATGTAGAGTCTATGACTGATGGTCACAATAATATGACAGCTTATGGATATAATGATGTCTTTGATGAACCAGCCATGGGTTGGGCTCGATATGCTCATACTATGAGGATATGGGTTTTCAATTCTGGTTTCTTTTACATTAGGCCTACAATTCCTTCGATTGAGCTTTTGGATCGTGTGGCAGATCGATTGGCTAAGGGAAAGGTATGGGACCAAGCGGTTTTTAATGAGGAGCTCTTTTTCCCATCACATCCTGGGTATCATGGGCTTCATGCTTCTAAGAGAGTAATGGATTTCTATCTATTTATGAATAGTAAGGTCCTCTTCAAGACAGTAAGAAAAGATGCTAAGCTTAAAAAGTTAAAGCCAGTAATCGTTCATGTAAATTACCACCCAGATAAATTTCCAAGAATGTTAGCAATTGTAGAATACTATGTCAATGGCAAGCAAGATGCACTGGATGCTTTCCCGGATGGTTCTGATTGGTAGGACTGGAACAAAAGATCTAGTTTTGTCCCCCCTAACGGGCTCATAAGTTCAGTTCTCGCTGTTGTTCTCTTGATACAGGTAGGTTAATCTGATCTTTACTTCCTGAGAGAAGTGTGATATATCTTCTCAGTTCCTTCCTGGTTGTTCCTTTGGATTGCTTTTGCTTTTGTTTAGTCTTTACAATTGTACTTCACATGGATACTTTCGTTCTATATCTTGTATACTGAACAAATCTTATTAACGTTTTGTTTGTCTTTAAGATTATCTATGCATTCTGTGCGTCATCTTTGTTCGGATCATGGATGTCTAGGTAGACGTGGTCGGGAAAATCTAATAAGGCTACTTACAAGCCTAGAAGAGGCGTGTCTAACTAATATCCTACAGGCTACAGCATTAGAGATAATTAATGGATGTCCTCATTTTGCTTCTCAATGTGTTTTGCCCCTTCGCCACAGTACATTTAACATGCAAATGTTGTTTGTCTGCTCTTATCAAATTATCATACGTTATGTTCTGTTCACTCGCGGTCAATATTCTTCCTGCCATCAGTTTAGCTGGTCACTAAAGTGTGACACTTTCCCTTGTGACTAAACTTTTACTTGCTATATAGTTTTTACACCTATGGCATGGTGTCATCCGGAAGAATGTGCATGGACTTGTGTCAGTTTGCTGAAGTCCTATAAAATTGCATAAATTGCATTTCAGTTCCAAATTGACTAATCTGTAGTTGGCACTCTTGCATCTTCTTGGATGTGTTCTAAAAACAAGACACGATTAAGGCTCTGTTTGGGGAGTAAATATTTGATGCAACAGAGACATGAGTGACGAGCTCATAAATTAGCACGCGTGACAATGGATTATTAAATTGTTACACGGATAACGTGATACTTCCGTTGTATTATAGATTTTCTCTTTTTGGGATTGCGACATTGTGACTTCGAAACCGTAGCTGGTGTTAAATAATGGAAGCTGTTTAGTGAAAGTAGGTGGTGCGTAGGCATTTTCGGTTTTGATAGGTTTAGGTGAAAATTAAAACGGATTCAATGTTATTGGTTTGGATGTTGATTAAACCGTTCCATTCAAAATAAAAATAAACCCAAACCAATCCAATTATCGGTTTGGTTCGGTTTGATTTGAATTGTATCGATTTTTGGCGACGGTGCTATCAAAAAATGTTTATGATCAGATTAATTAACAGCACCATGAACTCAATGTCAACGCCTATTCATGAGCATTGAGGTCCCCCTCAAAACGGCAAGAAAAGAAAGCAAGGAAGCAAGCAAGCATAACTCCATAGCCATGACAAGCTACCGCTTGCAAGAAAACGAACCCTACTGAACTCCAGTATCAATGACGAAAATTTCAATTTAACGGTCACCAAGAGAATTAATAAAAAGAATTTTGTCAATTTGGTATATGACAAATTACACTTATTTTTATTCTCTTATCCACACAAATAGTGATGTAAATCCTCTCAACCAATCCTGTGTGTGGCTTCAAAATCTCTCAAAACTGCCCTCACTTTGTCTTCTTCTTCTTCTTCTTCTTGTGTTCTCTCTTTCAAACCATTTCCTCCTCAACTTCATCAACAACAAAGATCGGAAATTTTGAATTAACTCTGCGTTTTGATTCAAGATTTCATAGCCGTTGGTCTCCTGGTTAGAAGATTTCCCGCCAATTTTTATTTTTTAAAATGGAGAGATATTCTCAAAGGCTTTTGGGCTATATTCCTCAGAGATCAGATATTGATCATTCTTCTTCCCCGAAGGCAGCTGACGGAAGCTCAGATATTGATTTCAACGACGTTTTTGGTGGCCCACCGAGGCGGTCTTCGATGCATGAGATACGATGCAGTTACAGTGAAGCTACGGATAATGAAACTGTTGCTTCTCGTAATTCTTGGAATGGTGTTAGGGAGAATCCGGTTTTCGGGGAAGAAGGTTTGAGTCGGAGGCATTATCCGAGTGATAATTTCTTTGGTGACATTTTTAAAGGTAATGGGTCTCTGAGTTCTTCTCCGAGGAAGCGTGATTGGGACCCTTACTCTTCGTCTCCTGGTTCTCGAGTTTTAAGCCCGGCACTGACTCTGCCACCCAAAGCTGAGCCCTTCGGGACTTCACCTCCTCCACAATTCAGGTTTGGATTCACTTTTAGTTCGATTTAATCATAGGAAGTAGAAAAACAAAAAATCGTACCCAGTACACAAAGTTCCGTTAAATTGATGTACGCAGAACTTGAACATTTAATCATAAGAAGTGTATCATGTGATGAGCAACCATTCTACTGATGTAACTTCCCATTAAGGATCAATTGTTTCTGTTTCTTAATATTTTGAATGTTTCTAGCTTCTCACTCAGTGTGTCCAGTGCATGTTCTGTTTATGTTTAGCTAGCATTTAGAAACATCTGTGTTAAACAAAGAAAGCTCTCCAGTTGACATGTTGGAACACCTGTAAACGCGTCAATATAACTCGATTTGCAGGAGAAATTTAATTTCTATTCTGATTCTTATAACTACATACCAGATTAAGGCTTGCGAAGTTTCCTTCCTCCATTTTCATATACATATTACTGCCTGTTTTCTTTTTGAACATGTATGCTGAATATAAATTGCTTCCATGTTTTTACTTTCTGATTGTGGTTCATGTTTCTTGTTGACAAACTTCAACTTCATTTTACTTCGCAGCCTCCCTGCTAAACTGACTAAAGAAATGGAACTTTCTACATTTGGTTCAGCTCCTCATAGCCCATATAAAAGCAAGGAAGGCGCTTCAAATGGTGTTAGCCATTATTCATCTCATCTGTTGAGATCATCAAGCCTAAACCGGGGTTATGAGGAGAGAAACGATACTCGATCTTCTTATCGCCAAAGCATTTTATCTCGGGAGTCTTCTCTTAGAATCGGAGATGCTGATATAGACACAGGAGGCAGCTCAAAAATGGAATCAAATAGTTCAGAAGTTCTGACTAGTGGCAACCAGTTTCACTTCTCAATATACAAATGGGCAAGCAAGGGAGTACCATTAGTTATGCCTCTTAGGGGAGGGAATAATTCCAAGTCAAAAGAAAACCACGGTACTGATAGATGCTCAAGTGATGATGGATGGATAGAAAGTGAGAGAGAATTAACTACAGAGACATTGAATGATACTAAACTTCCGTCAAATGATGGAGCATCCGCAGATATTAAGTGCTTCTCAAAGGAACATGATAAACAAAATAACAGTATACCTCCAGAAACAAGCACTCGAGACAGAGTAGAAACATGGCCAAGAGCTGATTCTGGTGATACTACCTCACATAAAACAGGAGAAAAAACAAAATCCCATTCGCAGTCTGAGATAAGTTTGCATAATAAATTAGAGAATGTTTCTGTGGTTACTGAAGAATGTCACAAGCCTGAGTTGAAACCTCTATGTTCTCTGTTTTACGAACAAAGTGAGTCATGTTCTAGGTGAATTATAACAGCTGCGAATTGCTCTTTCTCCTATGATCTTATTTCACATTTATCTTCCCTGAACTAAAATTGCTTTGTTTTGTATTCTGTGCAGGCAATGAGGAGATATCCAAAAATACTAGTGAAAAAGAAAGCAAAGTGAAAGGTACTAAAAAACCATCTGTAGTTCCTGATTTTAGTAAAAACAAAAAGAAACAAGATGGAAAGCGGGACAGTGCAGAAGTTGGTAAAGGTAGCCGACAAGGTTCACCAATGAACTCTAGAGATTCTGGAAAAACCAGAGCTAAGGGAAAGGTCAAAGAATTTATTAAAATTTTCAGCCAGGAAAGTTTATCAAAATCAAAAGTTAGTGTTGACCCTCAGAGTCAGAGCTCTAGATGGAAGGATACAGTTAATTCAAAAGCAGAAATGGAAGCAAAATTTAAGAAGACTGCAACAAATGCGAAAATTCACATGTCAAGTGAGCATGAGAAAACATCATTCCCTAATACTCCTACCAAGGTACTCAACTTACAATAATTTGGTTTCACTTGGTAGCATACCTATGAAGCATTGGGTATGACATCTTCCTGATGCAAAAATCTTTTATGGGTCTAAGAAATGAATGTTTTTGATCTTTCAGGGTAATGGAAATCTTCCACATTCAGAGAAACATGAGTCTGCCACTAAGAACACCAGCCATATGTATAATCGGACTTCTGGACGGAAAGATAGCTCAAGTTCTGGTTAGTTATTCTAATCTTCGGTTATGGTAAAAATGGATTTATTTAGTACATATCATCTTGAAAATTATGAGCTGCACCAGCTAATTCAGTATCTTACCGTCAACAATGATGAAATAATGGACTTCTAATTTGTCAAATTCAATTCTTTAGAAACAGTGCCTATCTGTTGCTATTTTTCTCCCTCCATTGAACCTTTGCACTCTACTACTATCTGTTTGACTATAATTAAATTTTTGTTCAGTACTTGATTTTGTTAAGAGATACGATAGTAATGATACATGTAATTTTTCTAGAAGCACTAGCTAATGGCTTGAAGGCAGTGGATGGAGATATAGATCAGTCCTTCCACGGAAACTTTCTGGTATGTGACTTATCCTAAAAGAAAATGATGCCATATGTTTTTCCCACTTATTTTTGCCATATAGAATCGAAAAATTGGTGCTAATTTGCTTAAAACAAGAATCCCATACCACATATGAGTAATGATATAGACATACGATAAGATTAAGGTGGACATTTAAGATTGCTTACATACTGCAAGGGCATTATGTTACACGTCTAGTTATAATTTTATTTTCTGACAAGTTAGCTTACATGGGATTATGAACAGGTAAAGGAATTGACACAAGATGAGGATAAACTACGAAATACTGGCAATGATCTTCAAGATATCCAGGTGATATAGAATACATCCACTGAAAACACGTTCCTTCAAATTTTGTCTCGAAGCAATAATTTGAAACTTTCAGATGGTGCAGGTCATTGATGTTGAAATACTAAAATGGTCACATGGAAAGGAAGGAAACATACGCTCACTGCTGTCAACTTTACAATATGTGAGTATGGCGTATGGATGGATTCAGTTCTGACACTTTTTTCTTCTTCCTGGAAGCTCCTTTCTTTCTTTCTTCTTTTTTTTTTTTTTTGAAGATTATCGACGGATTCTTGAGAAATAAATTGGATCCTCAATGTTAATGGGAATAAAAGGACTTGTTCACAGAAAAATGGAATTTCAACACCTTGTTTATATCTGCAAAATGGTTTTCTGTAAACTTTTCTTTTTGTTGGTGGCAATGAATCTCTAATCTCATAATGTGTAATTTAGTACCTTGACACCTTTGTCGCGTGCTAATGCAACTACCAAGATTTTAGGCCTATGTTATCTTATTTTGATGTAGTTTAGTTATATCCTTGGAAACTGGATATTGAAAGCCATATTCTGTACATTTTCTTGATTTCTTGGAACTAATGTTGGCCAAATATGCAGGTTCTATGGGCTGAGAGTGGGTGGAAGCCTGTTCCTCTTGTTGATATAATAGATGGAAATGCAGTTAAACGATCTTATCAAAAAGCTTTACTCTGCCTACACCCAGATAAACTGCAGCAAAAGGGTGCAACTTCTCAACAAAAATACACTGCAGAAAAAGTTTTCGATATTTTGCAGGTAATGCACTGACACATGTTTATTCTTCTACGGGGCCATTAGTTATACTGTAGAGTAATTATTTTCATAACTGTGCAACCATTACATGCTAACTTTGCCTACATAACCAAAGATTGCTCAGTGCCTAGGAAGCCATTAAGAGATTATTTGCCTTGATGATTGCCCTCTTTTCATTCTGGACTAATGGAACCAGAAACAAATCTTAGCCATTGTTTGTTGCAAGTGACATCTAGTGTTTAAAAATTTTAGCTGCTATCCACACACAAAAATAAATGTCTGGTGAAAAACATTTCCGCGGCAAGACAAATTTGCTATTGACATAATGTGAGTTTAGGTTTAACTAACAAAGTTTTATCTACTGGCATACAGGATGCATGGACTCATTTCAACTCACTTGGTTCACTGTGATTGTGAAATTTTAAATGGCAAATCTGGCAAGTGTCAACAACAATACATTCTCCAGATCTTGCTTATATTTTGTACACGTACAAAAATGAAATTTATTGTGTCATGTCAAATTCATTTTAATATGATTTTAAGCATTCTCAAACGTACTATTAGTTGCCTGTATTCGATCTCAACGCCGCAGAAGCAGTTATCAACATCATCGCTTCTACATTCACCCTTGAAAGGCTTGCTGCCAGCATGGGAATCAAGAAGGTCGAACAATGGTTTCTTTGAAGGAAAGGTAAGATTACTGCTTGGAGGTATTCTTTAGCATCGACTCATTCTTTTAAAGTGGCGACCAATAAGCTGCTGAACTTGATGGAGAGATTTTCTTTATCTCTTTTGTTTACACGTGCCATAATGGAAATGTTGCCATCACAGAAACTGTTGTGAATCAAGATGTTTTACAATTTGGATTAGTCAAGAATAGGAAGAGATCGTAAGTCTACCCAAAAAGCCTCCAATCAATGAAGATGACTCCACAGTTCTTCTCAAACAATACGAGATATTACAATTTCACTTAATTTGTATTATACAGAAAGACTATTTATTTATTAATTTATTTATATAGACGGCGAACAATTTTTCTTCTAGCTTTTAATTTATATCGAAGGAAGGCCTAGCTCAATACATTACACGAGATGTTACATGAATCATTAACGCACTGGAATGTTCCCACCAAACAATGTTCCCACCAAACAGCATCTATCGAGTACAGAACTCAGTGAATTGAACCGAAATGACCGAGACTTGGCTCCAAAAGACAATTCTAATGTTCATGTCAATTCAATCTGGGAATACTGACAAGCTCCCCATTCCTTGTGGAGGAGCTGATGCCTTAACCTATTGCAGACACGGGACGGTCGACGGAACTGGGAATTTTCAGCCTCTAAGCTTCACCATATAATGTGGAATAGATCAACTTCATGTATGTCTATTGACTGACAAAAGTGGAAACATCAGAGAGACCTGCTTCTAGTTTAGCTCCAAAATTGAGGTAATTGTTGTTGTCAACTAAAGACAAAATGACAATTAAAAACTCTTGTTCTGCAGATATCTTATGTAGTTTTAATCTGTCCATGGAAATAATAGAATCAAACAATGAATATACAGACGGCGAATCCAAATTAGCTTTGGGATAACAAACCTGCAGGAACACGAAAGAGATGATTCAGATTTACTGGTGCATAGTTCTGTCTAAAACTGTGTCGGAGCATCTAATAGTTAAAACCAAAACACAGTAGCTCTTAAGTTGTCTGCTTTCGGGAAAAATATCCGCCAGCATTTTAAAAACTTAACTCAATGGTCATATTTTCTATTTATAACAAATTACAAGACAATAATGGTACAACACTTATTCTAGCAGTGCATTCATGAGAAACCATGAAACAGACAACACTTGGTGGCGAGGCCAATAAATTATCAATCGTCTTTCTGATGCAATACACTAGGCAGGCTATTATTACCATTGAGAGCAGCGTGATATATTCGCTTCTCAGCAAGTCCAATATCTGACAGTATCAAATTACCCTGCAGGCAAAGCAGAAGCAGAAACAAATTTTCGTTGATACGAAAGGCAATTCAAGCTCTGGTGATATTATTAGATTATTCATCATACAGACCATAATTCAAGTAAAAGATTAAGCATCGATGTCACCTTTTTTCTACTAGAACAATTTTCTTTTCAATAGACAAGTGATTAACCTGGACTCTATCATATAGCCCTTGACATGGCTATATTTTATACATCACTGGTTTGTCAACCCCAAATCCAGATGCTCTTTCTAATATCTTGCTCATTTTACAAGAATTTGAATGGTCTTCTGTTATTGATATACATGTACAGTTTTGATCCTTTGGATGGATATATCCCCATAAGGCCCCAACAAAAACATCAAATCACTGGTGCCCAGTAGGCAACAAGTTATCAGCAGTCATCATGGAATGGCCTTTAAAGATGAGTTTCAATTAAAAGTTCAGCTTTTTATGCAGAAGGAATCCCATACCTCACTAGCCATCAACCTTTGAACATTTCCAGCAAACAGTTTTGGATCATCCTTCTCTTGCTGTGAGGGGTAGTAGACAGGTAAACTTGTCACCTCTACGTGATTAACAAATTGACAGAAAAGAAAAAGAACATGACGCGCCTGCAAATGAAAATATCATATTGGCATTAAGAGAGTATATTAAAAGCATGCAATCAGAAGCCACATAAAATTTTCCTGACACTGTTAATACATGAGCAATTAGCAGATCAATTCACAACCAGATTCTTTATAATTTATGCCTTTGTTATTAAGAAGAACACGAATGAGTGAAGCAACCAAATAGTCAGTTTTTCATTTTCCAACCCCAACAACTTGTTTATAGTCAGAAAATCTCTGCAGGGCAAATAATTATGCCCAAAAATATACGTCGAGATTTTGCAGACTTGCGAACAAATCTTACAATCAGCACCTGAAAAGTAATCTCTAAACATTTCGCAGAATAGAAAACGGAAAAGTAAAGGGAGATAAAATTTTGTATGAATAAAAAGAATGTACTGTCATCAGTATTGGCGGTATTATGTCTAAGCATCAAAAATCGATTCTCCCTCAAACATATGAAACTTGTACCATGCAATATCCAATATCAATTCCTAAGTTAATAATTCTACTGGCAGCAACCAATCAATCAGGTACAAATGGTTCCTATATGCCTTGATTATTTGATGACCAAAACATCAAAAATTTAAGGTATTTAGATGATGGTTCAGTAAAATGGGAAGCCCAAACCATAATTGTTAAATTTTCTTGTATCCACCATTTCGTTTAAAAAAAAAAACATTAATGTACAAGTTTTTTGAGGAACATTACCCCAGATATTGAATCCCAGGCAGGACTGAATCTCTGATAAGGATACTTAAGAATCACAGGAAGCACTGGAGCTCTCGCTAAAAATGCACCAGTCTTGAATGGAAGGAGATAATCTCCATTTGTAGTTGTACCTTCTGTAACGAAATTGAAGATGGAATCAGCAACTGCTCATAAGCCAGGAACTTACATGCACGTCAAGTGCAGATGATATCATAAAAGGGACTATCAATTCACTAGGGCATTATAGTTTCAATTCTGAAGCGGTTCAAGAATTCAGCATTAGCTACCGATTTTTAAGTTTAAAAGAAAATAAAAATAAATTACAAAAAAGTAGAGTTGCAGGTCCTCTTCAACAACACCTTGAATCATTACAAATCCAGGCATAAAAATCTGGTTTTCTAAATTCACATTTATTGTAAGATCCAAAAACACTAACCAGGAAAAAGCATGATCATTGGAGCAGACTTATCCTGATGAGCTTCTCGAACTCTTTCAGTCACAACACCTGCCAGCAAAGGACAGTGATACAGCAGCTAAACCAAAACCAAATCCAAACCAAACCAATCATTTTCCTACCAGGTGGGGTCGGATAGTGATGCAATAGCTGTGCTTATAAAAATAATTTAGTTCAAATGAAGACTTTATCTCTGGGCCATTCTACAATGGAGCCAAAGCAAATTTCTTTGATGAAACAAGAATCACAGACATACTTGAAGGAAAGCTGTAGGCTATACAGATATGGCTTGGCTCCAATAGAGGTGAAAAAATATGACACGGCCAAGACATGCAAGATTGATTCTGTCCTATTTCTATTTAGTTCGTATTATTAAGCTAAAGGAGCTTCCATGCTCCATTTGTGAGTTTCATGTCTTCCCTACAGTAGTCGGTAGTCCAGTACAGTACTCATCAAGGGTTGCCAGGGTTAGATGGGAACAATGCCAAATGTGAGCTAAACACGGTTTCATAATCTTTCCGACACTAAATCAACCACTACGAACATGGAAATAATTGCAATTTGACCAAAAACCATTTCAAAGTAAGGGAAAAAAATACATAAACATCTGTAATTATATCTACCTGAAACACCCTTGAAATCAGACGACTTAGACTCCCGCTGAACATAGACACAACCAAGGCACTTGCTGCAAAAACAATTCAAAATAATAGAAATTCCTCCCCCATTTTGTAGATAAGAAATTTAGAACATACAAATACAACAAGGGGTAAACATTAAAGAAACACAATACTGTTAGAAGGTAAACGACAAATAAATTTTTTTCTTTCCCTAATAAAGTAGGAAATAGATGAATCCTCAAATACATCCGCACTTACTTTCCAAAAACAAAATATGGCATTTTCAGAATCTAAAATACGGAAAATGCAGAACTTTCCTTTAACAATAATATAATGAAATGAACTAACCTGATGAGACCAACCAGAGGAAGTTTAGCAACTGATCTCTTCATCGACGCCACAAAATACAAACAGATATAAGTCAGTGGAAGAGCCAAAAGGTAAAGAACTATAGAGACAGTGGCGGAGCCACTAAGAGGTGAGCGGGGACCGTTACCCCGCTCGATTTAAAAATTTATTAAAATATGTCATATAAATTAGTAAAATGTTTATTTTATTAATGAGATAATTTTACTTTTCTCCGCTAAAATGAAGAGTATTGATCACTTTTATAAAAATTAAATATAGCCTCATTGAATCAATCAATGTTCTATCTACGCCACTGTTTGGAAGTATAAGCTATTGTAGTATCCAGCTTGTATCAACTTGGATACAATTTCAAAGATTGTTGCCACCATTGTCAAAAAGGAGATCACCACCTTTTTGACAATGGTGCAAACCACCAAAATAGCTTTAGGTGCATTTATTAAGTGGTTGTAATAGTGAGCTTGAGTTTCACTATAAATTGAGAGCTAATTGAGAGCTCAAAACATCCCCAACAAGTAAGTTTCAAGTAAAGAAAGTTTAGAGTGTAAGCTCCAAGTAAGAGAGCTTAGAGAGTGTAGTTAATGTGTGAGGTTTTTTGTACAAGTTTTGTAATACTTGTAAATTCTATTCAAGAAATGATAGAGAGTATTTATTTTTCCTCATAAAACTCTTCAGTGATAAAAAAATCACAACAAGTGGTATCAGAGTTTTGGTTATACATTGGGGATCCTGGAGGTGAAGAACAAAACTTGGTTAGGAAAATTCGGGCTTCGGGAAAGTTCTCAAAAATCAATTTTGAGCATACCATCAGCTTGTTCATGTCGAGACGAGCACGGTGGTATTTTCCGATGATCAAACGGAGCAACAGAGACGCTGCACGTGCCTTCCAGAGAGCTTCCCACGTGTCGCACGTGCCTTCCAGAGATTGAAGATCACACACGTGTCTGCCACGTCAGCAAATCCGGTACAGTAAGTAGGCACGTCATCACACGCCAGGAGATTCGATACAGTCATCAGCTACATTATCGGCACGTCATCAATATCGGTACAATCAACTGTAACGTCATCACCACGTTATCATCAACAAATCTAGTACAATCAGCTCACACGTAACCGCCACGTCACCAGTTCCGGTACAGTCAGCTGCCATGTCATAATTTCGGTCTAGTCATCATCGACACGTTAGCAACTCCGGTCCAGTCAGCAACCACGTCATCTGCCACGTGTGAGATTGTTAGCAAACCTTGTAAATTTCATTGAGCCCCCTGATGTCTCTAAAATTTACATTTTAGCCCGAGAAGTTTTAAAAATTTACAAATCGGCCCCTGTGTTGGATTTGGACAAACAAAGAGTCAAATCCGCCATTATCGACTGTTCCGGACATAACGGTGACTTCTGATTTGTGAAAATCAGTCCCGATTTTGTCATATTTTCATTTTAAACTTTAAACTTAAAATGGAAATGGAAGATTCCTCTTCTAGTGCGATGATCAAGTTGACAGCAACCAATTACTCCCTCTGGAGGCCTCAGATGATAGATTATTTACACTGCAAAGATTTGTTCGATATGATCGAGGTGAAGGGAGTGAGACCAGATTCTGTCAAAGAGAGTGACTGAAATAAACTCAACAACAGAACTATCAGTCAGATTAGGCAATGGATCGGCCACAATGTCTTCCTCCACGTAGCACAGGATATAGATGCTTACGAAATGTAGAAAAAATTGAAAGGCATGTACTAAGCCGAGACAGCTTGGAATAAAGCCCTGGTAATGAGGCGTTTGGTGAATTTGAAGCTATAGAGTGGAATTTCCGTTGCAGAACACACTAATGAGTTCCAGAGCCTGGTAAATCAGTTGTCTGCAGTAGACATGAGGCTGGGAGATGAAATACAAGCCCTCATACTACTTAGTTCTCTTCTTAATAGCTGAGAGACATTGGTGGTTACTCTCAGCAATTCTGCTCTAGAAGGCAAACTTACCATGCCTATGGTAAAAGATGCCCTGTCGAATGAAGAGTCCAGGAGAAAAGACGTTGGCTCAGAACAGACAGAAGCCTTCGTCACGGAGACTCGAGGAAGAGAAAAAGGGAGAAGCAGAAGAGGATGCCTACATATAAGTGCTACTATTGTGGCATAGAAGACCACTTAAAGAAGAATTGCCGAAAACTGCAATGAGAGCAGGGCCAAGGCAATCACCAGCCAAAGAATAGCGAAGGAGAGACACTAGTAGTTTTCCAAGGAGATGTAGCAATATACTCAATGCAGGAAGAGACATGCATTCACACCGTAGCCCAAGATGTTCAGTGAGTGATAGATACTGTAGCATTCTACAACATCACTCCTCACAGAGATTTCTTCACAATATATAAAGCAAAAGACTTTGGTTCAGTGAAGATGAGAAATATCAGTTCCTCTGGGATAGTAAGAATTGATGATATTCAATTACGGACAAATATCGGGTGTACATTAACCTTGAAGGATGTCTTGCATGTTCCAAAACTTCGGCTGAATGTACTCTCGGGGATAGCCCTTGATAAACAGGGCTATGACAGACACTTCAGAAATGACATATGGAAAATGACAAAAGGTGACATGATTGTCGCCCGAGGACATGTTTGCGAAGAT
Source organism: Zanthoxylum bungeanum (assembly GCA_019454045.1). Classification (NCBI taxonomy): domain Eukaryota; kingdom Viridiplantae; phylum Streptophyta; class Magnoliopsida; order Sapindales; family Rutaceae; genus Zanthoxylum; species Zanthoxylum bungeanum. The sequence goes on along the minus strand of SKCR01028663.1, from coordinate 161,129 downwards.
TTGTGCAGACAGTCTCAATGTAACTGAAAAATAGGCTTATCAAAATCTGTGGAACCATAGACTAGGTCACATGAGTGAGAGAGAGTTGTCTACCCTGACCAAGAAGGAGCTTACTAAGGATGCTGCACTAGGTCCTTGCAACCACTGTTTGTTTGGTAAACAACACAGAGTCTCGTTTAATTTCTCTTCAAAGAGAAGATCAGAGTTGTTCAGTCTGGTGCACTCTTATGTGTGTGGTCCCTTGGAGGTAGATTCACTGGGCATTACCAAGTATTTTCTAACTTTCATTGATAATGCTTCTCGGAAAGTGTGAGTGTATTTCCTGAAGACAAAAGATCAAGTCATGGATCGGTTCAAGTTGTTCCACGCCATGGTAAAGCGTGAAACAAGGAAGAAGTTGAAGTGCATTCTAACAAACAATGGAGGCGAGTACAGTTCCAGGGAGTTCGATGCCTACTGTAGGAAACACTGCATTCGATATGAGAGAATTGTTTCACACACCCCACAACATAATGATGTAGCTGAAAGAATGAACCGAACCATTATGAAAAAAGCCAGAAGCATGATCAGTATGACTAAGCTGCCAAAGCCATTCTGAGGAGAAGCTATTTGTACCGCCTGCTACCTGATCAACAGATCACCATCTGTACCATTGAATTTTGAGATTTCGGAGAAAGTGTGGTCTGGTAAGAATCCCTCATACTCTCACCTTATAGTATTCGACCATTTAGCCATGCACATATATCCAAGGAGCTCAAGCAGAAGTTCGATGTAGAGACTACTCCATGTATATTCCTAGGCTATGAAGATGAAGAATTTTGATACATACTATGGGATCCGAGGGAAAAGATGGTCATCAGAAGGCAGAATGTAGAGTTTCTTGAAGACCAGATAATTGAAGACATTGAAAAGCCCAATATGTCTTTCAGTTTCAGTGTCGACGGGAATCTAGACCCAGCACCAGCACAATTGGCCACATATAGGGTGCACGGTGATATTTCAGAAGCAGAACTAGAGGAGGCAAATAAGGACTTTGAGCAGAAGGAGACACAGCCCGCTCCATCGGAAGCTACAAAAGAGAGTGTTGAGCGGAGGGAGCCGCAACTCGCACCACTAGAAGCTACAGGATCATCAACGGATTTGGATGATGATAGATCTCCTGAAACTAGTGGACCTCAGACAAGAAGATCTGAGCAAGGCATGATTCCATCAAACAGATATCCAAGATCCGTATATATTCTACTTACTGATGAGTGGGAGCCAGAGAGTTTCTCATAAGGCAAGAAGGCACTGAGGAATAAATGGGTGAAGAAACATGGCAGCGGAATTGTGCTGTACAGAGACACGGTAGAAGAGTACTGTGCAGAGACACAATTAACTGTGCTGTGCAGAGACACAATAGATGAATACCGTGCAGAGACACAGTGAAGTGTGATGTGCAGAGACAGCCGACATGTCAACAAAGGTGGTCAATCGGGACAAGCTAGAGCTGTGCAGACACATTGCCGGGATAGCTGTTAGATGATAATCATTTCGGATGCAGTTGGAGGGGGAGAATTGTATTATCCAACTTGCATCAACTTGGATACAATTTCAAATATTGTTTCCACCATTGTCAAAAAGGAGATCACCGCCTTTTTGACAATGGTGCAAACCACCAAAATAGCTTTAGGTGCATTTATTGAGTGATTGTAATAGTGAGCTTGAGTTTTACTATGAATTGAGAGCTCAAAGCATCCCAAAGAAGTAAGCATTAAGTAAAGAAAGCTTAGAGTGTAAGCTCCAAATAAGAGAACTTAAAGAGTGTAGTTAGTGTGTGAGGTTTTTTTGTACAAATTTTATAATACTTGTAAATTTTATTCAAGAAATAATATAGAATATTTATTTTTTCTGACAAACTACTATTCATTGATTAGAGAATTACAACAACTATTAGTAAGAAAACGTCAAGAGATAGGCAAGTTAACTAACCTTGGCAACAAAGCTTGGAAAAGAAGAAGACATGTGATATAAAATATCCAAATATGATACATGATTAGATATTATTGCCCCGGGCCCTCCAGGTTCTTCATTTTGATTTTTAGCTTCATCTTTATATTGATTTTTGGCCTCATTCTGTATAATAAAAATAAAATGTGTCTGCCCTCTGAACTATCAAACAAAATTCAATCTTTCAATTTTAAAAATTAAATCGATAGCAGTTATATTACCTCAGAGGACGGAGGCTTCTCTTGCACGTCAAGAATCCGAAACGTTTCGTTAATCCAATAGAAACCAAGCACAAAAAGCATGACTCTAGACAAAAATCTTCCGGTCACTACAATAACGGACCTTCTCCAGCCTCCCATGTGCGCGTAATCCTCCTGCTCCTCCTCCTCGTCTCGATTCGGCGCGGAGAAGAGCGTGCAAACGCGACAAATCAAGTAATAAATAACCAACAAAGTCATCGCCAAAACGACGCGTATCGGAACTAGCGTGACCATGGCGATACCAAGGAGAAACTTCTCCCCCAATGGGAGTTCGCCACGTCCCATGGTGCCGTACACGTCGTTGCGCGCGTAGGGAGCGAATTTCTTCTCCAGTTCTTGAATGTTCTCGGCTGCCACTGGCTTGAGAAGCGGACGATCGTCTTTTGTTGAGCCGTCGTCGTCGGAAGTCGTCGTTGTCGGCTTGACTGCCTTTGAATTAAGGTCTTTCAGCTCGGACTCCATTGTTTATTAAATTTTATTTAAAGTTTATTCTTATTAGTATTGAGGCATTTTGTTGTGTATCAAAGTTTTTAGCAAAGAAGAGGAAAGCTTGTATTGTATGTAGATCTGAAAAGAAAAAAAAGTGTCATCATCGGCGATCCCCTTGCGGGTATGTGCGCACGGTAAGAATCCTTAAAGTACGCCACCTGGAGAGCTAAGATTTTATGTTGGCGCGTTCACTATTGAATATATCGGGGATTCAGAATCAACCGTTGGATGGAAAAGTATAGAGGGCTGTGATTTTAATTCGACAATATAATATAATGGGACCACCTAAATGATCAAAATCGGTTGTCGCAGCCACGTTGAAAGCCAATGTGTGTAGTGCAATTTTCTTTTTGACAACGACACCCGACCAAGATACCCCAAGAATCAGGGGTCAGCATGATTTCGGTTCAATCCAGAGCTCTAAAGAACCGATATTTCGATTTCAGAATTTGAATTGTTTTTGTTTTTTTTTTTTTTTAAATCGATTTAGGTTCTAAAATATTATGAATTAATTTTTTGGTTCGATTAATGTTCTAGTATGGTAGGAATGAGAATCGAATTTTGGAACTGATTTCTATATTATAAAATCAAATTTTTTCTTGTTAAAAAATTTAAGAAAAGTCGAAGTACATTCACTCACCCAAATCCTAAATTAAATGTATATTAGACAAATGAGACAAAATCAATTATTAATTATTATATATTTTTTAAATGAAATAAAAAATATATTAAAAAAATAAAAAATAGAGTAACCCGGAACTAGACTGAAACCCATTAAGAACTGATAAATATGATATCCTATTTAATTAGGTATGTTCTGATTTTAAAATATAGGAACCGATTTTTTCCGGATAAATTTCAGTTCCACTCGAAATCAGAATCGAAACCTGCCAAAAAGAGTATCACTGTCTTTTAGAAGCATTTAAGCCGGATTTTGCATGCATATAAATCAGAAAAAGTCACAAGCCATACACTTTTATTTTCCAAAAAAATAAGAAAAGTTTGCATATGAAAGTTAATTTTAATTTAATAGGTGTAAACAATAAAAATTGAGTATATATTTTAGAATGTAAATAGGAGCACCCATATTGGAAAGTTGAATTTAGATCTTGATGTTGAACTATTGTTACGTGTACAATTACGAAATACATTGTTGGAAATTACTAATTGTATGTTGAAATTATTAAGAGTTGTTAAATAACAACAATTAGTAATAATAATAATCTTGAAAATTATTAAGTAACAATAAGAGTTATTAATTAAATAATTAAGTAACAACAAGAGTTGTTAAATAACAACAATTAGTAAAATGTTAAATGAGGAACATATGATACACCTATGATTAGAGAAAGTCATTATGCATCCAAATACATGTGATTACATAGTGACTTGTTTTCCCTCCTATAAATAAGAGCATTTGCTTATTGAGTTAAGCAATCAATTAAGTTTGATTAAGTGCATCTCTACAAGAAGAAATGTATGCAATTGTGTTGTGATTAACTTATGTTTATTTTAATTAGTTTGTAAATAAATCTAGGACTAGTAATATATGTTTGGTTAGATCATAAGAGGACAAATATGTAAATATATTAGGGATTATGTTTCCTAACATTGGTATCAGAGCTTAAATGCATGTATTCTAGTTAGATTACACAAAAATTGCATGAACATGCAAGAAAAATGTTGAAAATGCTTCTGGTTTTTGTATTTACAAAAATGATTTTCTCCCAATTTTAGGCCGTAATAACTCTCTGTAGAAAAATGATAATCGCATGTTCAAATATGTTTTGAAAACTAGGACATGAGATCTTCAATTTGGTGTATCATTTGCTTAATTTGGATTAAAATTGAGAAAGATATGGAACCTAGAAGTTGGCTAGACGAATATGTTTTTCCCCAGAAAAACACTCCCATAACATTCGTACTACATGTCATCTGATATTTAGAAGATCAGACGACAAGTCGTCTGACTGTTGTAAGACAAGTCGTACATGTATAAATGAAGCGGACGACATGTCGTCCATGATAAATGGACCGACAATTCGACTGCATTTATAACTTACAATTGACATGTCATACGGTCACAGATCTCGCGGACGACATGTCATCCGCACGTGAAAGTTAACCGAGGCTGGCCGGCACGTGAGAGCGCGTGAGGGCGAGTGGGAGCCCGTGGAGGCGCGTGAGCCACTCCTGTGGTTCGTGTATGGCGCGTGGACATTTGTGTTGGCCCATGTTGGTCATGTCTGTATCGGTTTGCTTCGGTAACTCCGATCCATCATGATTAAATGTCTAATCCTTTTTACAAAATATTCTAATCGGCCATGAAAAATTTGTTTTATCATATAAACTTTGTGTTTATAATAAATATCTCTGTGATGTTTATTTTAGTCAATGTAACGTTGTGTTTTATTGTATTGATTTTTCCTTGTATCTGTTGCAGAAAAATCATGGCGATTATTCGAAAAGTTGCAAAAATGTTTACAACATCCACAGACAGAGAAATTATATCAGACATGTTAAAAATGGATAAATATCGAATGAGTGAAAGCGATGATATGATTGCGCATATCATCACCTTCAATAACATGTTACAAGAATCAATCTGGGCAAGTAATTGGATAGGACAACCAAATAGATTCAGATTGCTGAGAAACACTCTCCCTCAGATATGGTAAAAACAACTTACTCGTATTTGGATATCAGTAAAACGTGTAGAAAAACAACATGTTCCTTATAATAAAGTCATTCAGAGGTTAGCGATTGAGTATCTCCGACATAAGGTAAATAATATTATTTTTCCTTTGATGTCCCGTAAACGTTGCAAGGATCCTAAATTTGCTATAGGTTTTCCATGGCTGTCCAAGATCAATTACAAGTTACCTAAAGAGTTTGAGGATTCGTATCCCAAAACATATATGAGTTGAGACTCTAAAACTGGGAAAATTATTATTGTAAAATATTAATTTTTCATGTTATTTCAGTGTGTAATAATTTGTTATTTCACATCATGTAAACATTGTATTTATATGTATGGATGTTCTATGTTGAATTTAATTTATGTAATTAAATCAATAAGTGTCATGTACAGTAATTGTCGCATGATTAAAATATTCTAGAAATTTATGTAATATTTAGAAAATGATTTTACATGATTGATTATGTTGATAATATTTTTACATTGAGTAATTGGATGATGATTGGACACATAGTGACCTTTTGACTCTAACCCCATTGAAAATTTTTATTAAACATAATTCCTTTCATGATAAAATAAGACAAAAGTATTAACAATTGTGCATGAATGTCTGTAGAAACTTTGTGTTTTTTAATGGCTTCTGCAACAAAGAACATTACCGCTGAACTCAACAAGGGTGAGAAACTGAATGACGATAATTATGAAATTTGGAGCATGAAAATCCAATATGTGCTAGAAGAACAAGAGGTTATTGAAACCCTGAATATAAGCATGAATGAACCTGAACATGGCACTACGGCCCAACACAGGCGAGACCGAGAGGCTTATGAGGCCTGGAATAAAAAGAATTCCATTGCCCACATTACGTTGCTAAGCAGTATGGATAATAACCTAATAAAAGAGTTCAGGAAATATGACATGGCTAAGGACATGTGGTCCACATTATCTGAAAAGTTTGCTAGTACATCAATAACTAAACTCAGGTCACTGACAATCAAGTTTGACACATACAAGAAACGCCCTGAGTTTACTATGTCAAAACACTTGAGGCAAATGTCAAACATGATTACTGAACTGACAGATGCTGGACATGTTCTTACAGATGAACAGTAAGTCCAAATGGTCATTCGTTCTCTTCCAAATAGCTGGGAGCATATGAATATGCATTTGACCCACAATGAGAGCATCAAAACCTTTGATGATGCTAAACGTCACCTTGAATTAGAAAGTGACCGACTCGAGGCCGCTAAGTCAAATACTGAAGTGTATATGACATAAACTAGCAAATCTGAGGGTTTCAAGAAGAAAAGAAAATTTCATGGTGGTGGGTTCCAGTTCGGAAAAGAAAAAAAAATTCTCCCAAGCCAGAAAAGAAACAGAAAACTAATCAACATGGGAAAAAAAAACGTCATACCAAAAAGAAAAACATGGCAAAGGTTAAATGTTTTAACTGTGGTAAGAAATGTCATTTTGCTTGTGACTACACTGAGCCTAAAAAAGTGAATACATTTCGTGCATATTTAAATGAAATATGTATTTCAAGTTCAATCTTTCTAATTGAATCTAATCCTTTATAGACTGTAGACTCATGAGCCACAGACCATGTAGCCAATGATAGAGATGCATTCGTGGAATTTCGACGAATTTCACCTGGGGTGAAGTGGATATATGTTGGCAACAATTCACAGGTTGAAGTCAAAGGATAGGAACATGCAAGTTATTCATGCATGGTGGAAAAACTTTACTACTACATGATGTATTGTTTGCTCCACAAATTCGTCGAAATTTAGTTTCTGTGTTGGTTTTGGTTAATTTAGGTTTTAATTTGAACTTCCATAAATTTGGTGTTGATTTGTACTTAGGTACAATACACTATGGTTCTGGTTATTTTCTTGATGGTTTTATTATATTGAATGTTGAATGTTTCAATCACAATTCCAGTTTTTCGTTTGTTACTTCATCTGTCAGTGATGATAATGATGTAATTGTGTGGCATGCTAGACTTGGCCACATTGGCCAGCAAAGAATGAACAGATTAGCCAAATAAGGCTTTCTGGGAAACATTGAGAAGGTATAATTGTCAACCTGTGAATATTGCTTGGCTAGAAAAACTGCGAGAAAACCATTTGGAAAAAGGACTAGAGCAGAACTTCCATTACAATTAATCCATTCAGATATATGTGGTCCAATGAATGTCAGAGCAAGGCATGAATCATCTTATTTCATCACATTCACAGATGATTTTACACGCTTTAGTTATGTTTATTTGATTGCTCATAAATCTGAAGCATTAGAATGTTTTAAGAAATTTATGAATTTAACAGAAAATCAATTGGACAAGAAAATTAAAGCACTACGCACTGACCGTGGTCGTGAGTACTTATCTGATCAGTTCAGAGAATTATGTGATGAAAAATGAATTAGTCGTCAGTTGACTACTCCTGCTACTCCTCAACAAAATGGTGTTGCAGAAAGAAAAAATAGAACTCTTCTTGAGATGGTTAGGTCTATGATGACACAAGCAAATTTACCTATAACCTATTGGGGTGATGCATTATTAATTGCCACATATATACTTAACCGAGTGCCATCAAAATCTGTTGCCACCACACCATATGAGTTATGGACAGGTCGCAAACCAGATATTCACTTTCTAAAACCTTGGGGTTGTGCGGTCTATGTACATGTGCGTTCTCACGAACATGGAAAGTTAGGCCCAAGAGGAAAAAAATGTATCTTTATAAGATATTCTGAACAATCAAAATGATATGTTTGCATAGGTGAACAAGAAAGTGGAGTCGTGACAAAATTTGAATCACGAGATATCACATTTTTAGAAAATAATTTTCCTAAGCAGGGAGAGATAGGTCAAGATTTATCTCTATATGAAACTCAGGATCACATAGATCACATGATTGGTGAACACTCGGGTTTACCTAATTCAAGTGGGAGTAATGAGAGAAATTTGAGAAAATATGCTGAATCTGTTTCACATGAATCTCAAAATGATGAATTAGTTTCACACGAGTCTCCTTTAGGTGATCCGAGTGGGAGTGATGTACATAATCCAAGTGAGAGCAATGTGCACGATCCAAATGGGAATAATATGGAAAGTGAGGAATTAGTTCCACCACAAGAATCCCAATTACGACGTAGTAATCGTATAGGCATCCCTCGACGTCGTTTCGATATCGAAGGAGAAACCTTTATGATTCTACCTTAAGAGGATGAAGAACCTAGAAACATAAAAGAGGCTCTTCAATATCCTGCTAAGGAAAAATGGATGAAAGCAATGGAAGACGAAATGGAGTCAATGAGGTCCAACCAAGTTTGGGAATTGGTTGATCTACCCAAATGACGCAAAGCTATCAAGAACAAATGAGTTCTTAAAATAAAGCGTAATGCCGATGACAATATCGAAAGATATAAAGCACGTCTTGTAGCAAAATGGTATACACAACATGAAGGAATTGACTACGAAGAGACTTTTTCACTTGTTGTAAGGTTTACCTCAATTCGCTTGATTTTGGCTATAGTATCAAGTATGGATCTAGAATTACATCAAATGGATGTAAATACTGCTTTTCTCAATGGAGAACTTGATGAAGAAATCTACATGGAACAACCAGTAGGTTTCATAAAATAAAATGAAGAGGAGAAAATATGTAGACTTTTAAAGTCTATATATGGTCTCAAGCAATCGTCTAGACAATGGTATATACGATTCCACATGTAACACCCCAAATAAATTTACGGACAGAATTCTCGTGCTGTTTTCCCGAGTCTCCTCCGCGAATTTCAGACCATTCCGTGTAGTAATGGACCTCTGAATCTTAATTTTCGTTAAGTTTGCGAGAACGACCGAACCACGTTTCTTGCATATTTCTTTCATCTATTCTAGTTAGGATTATATTCCTTATAGTAAATTCTTTTGTCTGTTAGGTGATCGTGATACCGTAAGCAGGGACGGTCCTGCTGCCTAGTTCCTTTCTCAGTAGTCAGCTCACCAGGTGCGTGGATAAGCCTGTAACATTGATGTTTTCAAAAGTATATAGTATGTATGTTTTCTTAAATGAATTTTAAGGTAATGCATTAAATGAGTTTGTTTTTAGAAAGTTTATATATTTTGCTATAAGGTATGGATCGAATATTGATTATGTTGAAATCATGTGTTTGTGATATATGAGAAACTTGCATGATTTGAGATATATGAGCATGGATTTTGGAAATGATTTTTATGTTAGGATTCACCCCGTGTACTTATATGTGCCAGATTATTGCCATGAGATAAGGTCTCATGTTGCCAGTTATTGCCGTGAGATAAGGTCTCACGTTGCCAGTTTGCTCCGGATGCCAGTTTTGCCGTGGGGAAGCCCCATGTTGCCAGCTTTGCCATATTGTCATGAGGTTGTGCATATAGATGAATAAACAGATTTATCATTACAGAGTATTTTTGAGCAGTATGAGTTTTATGAGAAATGAGATTTATGATTTGAGTTTTATGAGAAATGAGTTTTATGAGAAATGAGATTTATGATTTCAAGTAAATGTTTGAGATATTGATTTACAGCTTATGTATTTATTTATATTATGAAAGACTTGTTCGATCCACTTTGTTACTTGATTATCCACGACACTAAGCTGTGATCCATTGCACTAAGCGTGAGCTTACCCCTCATTCCTTAACATTTCAGGTTTAGCAGATTAGTAGATCGTTCTTTCATCTGCTGTTTCGTCATCATTTCTGCCAGTAGAGAAAAAGTTGTGCCAACAGTAGAGTGTCTTTATTATGTTTTGAGACTGTATTTCTAGATATGTATTTCTTGGGAGAATTTGTTATGTGGTTATAGGCATTGAGCCTTTAATTGATTCTGAGATTATTGTGTTTCCTTTATGGATATTATGTTGAGTTGGATCATGGAGATCCTAGTTTTATGATGATATTTTATTTTCAGTTTAGATTTTTTCCTTGTATTTGGAGGATTAGTCCATATTACAGGGGAAACTCTGCCAGTTTCCAGTCTCCGTCTCACCCCTACCCTACCTAAGGGGACGGGTGTGACATTTAATGGTATCAGAGCCCAGGGTTCATAGATTCTGTAGACACTTCAATTTCTTTATTAGTTATTCCATGTCTTCTAGCGGTTGACATCTTTCATGTGTTTTCAGATGCCTCCGCGTCTCAGAGTTCGAGGTGCAGGTCGAGTTCGTACTCATAGGATAGAAAATGTTGGCCAACCTTCTAGGGCACCTCCAGTTGATGAGGAGGTTAATTCTTACGATGGGGAAACCTTTGAAGGGAACCCTAATCCTGTTGTAGAAGATTCCATAGCTTCGGTTTTCGGGGATAGTACCCCAGTTCATCATCCTCCTAGCAGTAATGTTCCTCCAGCCCCTGCAGCACCTCAAGGAAATATTCCAGCACCTCCTCCACCTCCTCCAGTAAATCAGGGTTATCCTATACCTCCTCCAGGTTACTACCCTCCACCTTATTATGCTCCTCCACCAGCAGATGTTCCTCCTGGTGCTTACTCTTATCCGTATTACTACCCTCCAGCATGGGGTCATGGTCCAACTCAGGTAGCTCCTTTAGTTAATGAAGATAATATTGCTAAAGGAATGAAAGAAAGAGGAGCTGTTGAGTTTGATGGGAAGAAGGATCCCATTGTAGTTGGAAATTTCTTGGACAGGATTGAGAAGGCTTTTGAGTTGATGAGATTAACTGATGAACAAAAATGCCACCATGTGTATCAACTTTTGACTGAGCAAGCTGATAAATGGTGGAAGAGTGTAAGAGGTAAATTCTCAGAGACTAATGCGTTAACTTGGGAGAAGTTCAAGAGGGAGTTCATGAGTAATTATATGAATTCTACTTTTATGGATGAAAAGAGAAGGGAATTTTATAGGTTGACTCAGGGTAGCCGCACAGTTGATCAGTATGACACCGCATTCCATGAGTTAGTGCAGTTTGTTTCACATTTGAGAGACCATGAACATGGCAAAATGGATCATTTTCTTAACGGTCTGAATGCAGAATTGAGATCCAGGATCAGATTATTTCCTATGAACAGTTTGACAGAGATGGCAGATTTTGCTAGAAAAGCAGAGTTTGCAGAAAGAGAATGGCAAGTTGGGCTAGATTTTCAGATAAGGAAGAGAAACAGGGAGCATCGATCTTTTGGAGAAGGAAATCAGAGTAAGAAATGGGGTGACTCAAGACCCAGTGGTAGTTATCGGATGAGTTCTGGACAGCCGCAGAAACAAAGTCGACCTACAGTTAGTCAGAGTTCAGTGAGAGCTCCACTTAGTGGGTTTCCTAGTGGTCAGCAAGGCCAAGCTCCAGATAGAAGATTTCCACCATGTACTATTTGTGGAAAGAATCATCCTGGAGAGTGCAGATTGGGTACCAGAGGTTGCTATTTGTGCGGAGAAGTGGGCCACCTGAAGAGATATTGTCCTAATGTTAGCAGTAGACAGACTCAGAGGACAGTTGTTCCTCCAGCTCAGAATTTCAGAGGCAATTTTAGTCAGAGTGGGGTTCGTGGTCAGACTTCTGGAGCTCACACAGGTTCAGGTGCTCAGAGTAGAGTTGCTCCAAGTGGTCAAACTAGCAGACCTAGAGCCCAAGGCAGAGTGTTCGCTATGACGCAGCAGGAAGCTTTAGCAGCACCAGAGGTTATCACAGGTATGGTGTCTATCTTTGGTCGGAATGCCCGAATACTTATTGGTCTCGGTGCTACACATTCCTTTATTTCAAAATCTTTTGCATTGCATGCCGATAGAGAAGGAATTGAGTTAGATTGTGAGTTAGTTGTTGCTACCCCTGTCAGATATTCCTTTATTGCTAAGCAAGTTTACAGAGGATGTGTAATCCGTGTTGGTGAGCATGATTTGTTAGCAGATTTGATTTGTGTGGAGATACATGATTTTGATGTCATTTTGGGTATGGATTGGTTATCTTTTCATCGAGCAACAATAAATTGTCATGAGAAAGTTGTGGATTTTGAGGGTCTGGATGGACAAAGATTTTCCTTTAGAGGGGAGAGAAGATTTGTTCCTTCCTATGTGATATCAGCAATTCGAGCTAGCAAGTTGTTGCGGAAAGGTTGTGATGCCTATTTAGCTCACATAGTAGATACCAAAATAGGTACATCAGAATTACATGAGATTTCGGTTGTGAGGGAATTTGCAGATGTATTCCCAGATGAACTACCTGGTTTACCACCGGATAGAGAAGTTGATTTCAGCATCGATATAATTCCTGGTACAGCCCCTATATCCCTTGCTCCTTACAGGATGGCTCCTGTAGAGTTGAAGGAGTTGAAGATACAATTGCAAGAACTGCTAGATAAAGGCTTTATAAAGCCTAGTTTTTCACCATGGGGTGCACCAGTGTTATTCGTGAAGAAGAAAGATGGTTCCATGAGATTGTGTATCGATTATCGGAAATTGAATAAGGTTACCATTCGTAACAAATATCATTTGCCTCGGATTGATGATCTTTTCGATCAATTACGGGGAGCCAAGGTATTCTCCAAAATAGACTTGAGATCCGGGTACCATCAGCTAAAGGTGAAGGAAGCAGATATACCTAAGACGGCTTTTAGAACTCGATATGGACATTATGAGTTTTTAGTAATGCCATTTGGTTTAACTAATGCACCAGCTGCTTTTATGGACTTGATGAATCGGGTATTCAAACATTATTTGGATAAGTTTTTCATTGTGTTTATTGACGATATCTTAGTGTATTCTAGTAGCAAAGATGAGCATGAAGAACATATAAGAATCGTCTTACAGACTCTGAGGGAGAAGGAGTTGTATGCCAAGTTTAGCAAGTGTGAGTTTTGGCTTGACAGAATTGCATTCTTAGGCCATGTCATTTCTGCAGATGGCATTTTAGTAGATCCCAATAAGATAGAAGCAGTGGTTAATTGGGAATCGCCTACCAATGCGACTGAGATACGAAGTTTCTTGGGTTTAGCAGGCTACTACCGACGTTTTGTTCAGGGATTTTCTATCATTGCAGCACCATTGACGAAACTTTTGAAGAAGAATGTAAAATTTGTGTGGACTGAGGAGTGTCAGCAAAGCTTTGATAAACTTAAGAAGTGTTTGACAACTGCTCCAGTGCTTACTCTTCCATCAAACATTGGTGAATTTGTGGTGTATAGTGATGCCTCGAGGAAAGGTTTGGGTTGTGTGTTGATGCAGCATGGGAATGTGATATCTTATGCTTCTCGACAGCTTAGACCTCATGAATTGAATTATCCTACACATGATTTGGAGTTAGCTGCAGTAGTGTTCGCACTGAAGATTTGGAGACATTATTTGTATGGAGAGAAATGTGAAATCTTCACGGATCATAAGAGTCTCAAGTATTTACTCACGCAGAAGGAGTTAAATATGAGACAGAGACGCTGGATCGAGTTATTGAAAGATTATGATTGTACTATTGACTATCATCCGGGGAAGGCTAATGTTGTAGCAGACGCCCTTAGTAGGAAGTCATCGAGTATTCTAGCTCATATGGAAGTTCTACAGTTGCCATTGCTAGTGGAACTCAGATCTTTGAGAGTTGACTTATCAGTTGGTGATTCGGGATCTTTATTAGCAACTCTTAAAGTCAGGCCTATTTTAGTAGAGAGAGTCAGGGAAGCTCAGACTCAGGATGCTAGTTTTATGAAGATTATCGATGAAGTGATAAGGAAAGAACGTTCATATTTCTTGCTTAAAGATGACAACACATTGATGTATGAAGATAGATTATGTGTACCTGAAGTTGAGAGCTTGAAGAGAGAGATCATGGAAGAAGCCCATTGTTCTGCTTATTCTATGCATCCAGGCAGCACTAAGATGTATAGAACTCTCAAGGAGAATTATTGGTGAAAGGCATGAAGAAAGAGATAGCAGAGTTTGTATCAAAGTGTTTATCGTGTCAGCAGATTAAAGCAGAACATCAACATCCAGCAGGTACCTTGCAATCACTTCCTATTTCCGAGTGGAAGTGGAAACACATCACTATGGACTTCGTGTCAGGACTGCCTCGTACGAAGAAAGGACATGATTCAGTATGGGTGATTGTTGACAAATTGACTAAATCAGCTCATTTTCTACCCGTCAGAGTAGATTATTCTTTGAATAAGTTAGCAGAGCTCTATGTTGATGAGATAGTGAGACTTCATGGAACTCCAGTGTCAATCGTATCAGACAGAGATCCAAGATTTACCTCCAGATTTTGGCCAAGTCTACAAGAGGCTTTGGGTACTAAAGTAAAGTTTAGTACTTCTTTTCATCCTCAGACAGATGGGCAGTCAGAGAGAACCATACAGACTTTAGAAGATATGTTGAGAGCTTGTGTTATGGAATTTAAAGGTAGTTGGGATCAACATCTATCTTTGATGGAGTTTGCTTACAATAATAGTTACCATGCTAGTTTGGGCATGGCACCTTATGAGGCATTATATGGAAGGAAATGTAGAACTCCTATATGTTGGGATGAAGCAGGTGAGAGGAAAATCTTAGGTCCTGAGATTGTTCAGATTACTGTTGGTAAGATAGAAGTGATCAGATCAAAGTTGAAGACAGCTCAAGATAGACAGAAGAGTTACGCAGATCTAAAAAGGAAGGACATCGAGTATCAGGTGGGAGACAAAGTATTTTTGAAGATTTCTCCTTGGAAGAGTGTCATGAGATTTGGCAAGAAAGGGAAGTTGAGTCCTCGGTTTATTGGGCCGTATGAGATCGTGGAGCGAATTGGACCGGTTGCCTACAGATTAGCATTGCCACAGGAATTGTCAAAGATTCACAATGTTTTCCACATGTCCATGTTGAGGAAGTACAGATCAGATCCCTCCCACATTTTGCAGGAGCAACCAGTTGAGTTGAGGGAAGACTTGACATATGCTGAAGAACCAGTGGAAATTCTAGCTAGAGAGTTGAGACAGCTGAGAAACAGGACGATTCCATTGGTAAAGGTCCTTTGGGGTAAACACTCGAAGGCAGAAGCAACTTGGGAGCTTGAGGAAGACATGAGGAATAAATTTCCTCACTTGTTTCCACCCTCTGGTATGTGAATTTCGAGGACGAAATTCTTTTAAGGGGGAGAGAGTTGTAACACCCCAAATAAATTTACGGACAGAATTCTCGTGCTGTTTTCCCGAGTCTCCTCCGCGAATTTCAAACCATTCCGTGTAGTAATGGACCTCCGAATCTTAATTTTCGTTAAGTTTGCGAGAACGACCGAACCACGTTTCTTGCATATTTCTTTCATCTATTCTAGTTAGGATTATATTCCTTATAGTAAATTCTTTTGTCTGTTAGGTGATCGTGATACCGTAAGCAGGGACGGTCCTGCTGCCTAGTTCCTTTCTCAGTAGTCAGCTCACCAGGTGCGTGGATAAGCCTGTAACATTGATGTTTTCAAAAGTATATAGTATGTATGTTTTCTTAAATGAATTTTAAGGTAATGCATTAAATGAGTTTGTTTTTAGAAAGTTTATATATTTTGCTATAAGGTATGGATCGAATATTGATTATGTTGAAATCATGTGTTTGTGATATATGAGAAACTTGCATGATTTGAGATATATGAGCATGGATTTTGGAAATGATTTTTATGTTAGGATGCACCCCGTGTACTTATATGTGCCAGATTATTGCCATGAGATAAGGTCTCATGTTGCCAGTTATTGCCGTGAGATAAGGTCTCACGTTGCCAGTTTGCTCCGGATGCCAGTTTTGCCGTGGGGAAGCCCCATGTTGCCAGCTTTGCCATATTGTCATGAGGTTGTGCATATAGATGAATAAACAGATTTATCATTACAGAGTATTTTTGAGCAGTATGAGTTTTATGAGAAATGAGATTTATGATTTGAGTTTTATGAGAAATGAGTTTATGAGAAATGAGATTTATGATTTCAAGTAAATGTTTGAGATATTGATTTACAGCTTATGTATTTATTTATATTATGAAAGACTTGTTCGATCCACTTTGTTACTTGATTATCCACGGCACTAAGCTGTGATCCATTGCACTAAGCGTGAGCTTACCCCTCATTCCTTAACATTTCAGGTTTAGCAGATTAGTAGATTGTTCTTTCATCTGCTGTTTCGTCATCATTTCTGCCAGTAGAGAAAAGGTTGTGCCAACAGTAGAGTGTCTTTATTATGTTTGAGACTGTATTTCTAGATATGTATTTCTTGGAGAATTTGTTATGTGGTTATAGGCATTGAGCCTTTAATTGATTCTGAGATTATTGTGTTTCCTTTATGGATATTATGTTGAGTTGGATCATGGAGATCCTAGTTTTATGATGATATTTTATTTTCAGTTTAGATTTTTTCCTTGTATTTGGAGGATTAGTCCATATTACAGGGGAAACTCTGCCAGTTTTAGTCTCCGTCTCACCCCTACCCTACCTAAGGGGACGGGTGTGACACCACAATACAATCATTTAGAATGATTTCACAATGATAAATGAGGATCATTGTGTGTACACCAAGAGATATAAAGATAAGTTCATTATCTTATCTTTGTATGTGGATGATATACTTATAGCTGGAAATGATAGGGAGTTTGTAAAACACATTAAAGAATGATTATCATCTAACTTCGAGATGAAAGATATGGGTGAAGCTGCATATATTCTTGGGGTTAAGATCTCAAGAAATCGTTTAAAGAATTTATTATCTCTTTCACATAAGTCATATATAAAGAAAATTCTTGAACGCTTCCAAATGCAGGCTTGCAAACCCATTGATACTTCTATCACAAGAACTGAAGCTTTGAGTCGTAGATTGTGTCCTGAAACTCCACAGGAAAAGGAACAAATGAAGAAAGTTCCTTATGCAAATGCAGTTGGAAATTTATTGTATGCAATGTTGTGTACAAGACCTGATATCTATTTCGCTGTTGGAATGGTAAGTAGATACCAATCCAATCCAGGACTAGCACATTGG
This sequence comes from Zanthoxylum bungeanum, assembly GCA_019454045.1. Lineage (NCBI taxonomy): Eukaryota > Viridiplantae > Streptophyta > Magnoliopsida > Sapindales > Rutaceae > Zanthoxylum > Zanthoxylum bungeanum. The sequence continues at coordinate 143,732 of SKCR01028663.1, read as the reverse complement.
AAAGCAGTTAAAAGAATATTTAGGTATCTGAAAGGGATAGCCGATTACTCATTGTGCTATCAAGGAGATGATCTGCAATTGCGAGGCTATACTGATGCTGACTGGGGAGGAGATTTAGATGAAAGAAAATCTACCTCCGGTTTTATTTTCTTGCTAAACAATGGTGTCATTTCATGGAGCAGTAAGAAACAATCTTGTATAGCTTTATCCACAATGGAGGCTGAATTTATGGCCTTTTCATCGGCAGTACAAGAGGTTGTATGGTTGAAAAGGTTTTTGGATCATTTGGGTATATCAAATGAAGCTTCTGGTCCAGTATTAGTTAACTGTGATAGTGAAGCAGCGATAGCCTACACAAAAGACCCAAAATTCCATTGTAAAATGAAACATATAGATACCAAATATAACTTTGTGAAAGACATAGTTGCACGAGAAGAGGTAAACATGAAGTACATTTCTACGCAATAAATGGTAGCAGATCCATTGACCAAGCCTGTTCCTAGAGATGTCTTTGTTAGACATGTAAAAACTCAGGGATTGCGTAGATGTTAATGTGCTTACATATTATGATATGTATTTTTCCCAAATAATATTTACTAATGTTAATGATCATTGATGTTTGTATTCAATGCTTACATGTTAATATGTTGATACATGTTTTAAATAAATATATTATTAGTTAGTATGAGAAGTATGTCAGACAAGTGAATGATTGACCCTCTCACACGGGCAATCACCTCCATTACTTTGTGTCAATGGGAGATGAAACAAATTTTTAAGCTAATTATCCGAGTGATAATTTAGAGAGCTCAAGCTTGAAAATTAAGTAATGTCATTATGAAGTCATTTTCTCTGTGATATGACCTAAGGTGAATAAGTTCGTTTCACCTTACTTGTCTTAATATCAGATATGAGTTAGACATTGTGTTTGTCTGAACTATAATATGTACGGTATTTTATGAGACATGCGCTCCATGGGAAATGAGAGAATACCGTAGCACATGTTTTCATACCATGTGTACATTTGCGACTATTGATGGTAATACAAGTAAAGATCTCAGTCTTGATATTGTGTGAGACCCTTGAGATTATTTCAATCTCACATTGTATCCTTTAGACTCTTGTCTGCTTCTCAAAACTTGGATTTGATGATCGCTATCTTGGAGTGTTACTGAAGGATCATGAGAGATTCGATCCAAAAGAACATCTCTGGAAAAGCGAATTGAATCAAGGTTGAGAGATTCGAGAAATGAGAAAGATCATTATATAAGTTATATCATGTACGGGCCAAATTTGGGCCCAAGGGTAAAATCGACATTTTACCTCGAGACCGACCAATATCAGACCAAGAAGCCTCACGGGCCCAAGCTCATTGTTATCAAGAGGGCCAACGGACGCAATAGATACCAAATCAAGAAACGTCCAGACTCATAAATATCTCACATAACTCGACAGTTTCCAACATCCAACGAACGAGTAATTAAAGGTAATAAATACACACGTTTCCCGAGAGTGTGTATATAAGAGAAGAAAGTCTACGAGAAGGGGGCTGGACGATCCATAGCCGGACAATCGATAGCTCGATCATATTCAACTTCTAACAACTCTCAGCTCAGTCATATTCTCTCCAGAGCTCTCAGAACCTCCGACCCACTGCCCTCACGGTAGTCAACAGAATTCAAGGTACGTCAAGCCTCGCTCTTCCATTATTTACAGCTCGTCTTCATCACTGACTTGAGCGTCGGAGTGCCCCCGGCACCCACCACACCGGTGGGTAGTCTACTCCCGCTCACTCTACCTTTGTTTTGCAGGATCGCTAGCGCCCCCAACTACAAATTCTCGATTGTGGACCTCGGGCGAAATCCAGCGTCCACAATTTGGCGCCGTCTGTGGGGACTTAGCGATTCATAGCAGACGAAGATCTCTCAGTCTATGATCTCTTCAACACAGCTATACATGGCTTCTAGCAGCGATCAGACATTTGACCCTATGGCCTCTCAATTGGCCACTCTACAAGAACGATTACGAGTCTTAGAGGAGGAAAATTCAGCCATGCGAATCTCCAATATAACCCTCCAGAAGCAACTGGAGCAAATCTCTTCAACCTCCCGACAACCTGATACTACAGACCTTCCCGGCAATCCCACAATCCCCACCAATCTCTTGGGGGCATTCAACAATGTGACAAGTGACAATCCGCTATCAGACAACCATCCACCAAATCAAGAAAAAAGTCAACATGTCTCCTCAATCGACCAAGCACGGCAAGTTACCTCCACTATGCGCAAGGAAATGCAGGAGTTCAAAGATGCAATTCTCTCTAGCCTACCTGGTGTCAGACTACCAGTGAGAAGAAGCTGAACCGGCACGATCTCAGATACCTCATTTTTGGACACCATCACTTCCACTGAACTACCAAGGAAGTTCAGTTCTCCAGATATGAAGCTGTATGACGGATCCACAGACCCGAATGATCATATGATCCATTACAAATACAAGATGATGTCGACTGATCTGGCTCCTCATCAATGGGAAGCTGGAATGTGTAGAGGATTCGGAGAAACATTGGCATGCCCAGCCCTCAATTGGTTCCTCAATCTACCTTTCAGGACTATTGGGTCGTATCAGGAACTAGCTAATAAATTTGTGGAGCATTTTGCAAGTTCTTGCAAGCTTGAAAAGACCACCAATGACCTTAATGCAATCCAACAACAGAGAGGGGAGTCTTTGCGAAGCTACGTGGCTCGCTTCAATCGAGAGAGGATAACAATCCCAGATCTCTATCAGCCTACTGCAGTGGAAGCATTCAGAAATGGATTACTTTCATAAAGTGGACTCTACAAAAAGCTCACTAAATTTCGATGCTACACTATGGATCATGCCATGGCCCAGGCACAATTTGAGATTAAATGGGAGGAGGATAAGAGAAACAAGAAAAGAGAGAATTCCACCAGCCATCACAATGAGAGAACCTCAAATCCGCCCAAGCGACCCTACAACTGATGTGCTAGTAATGTACTTCAATAAAGTGATACTTGATGTAATTAGTCTATAAAAAATGAGGCTAGATGGCCACCCATTGTCGCCTTGGGGACATCATAGCTACCCAAATAAGTATTCATTGGTTACTTTTAAAAAAAAATTATCCTTCATAAAACTCCCACTCGACACTACATGTATTAGGAATTGGAGTGATGATATCCTATACGACAATACACAAATGAAGACTTGGCATGGACATCCCAGTCGACATTACCAGATGGAAGAAGGCTTAGTATCTGATAGAGAGTCCACTCGACACGACAAGGAAGAAGTCTTGGCTGGAAGCTGAAGTTCCACTCCATACGACAATGAAGAACTCCTAGCTAGGGGCTGAAACACCACTCGACACGATAAGGAACATGTCTTAGTTAGGGACTAAGGTTCCAGTCGACACGACATGAAGGAAAGATCAGTTATTGGCTGAAGTTTCATACGACATGATAAATAAGTAGGCTGAGTTGCCTAAGGTTCCAATCAACATTACACGGATACACATCATGAGGATGCTACCCCACTCGACACTACATGTATGGGGTGATAATATCCCAGTCGACATTACCAGGTACGGCTTGCACTTTTTATAGTTGACATTACAATTTATAGTTTGGGACTTGTTATGGCTGTCCCAGTCGATATTACAACATATAGCTTGGTAAGTGTTATTGGTGTCTCAGTCGACAATATAATATGTGACTTGACACTTGTTGAGTATCCCACTCGACACTACATGTATGGAGAATCGGTATTAGGATATCCCACTCGACACTACATGTATGGGGTGATAATATCCCAGTCGACATTACCAGACTTGGCAATGATATCCCACTCGACACTACATGTATGGAGACTCAGCATGAGGAAGATGTCTCATTCGACACTACACGTATGAAGCTTAGCACTTGTTAAGAATCTCAGTCGACACTACCATGTGAAGCTTAGCACTTGTTAAGAATCTCAGTCGACACTACCATGTGAAGCTTGGCACTCGTTAAAGATCTCATTCGACACTGCATATATGGTCTTGTAGAATGAGGAATGAAAACCCTCACTAACCTTTATCAGGTCTTGTAGAATGAGGATTGTAGAATGAGGAATGAAGACCCCCAATGGCTTTGTCAGGTCTTGTAGAATGAGGAATGAGAACCCTCATGGACCTTCATCAGGTTCATTCGACCGTAGACTCATGGTCTTCAGACGACATGATCTCAGACTACAAGTCCTGTAGTATGGAATTATACCCTCATAGACCTTTGTCAGGTCCTGTAGAATGAGGAATGAGAACCCTCATGGACCTTCATCAGGTTCATTCGACCGTAAACTCATGGTCTTCAGACGACATGGTCTCAGACTACAAGTCCTGTAGTATGAGGAATTATACCCTCATAGACCTTTGTCAGGTCCTGTAGAATGAGGAATGAGAACCCTCATGGACCTTCATCAGGTTCATTCGACCGTAGACTCATGGTCTTCAGACAACATGGTCTCAGACTACAAGTCTTGTAGAATGAGGAATTATACCCTCATTGGCCTTTGTCAGGTCTTGAAGAATGAGGAATGAGAACCCTCATTGACCTTCTTCAGGTCTAGTAGGGTGAGAAATAATAACTTTCTTGGACTTTTATCAAGTCCATTCGACAGGTCCACACGACAGTAGTCACATGGACCCTCATCAATAGAATGTGTGATGACCTTCATCAGGTTTAGTAGTATGATAAGGAAAAAGTCTTGGACCTTCGTCAGGTCTGTAGAGTGAAGACTTTCATAGACCTTCATTTGGTCCAAAAGACATTGAAGACTCTCATGGTTCTTCGACCCGTAGTATGGGGATTATCCTGACCTTCATCTGGTTCAGTCGACCTGGGACATCCCCCACGGACTCATGTCGAGTCAAATAAACTCCTGAACCCTCATATGGTTCAGTCGACCGGGGACATCCCCCACGGACTCATGTCGAGTCAAATAAACTCCTGAACCCTCATATGGTTCAGTCGACCGGGGACATCCCCCACGGACTCATATAGAGTCAAGTTGTAGACATACACATGTCGTATGACTTATATCCTGAACCTCATCTGGTTCAGTCGACCGGGGACATCCCCCATGGACTCATGTAGAGTCAAGTTGTAGACATACACATGTCGTATGACTTATATCCTGAACCTCATCTGGTTTAGTCGACCGGGGACATCCCCCATGGACTCATGTAGAGTCAAGTTGTAGACATACACATGTCGTATGACTTATATCCTGAACCTCATCTGGTTCAGTCGACCGGGGACATCCCCCATGGACTCATGTAGAGTCAAGTTGTAGACATACACATGTCGTATGACTTATATCCTGAACCTCATCTGGTTCAGTCGACCGGGGACATCCCCCATGGACTCATGTAGAGTCAAGTTGTAGACATACACATGTCGTATGACTTATATCCTGAACCTCATCTGGTTTAGTCGACCGGGGACATCCCCCATGGACTCATGTAGAGTCAAGTTGTAGACATACACATGTCGTATGACTTACACCCTGAACCTCATCTGGTTCAGTCGACCGGGGACATCCCACATGGACTCGTGTCGAGTCAAATAAACTTCTGAACCCTCATATGGTTCAGTCGACCGGGGACATCCCCCATGGACTCATGTAAAGTCAAGTTGTAGACATACACATGTCGTATGACTTATATCCTGAACCTCATCTGGTTCAGTAGACCGGGGACATTCCCAGATGACTCTTGTCGAGTCAAATGAAGACATGGACTTCCTTCAGTTCATAGACTTGTCGAATGAAATATCTCATGAACCCTCATCTGGTTCAGTCGACCGGGGACATCCCCACGGACTCATATCGAGTCAAGTTGTAGACATGGAATACACATGTCGTACGACTTATATCCTGACCTTCATCTGGTTCAATCGATTGGGTACTTCCCCAATGGCTCTTGAAGAGTAAAGCTCATAACTTGATATTCGTTTGGCAGTATCAACGCTCGAGTACACCTACATACTATGGCCTCAAGCGACACACGCGTCAAGTACTCTCCAAGTCAAGGACTACTTGACTTAGAGAGTAGGGGACAAACTGTACGGGCCAAATTTGGGCCCAAGGGTAAAATCGACATTTTACCTCGAGACCGACCAATATCAGACCAAGAAGCCTCACGGGCCCAAGCTCATTGTCATCAAGAGGGCCAACGGACGCAATAGATACCAAATCAAGAAACGTCCAGACTCATAAATATCTCACATAACTCGACAGTTTCCAACATCCAACGAACGAGTAATTAAAGGTAATAAATACACACGTTTCCCGAGAGTGTGTATATAAGAGAAGAAAGTCTACGAGAAGGGGGCTGGACGATCCATAGCCGGACAATCGATAGCTCGATCATATTCAACTTCTAACAACTCTCAGCTCAGTCATATTCTCTCCAGAGCTCTCAGAACCTCCGACCCACTGCCCTCACGGTAGTCAACAGAATTCAAGGTACGTCAAGCCTCGCTCTTCCATTATTTACAGCTCGTCTTCATCACTGACTTGAGCGTCGGAGTGCCCCCGGCACCCACCACACCGGTGGGTAGTCTACTCCCGCTCACTCTACCTTTGTTTTGCAGGATCGCTAGCGCCCCCAACTACAAATTCTCGATTGTGGACCTCGGGCGAAATCCAGCGTCCACATATCACATTAGCTTGTATTCACTGGTCGACCAATTATGTTGTTCTATGTGATCAAACATGATTGTGAATACAAAATAAATATTACATCCGAAAAGAGATCGAGAGAGATTTAATGTGATAAATGATCGATGATACTGCATACATAATCCATTATGGTTCTATCCATTTTTCGAGCAGCTATATATTCCTAACAGATGTATAGCAAGTGAGCTCTCGAAGTATACTGGTCGCACGGAACAATTGCTAAGTATGAGTTATTCTTGTAGAGAGAATAAAAATTGTTGATCCCATCATATGTGAGTGGGAGATGTTGGAAATTACTAATTATATGTTGAAATTATTAAGAGTTGTTAAATAACAACAATGAAATTATTTACTTGAGCATTTCACCATCGAACAGATAAATTAGGTTCCCGTACATTTCAATCTTTTAATATATCACTTGAGCATGCCATTACACTCTTTATTAATAAAAAAGAAGAACAATGACGACAATGATGAGTTGGCATTTGGCAATCAAAGCATCAAACAAAACAAAGAACAAGCTTATGCAAATTCTGATAAATAACCCTCAAAATATGCTTACACTATATGGAATTAGAAGTGTAAGCGAGGATACCAGGGTGTTGCTCAAATCGAGCCATGTCTTGTTCCGGCAATCTCACCCACGCTTCTATTCCCTTACCATCACAGCCGTCGATCAGAACCGCAGCCTCGTTCGCCGGCGTCCCGACAATACTCACCGGATTTCCCCACCCAAAATCTATTTCATAAAACGGCATCTTGCACCAACTGCTTATCACAAACCCTCTGCTCTTCGACATCCCTTTTGCTTCAACTGCCTTCAATATGTTCAGCGTCTCGCCTTCTTCATACCATTTCCTTACAGCCTTACGAACTTCACCTGCTAAGCTTGTATATCCCATTTTCTTCTCATCATCAAGATCCAAATTCAACACTGCCGATGTAAAAATGTTGCCAAATGATTGTTCTGGCATCGGCGGATTCATTCTCTTCCGCAAATTCACAGGAATGAATGTTACAAGATTTGTAATTATAGGCCCGCTTTCTCTACATGCTGCCATCACAGCAGGTAAAATAACAGAAGACACGGCCTCAAAACGCGATGGCCGATCCAAACACAACCCATTAACTAAAGAAGCAATCTTAGTATCATCAAATGTAAACCTCTTTACGACAGAACTTAAAGAGAACAATCCTGCAAATAGATTCTTGATCAACATTACGGCTGGTATCTCTCTCGCAGGAAAGATTGAGTTGCTCTCGTAATTAACCTTCACGGGATTAAAATCATTTGTCAGAGCAAGTGTAGCCCATGTCTTAACAAAGCTTAATGCTGTTTCTGCGTCACTTATTTTGTGATTAAAGCACAAAGCAATTGCCATTCCACCGCAATTAAAGTAAATGACCTGGACGATTAGGTTGTGTTCTGGGTTTATACTTTCATGCGGCTTACTTGGTATTAGTTTCTGGAGAATGTTATTTATTTCTGGGTGCTGGTTTATGACCTGTGACATGTCACTGGCTAAGCGGGCTTCGAGAAATGGGACACCATGATCGTTGCAATTGACAAAAAGACCACCATCATCATCTTTGAGTTGACCTGCAAAAGGATAGAAGTGAGTTAATGTTTCTGAAAGAGATTTTTTGAGATGCTCCGAAGTTTGAGATGCTGATCTTGAGTAAAAGAGAATCATGGAGAAGTAAGCAGCAGGACATAATTGATCTAGAAAAGAAAGTTTATGAGTTTTTAAGTGAAGTGGGGTTGGAGAAGATGGTTTTATGATATTTGTGGAAGTGATACAGAGATCCATTGGCAGGTTTCCTTCTTAAGATATGAATTTACTCTGTAAGATAATATGGAGGCAACAATGTGAGAGTTCATATTTATATAAGAACATTAATCAACAATTATTTGTACAAATGAAAGCCATGTGTAAACCATTGTGATTATCTATTAAAAAACTTATTGATAAAAGTTTTAAACGAGTTTCCATTTGTTGTTGTTATATGAAGTTAGTCAGCATTAGGTAGCTAGCTAGCATTTTATTATGGAAATTATCAATGTATATTCAAAGTTTAAGCATGTTAAAAATATAAAAATCCTCAAACTTTATTTATCAGTACACCCAAAAATTATAAAAATGTAGAAAACGTGCACATATTTTATATCACATGTATATTCAATGTTTAACACACTCTTTAATCATACACATAAATTTGATACACTTTATAATTTTTAGGTGGACCGGTAAATAAAATTATATGATTTGTATATTTTTGATAACGTGATAATATTTAAATATACGATGTATAATTTCTCAATTTTTTAGAACAACACAACAAAATAAATATATTTCACATGTTACTTGTTGGGACAATATTAAATTTTGAAAGGCTATAGAGATATAAGTATATGAGAGATAAGTATGATATAAATTTTAAGCATTTCCTTGGGGCCATGCCTCCTGGTGTGAAAAGCCAGCGACTTACCCTGATCTGTGTTGGGAAACTTCTGAGGGCACGGGGCACAGGTTCTGGGGATTAGTCGAGGTGCGCGTAAGCTGGCCCGGACACCCCGGTTATCAAAAAAAAAAAAGGTTTATAATAAAGGTAATAAAAATAAAACAGTCATTTGACTTTTCACCCTAAAAAATATACCGAGATATTATGAAAATAATAAAAAATAAATGACTATCAGTATAATTATTAAGAGAAAAACTAATATAGGATTATCTTTATAAGACTATCCAATCAATTAATGACATGTATTTCAATTATTTTAAAAATAACCAATTAAAACAGAAAGAGAAAAATAATTAAAACACATGTCATTCATTAATTAGATGATCTTATAAAAACCATACCTATATAAATTTCTCTCAAATATTAGACTGATAAATGACAATCTCCCTTTAAATTATCCTCATTTCACATCTCCATGTTGACTGAATAATCAATAAATTAAACAGTTCCCATTTGCATTCTAAAATATAATAATATATCCTCAAAAGTAACCATTGCATGTTGCACATGTTTTCGATAAATTTATTTTTTTATCCCACTTTTTTTTTCTTTTCTTTTTCTTTTTTAATCCCACACATGCATATTTATAATGCAACCAGAAGGATCTGGAGATTGAGAAAATTATTAAGAGGTTGTGAGGTACAACCAAAGACACGGGTATATTTTGTAATTATATATTTATGGACGATAATTTAATCAGATATTTAATTTGGATAGCTATTATTATTGTTGATGATTGTTTTTTATTTTAAGGAAAATATTGGGAATTATCTCTCGAACAAACCTCAATCAATTGTGAATTTATTTGGTTGTAAGAACCATACAAACTTGCAAGAGACAAACAAGCACACAAAGACAAAAATTAACGTGATTCGGCGGAGAGTGACTCTAATATATGTCCAGAGAAGAAAGGGTGATATAATTTTATTAGTCTCGGGGTAAATATCAACTTGAGCTGATAACATGAGAATTTACACAAGATACAGTAAAAATAAACTCCTTGGGTAAAGATAACATGCTATACTTCTCACAATATAGTCAGGTATACGACTCACTTTCTCTCTATATCACAAATTTCTCTTAGTACTCTTGCTTTCAAATTACAATTTAATATTTCTCAAGTGTTTTTTAGCTAAAAGAACCAACCCCATTTACAATGACTTTAACCCTCTCTACAATGACTTCAACCCCTTTATATAGGTTCTTAAATCTCATTTACAACCGACCTTGACGTCACTCTACATCACTTAGTCATCATTATCCCCCCATTATCCACTACACCCACCGCCATTTATGACAACACTCAAGCCATCTGCTTTGCCACTACACTGGTCTATGGGGTTTTTAGGGGGTATTATCGTGTAACGCAGCGGAACGCGAAAAATCAATTTTTCTGATTTCAATAATTTTTCTTGGGTAATTAAAATAAACTAATTTATTCTAATTAGTCAATACTAAAAAAATTCATGTTTTTTTTTTTTTTACCCAAAATCAAGAATTTTTCCTTAATTGCTGTGAGACCCCAAAGATTTATATTTTGATCAATTTAGTCATAATTTGTCAAATACAAATTTAAGTGATTTCAAATCACTACCAAAATGATTTATACATATCATATATATCAAAATACAACTCACAACAAAAATCCCCAAAATCCTCCAAATTGCCAAGAAGCCCAACAAGTTTGAACTTTGTGTATTTGGTCCAAATTTGTTAAAAACAAGTTTAGATGATTTTCAATCAACACCAAATGATTTGTATATCTTATATACATCATAATACAACACATATATGAAAATTCCCAATTTTGGTTGAGGTATGAACAATAATTTTTCAAATTAATCCAATTAACCAAATTCAACACTTTAATCTAATCTCTACAATACCAAATAAATCTCACCACTTTGAAACAACTCAAGAATAATTCTAGGTCATCAATGAGTGACTTAACAACTCTAAAATGGCAACAAGATCATCGAATGATCAAAAGTGTGCTTATACACCATTTACAAGCATACTTTATAAACATACATGCATACATCTTTCATTCATGCTTCCACTATTCATATTACAAAATCAAGAGAGTAGAATAATATCCAAGCATCACATGTTGAAGCTAAGTGTTTGAGTTGGTGCTCGGCACGCCAAATTTTATTGTATTTATTGTAAATACGCTGTACATTATTTTTTTTATTATGAATACAATTAAGTAATTTTCATCAATATAATCTTATATATGGTAAAGCAGTAAGAGACCTTAGAATGAATAGTTGTGCATAATTGCAAAAGCGCCACAATTGTTACTGAGAAATGTCACAATATGATTCATTCTTAAAGTTGTTCCTATTCAAGGTTTACATACCTGGTCGGTTAGTAAACCCGTGAGACCGGTATGTGTCGTATATTAGAATTATTCTAATGGTTTGTCTCAGTAAACCATGAGTCTTGGGAGACTCATATAGACACTAGGTATTTATTGGATAAATACTGAACGACTCATTCAAAGATTCATGATAGATGGTACACCAACGTCAATAGGAATATTTATGAGTCGAATAACATATTAGCTTATTTGACTTGTGATACCACTGTGGATATGTGAGATATCCTCCATACTTTGATGACAGTCACATCAATGATATTTTAAGATCAGACCTCCGTCTGTTCTTCGAGTATGGAATGATACTCACGATATCATGTGATGTATCCAGAGAGGATATGTCAGTCATGTGTACGGGATTTAGGTGTCCAATTTGTGATTCTTTGAAATCCTTGGCCGAGGTATGATTCGGAAACGAGTTCCGAATATTTATTGAAGAATCATAATTATGTCTCGACACATGAATTGTTCATAGCAGAGATTTGACGTTTAATCTATATCTCCGGAACAATTCAGATAACCTATGACAGATGGATTATATATATGCAATGATTTCAACTTGGATGGTTCAACTTGATTATTTGCGGTCGTCGTAATTAGTGAGTGGACAAATTACAGACATGAAAATGGTTTCTGTGACAGATAAACTTGAACCTAGAGAGTCCCACAATATAAAGTGTACTCGTTGAGCACTTGGGCAATTAATTATGGATAGTTCAAATTATTCATAATACACATATGCGTATTAAATAATGTGTATTTGTATACGATACATAATTTATATTAGATACACATTATTAGCCAATTAATTTTTGACACTTATTATTATTATTATTAAATAATTAATTGTTAATTAATTATTAATAATGATAAATTGGAAGAATATTATTGGAATCTTTTTCCATATTTTTATTTTGTCTTTTGTTAATAATTAAATGAATTAAAAAAATTAGTTAATTTATTTATTTTAATTAAGAATATTACATAGAATATTCTTGATAATTGGCCAATTTTTATTTGCCAAACCATGAAATTTTGACACATGGTTTTTATTAAAAAATCAAAATAATAATTGCATTTTAGATAAGATCAAAATGCTGTCAAATTTTTGGCCACAAAAATTGATTAATTTTGTTGAAAAATTATTGTAATTTTCGAAATTGGGCTAAAAATATATGAATGAAACTTGCTTTCATTTTGCAAGCTTTTAGCCTATCTCATGTGTTGAGAAACCAAAAGAAAGAGAGATCAAGGTTCTAACAAATTAATCAGCACTAAAGGAGAAGAAGGTGAAGGAATTGGAAACTAAATTAAGGTAATTTTGAATTTCCAATTTTTTTTTTCTTGAGCATGAAAATATATATTGGATATGTATTTTTACATGGCTTAATAATATATGTATCATGGATATGTGTTTGAAGCAAAACCTTGGTGTTGAGTGATTATGTAACCTTAATTGTTTTCCTTTAAGCATGTGTTTTAATGATTAATTAGTGAATTAATCACAAAATTAAAATTGTCATTCTAGAGTGATGTTACAACTCTAATATTGCATAGAATTGTTCTTGGAACTTTGTATTGTGGTGATAAATTTTGGTGTAAATTAATTGGATTAATTTTGTGAATAAATTGAATTTTGGCATGAAAAATGGACAAAAATAATTTTGGATCAGATCTGATTTTGGACTGTAAAACATAATATTTTTCATGTAAAAATATATTATTTGGATGATCTGGATGTGTATTGGGTGGTGGATTAATTCTGGAAATTATTCCGAGACGAAAACACGTGAAAACGGCGAAATTCGTGTCAAAACGGGCTCACCGCGTGCCGGCTATGAAACCAACAAACTGGGCACTTTCGAGCAGCCCAAGGGCTGACCGAACACTGCCCAATTTTCCGGATTAGACCGGATTGGCTGTTGGTCAATTGGTTTGACTGTTTGCCCGTTACGCGTATTATTTGTCGAAAAATATTTTTGTAAAATAATTCGTCATTGTTCGAAGTATATTATGTTATTAAATATTAATAAATAATATATTTAAACTTATTTGGGTGAATTAAAAATATTTGATATTTATAATTCGCTCGGAAAAATTTTAAAATGTTTAAAAACCATTTCTGCATTCCACCACGGGCTTCTGATGCGTATACCCCAACAAAATGGTATCAGACCGTCTGATCCTACATCCAAAATAATTTTTCATACCCCAAATATTTGATATTTAATTTAATTTATTTTACACATGCTTTAGAATTAATTGATTGGATCAATTATTTTGGTTGTTTGGCAGTTTTTGTAAAATTCTCATAATAAGGCTTTGTGTTTTGTGAGTGTATTGTACACTAATGGGTCTGTCTCGTCAATACGGATATAAATATTTTTCCTGACACCGTGGTTGTATCTGCCAAAGCAGTACGGCTATGGTTAATGGAAATTTGTTTATACCGGTAAAACTTATTTGATAAGAAATAAATTCGAGTGAAAGTGCATACCAATAGATGCCAAAGCAGTGAAGTAGTGCATAAGTACCTTGGATATGTACATTGGCGAGTATTGCCTTGAATACGCCCCATCCAAATAGATGCCAAAGCAGTGAGGATCGAAAACGGTTCAGGACTTATTTTAAAGAGTCACATTAGATGTGATTGATAATTATTATCTACTTTCAAATATATTTGGGCACACTATGCCAAAACTGTGTGTTCAAATATATTTTTGAGGTCTACTTCCTGCTATAGAATTTAATTTAATTATTGAATTCTCGTATTTTGTTTGGGGATTATCAATTTATGTAAAATAGTGGGAGTGCATCCTTATATTAAGAATTCATGATATGTTGGATTGTTTTTGTGATATTGATGAAATTTCTTTTATCTGATAACTCATGTTTCTTTTGTTAAGCTTGTGATGACATCTATTACTTCCTCTCATCCGTTTGCACGTGTCTTGAATGCGAACAAACTGGTTGGTCCTGAAAACTTTAGTGAATGAGAATTAGATCTTAAGATAGTCTTGAGATCAGAGAAGTTGGATTATGTGCTGGATAGTCCAGTACCGTTGGATATTGCTCCGGAGTCTACACCTTAAAAAAATGAGACATTTCAGAAATGGATGAATGATGATCTGAGAGTCATGTCACTCATTCTCTGTTATATGTCTCCTGATCTAAAGAGCCAATATGCTGATATGTCTGACTCCTACAACATTATAACGCTCGTTTGGTTTATGGCAAGCCCGTGAGTCCACATTTCCTGCACATGATGGATTTCATGGAGCGGCTTCGAAAGTTTTACTTTCAGCTGAATGAGACTTTGGGCAGGAATTTGATTATTGGCTCACTCCCACCGGCGTATTCCCGGTTCATTATAAACTTCAACATGCATAGTACTCACTGTTCCTACAGTCAGTTCCATAGGATGCTTCAGACTGCAGAGGAGGACATCAAGAATGGTGTTCCGACACTCATCTCAAAGTCTTTTTTGCCTAGTTCTTCTTCTTCTCAATCTGCTAGATCTGGCAAGAAGAAGAAGAAAAAGGCAAAGAAGACAGGCTTCGGTGTTCCTCCTAAAGGAAAGGTTGAAAAGCCAGGCAAGTCGAAGAAGAAAAAAACTGCTGAGGACAAATGCCACCACTGTGGCAAGATTGGACATTTGAGGCGTAATTGTCCAGACTTCATAGCTTCCGTCAGACTCTCTCCGCATCATGTATGTTTATTTTCCCTATCATTGATATCTCTTTGGCTTGTGAAGCCATTGGTTCTGGATGGGTTTTAGATTCTGCTAGTCTGACTCACATCTGCAATTCGTTGAAGGGACTGAGGGTCAATAGGATGCTTCATCCAGGCGAGATGCAGCTACGTTTTGAGAATGAAGATTCTTTATCTGCAGCAGGAGTTGGCGAATACGAGATTCGTCTATCCAAAGGCAGCATCATTTTGACAGATTGTGTTTTTGTGCCTGTTGTGTAACTAATATTAACTCCATGTTTGTATTAGATACAAAAGGATATCATGTACATATTAATAATCATTATATGTATATATATGATATGAATGATGTTTTATTACACAAATATTCAAATTCGCAAGGTCATTATATTTTGCATGCAATTAGAGATGTTTATGAAATTGAGGATGATAATAAACGTAAAAGATCTAAAATAACTGATACTGAATTGTGGCATATGCGGATAGGTCATATAGGGTAAGATACCTAACTCAGTTGGTTAAGAATGGTTTGATTGAGAATCTAACCATACAATATTTTCCAACTTGTGAATCTTGTATTCAGAGTAAAATGACCAAAGCCTCATTTACTGGTGTTGGATATCGGGTCACTGACTTATTGGAACTCGTACATAGTGATGTATGTGGTCCTATAAGTCAAACTGCTCATAGTGGTTTTTCTTACTTCATAACATTTACCGATGATTTATCACAGTATGGTTATGTGTTGGAAACGCTTTCCTTGCGCAACGAAAACGGTTTAGGCACACGGATCAGACTTGAAATTTTTTTCTATCCTTCCCTTGAACTGCTGAATGTTACTGCCACCACCACTAAAATTTTGCTTCAGTTTTAGACAAAATTCCAGCCCCGGAATAGTCCTCGAACAGCCTCGAATAGCCGGACAAAAATTGGACTGTTTTAGACTCGATTCGCGCCCAACGCACTGCAGAAACAACCCTTGAAATGCGTGGACTATGGCTGTGTATTGGTTCTGATTTTTCACTTGAAAACAGCCCCAACACAGCCCCAAAAAATCATAAAATATTCAAAAAAAAAAACTTGATTAAAAGGAAACCAAATCGAGTTCCGTTTCACCAAGTATATGGGCGACAATGAACAAAAATAATGCTCACTGCCGTGAACAACAAGAATGAGATGAAGATGATGATTTGTTCGACACCACAAAATCTTCCGAACTATATCTCGTTATCAACAGAAACTTGTGTGGGCAAGACTCACTAACAATCCCTAAACGATTTAGAGATTTAAACACACTTGATATTTGTTTTTAATTTGTTTTTTTTTTTCTTTCTTTTGGTTTGTCTCAACTTTTGAGAGAGAATGAAGAAGAAGAAGATGGAGGTTAGGGTTAGAATCACAAGGCTTGGGCAAAAGAAAAATCATATTTTTTTTTATACTTAGGATTTAATTTTACAAAATAAAACAAAACCCTGTCTCTTCCTCCAAGCAAAAATTCGGCCATGCATGTGTTAATTTCAAAATTTTTGTAACAATATAATTACTTTCCATAAAGATAATATATGTTACAAAAATAAAAAGTTAACACCTTATTAAAAGGTGTAACTTCCAAAATAATGTAAAGGGTTTCCAAAACCCAAAACTTGAAATTCCAATAATGGCCTTATTTAAATTATATCAAATATAATTTAATTTTATGGATTTAATAATTATCATATAATTATTAAAACTATATATTAACTTTTAATATATAGTCTCAAGTGTGACAAAATGATATTATTAATCATATTAATATTATTTATATATTTGTGAGTATATAATTGGACTATCCAATTATACTAAATCGCTATAGTATATCGAGCTTCCACGGGGACCAAATGGACCTACGATTCTGAGCTCCAATAATCTCGAAATATTAATTAAGCTCTTAATTAAATATTTAAAATTATTAACTCCGGGTTATTCCACTAAAAACTCAAAGTTGCACTCTCGTTGCCGCAGATGATATATTAAGCCGAACCAAGTCGGTGTTCATCGATATAGTCACTACATACGAATTAAACCTTCACGAGTATCTCGTAATTAGAGCCGGGTCATAATGTCCGTTATACCACTCTA
The DNA here is from genome assembly GCA_019454045.1 of Zanthoxylum bungeanum. Lineage (NCBI taxonomy): Eukaryota > Viridiplantae > Streptophyta > Magnoliopsida > Sapindales > Rutaceae > Zanthoxylum > Zanthoxylum bungeanum. The sequence goes on along the minus strand of SKCR01028663.1, from coordinate 126,256 downwards.
ATTATTTATACCTTAAGTACTATTGATTCTTTAATGAACGATTTTTTCATAACCATTATGAATTTTAATCTTTCTATTAGTAATAGAAAGACTTAAGTGCTCAAACCGTTCAAGTATCGAATCAACCCTTAAGAAAGATACTCCTCTACTTCTCGCAAGAAGGAGTGAACTCCATATCTATGTAAAACGTTCACAGCTACACAACAGACCATGTCCCCAAAATACGTAGCTATTGGTCGGGACTGCTACACCAACCTCACCTTTGTAAACCAAAGGACATAGCTTGCCATGCAGGAGTTCATAGTACACTTAAGATTAAGATCAATCCATATATGACCATCTTGTAGATTGAAATGACTTTCTTTGTTTAACGGATGTTATAAGAATATCATTTCCATCTGGGTCTAGTCCTATATGATCACATCATACAAGGTACCTCCATTCTCATATCTCTACATGGACGATCCCGGATTAAGGTCGCCATACAAATATAGAATAGACCACAGCTATAAATAAACCACAAATAAAGTACCCGCTTTGTTTGTTCTCTATGGACTATTTAAGATTACTAACTTCAGGCTTAAATCCTCTTGTGTATGACACTCATACTGTTGGAGTTTCTACGGTCCCAAGGATCGAATAACAAGCAAGAAATAAGTGCGAATACAATCGAGGAAGTTGCAGAATACTTACATCGATCGGTTGAGCGACGCGGTGAAGAAAAAAAATTATTTTTCTGCCCTCTGGTGCATTCGGCAGTGGGCTGTGACAGTCCTCCAAGAATCGGCCATGTGAGGTCCTCCGTCAAGCTCCAAGCTTTGCGAAATGATCCCAAGCTCACAGGTGGGTTTACCTATCACCTTCGTAAGACCCAAATGTATGCTAGCACCTTTGATTTTTGCCACAAAAACCAATCAATTGCTTCTATTCATTCTCGGCAGTAACAGAACCAGAAGAAAGAAAAACAGCAGCCCCTTGGGCGTTTTTGGAGAGAGATGAAGAAGAAAAGAGAGAAAAGTGAGTTGTGTGATGGTTGGTAAGAAAAGTGTATCTAATACACAATTATTTTATTTTCCAAAATCAATTAATTGATTTCAAAAATCAAAACAAATACCAAACCTTTAAAATATATTAAATGTCTATCATGCCATCACACTTGAGTGTATTACACTCCACCATCAACTCACATCTCTCATTCAAATTGTCACATCATTCAAAGTGACATGTGATTTGACGCTTGATGTGACTAATGATTTGACGCTTGATTTGACTTGCGTGCCGCACTCGAATTCGAAATACGAATGCGCTCGTAAATAATCCCGGCCTCGGGTTCGCTACTTCCAAATTAACGAATTTTCCGTTGCGACGCAATTAAATGATTATGCCTAGCGAAATCACTATTCACGTCGCTAACGAATTAATTCTAAATTAACTCGTTCGCCCGAATTAAAATCTAATTTTAATTCCGCGTCGAAATCAAATTTCGTATAATATATCAAATATATTATTTTATCAATTAATTCCAAATTAATCGTTCTTTTTCTTTATTGATATTTTGTCCCAGATAAAATATCTCCGCAATTAATCCCAGATTAATTTTCTCTCTCATCTAATTAATCCCAGATTAATAAAGTGCGAGTCATACGTCATCGGTGAATCTTTGGGAAGCGACCCATGAGATCCCCAGATATGTTGGCAGTAAATTCGGTCGTCGGACTATCCGAACAAGTAAGTACCTAGTACTACGTTTATACCGATTTACAAGACAAGGTTGGCTTCTAGCAAAGTGCCATGCCTACCCAAATCTCTAGAAATATGCTTACAGGAATAAGCGATCTATATCAGGCGTAGTATACGTAGTATTGCGTATTTCGATCCAGTATCGGATGATCACATGCAAGGCCTGAGGCTGGTACAGTGTCTGCCCCGTACGAAGCATATATGGGATGATGAGCAACTAGTCTCTTTATTATCGGATAATCATGACAAGTCATATTATCCCGATGGTTGCAACCTTTAGAGAACCAGTTCTGTATCCCTACGCTATCATCATCTCCATATGACTGGAGTGACACTTCCGTCTTGACATCACACCCAACACACTACGATTCTCAATATACCCAGCAGAGGCGTACACAGAACCTGTTAAAGCCCTGGATGACCAAAACCAAAGTATATTGATTGTCGCAAGTATTAGCGGTGCAAGTCTCAGGTTAAGCCAAATACACCTACCCTGATTTCGGATTTCCATAGACACATAGTCATACTACCAATGGAATTCCGAGGGGGTCTATCCAGGGCGAAGCTATTTCCCGTACCATCGGTAAACACAACCTCCTATTACACTTGCATGAGTATCATATACCCAAATATATGAAAACTATGCCGTTTGTGCCCTCACAATGCGCACAAGTGTAATTCTAGTCTTTTACGCATTTATCGATGTCCAATCTCGATAATACTCTGCATAGGGATATTTAATGATTTATCCTTCGTGGACTGATACTGTCTCATATCACTCTCAATCCAGGAACAAATCATAAGGACCTTTTATCAATTATATATCTAGGTGATCTAATCACAAATGATAAGAGAGCAATCTCCTTGTCACATAGTTAATTTGTACAATAACACCATGATCTGTACAAATAGTGACGCTATGGGTCATAATTGTCCAACAATCTCCCACTTGGCCTATAGCCAGTCACTCGAGTGTTTAACACCCGAACTATGTACGGTTGGCTAAAACTTCTGAGAAAAGGCTTTCGTTAGTGGATTTGCATGATTATCATCTGATGCGATTTATTCAATCATCACATCGCCATGATGTATGATTCGAACGAATAAGATGATTATCGAAGTATGTATCTGGATCGTTGATGAGACCGTTAATTCTTTAGCATGTGCTGACGCCTAGCTCAGCTGTTAACAGAACTATATCTAATCTAATTAGATTTATTATCGACCCAAATGGCTTCTATTGCTGCCTCAGCTACTGCAATAACTCGCATTTGTTGTTTTTTCGGTAACAATATCTTGCTTGGAAGATTTCCAGCTCACTGTTCCGTTATTCAAACTTTATAGTACCTTTATGCGACTTATAATCGTATTATCAGTTTAGGAAACTTGTAGCAGTGATCCCAGTCACTTCAAGTTCTCATTCTCCATAGTATAAGACAGCATCCTTAGATCTCTTAGATACTAATGAATGTTCTTAATATCAATCCAGTGACCATAACTTGGATTGGCCTGTTTGTGTTTCCATATGCTCAAAGCGTATGAGACACCAGGTCGCGTACATTTTTCAATATATGAGTTCTCGGAGAGTTTTATCGAAAGCCAAGCTTTCACCGATTGTTTATATGGGAATATCATTTCCAAGAAATGACATATTATCATTATTTATAGGACAACCATTGTCAGTGCGCTCCCACTAACCCTCTTATGTACACAAGAATCATTTCTTTTTGAATTAAATCATACTCCATTATGATTACATCAAAATGATAATTCTCAGAACCTAATGCTTGCTTCAATCCAAACATGGATCGATTAACCTGCAAACCTTGTTTGCTAGTTTTGGTACGACAAAGCCGTCAGGATGTTGTAAACATCCTCCAAAAGGTTTCCGTTTAAGGAAAGCGATTTTCCCATTCGGCTGACATATTTCATAAATGAAACATGCAGCTTTAGCAAGCATTATCCAAATGGATTTACCGTGGTAACAGGTAAAAGGTTGAATCATAATCAACACAATGTTGATAACGTTACCTTTCCGCTAAAAGCCTAGCTTTATATGTTGGTATGTTTCCATCCATGTATGTCTTCCTTGAAGACTTATATAGTACCAATAGGCACAATGCCTTGTGGTACATAAACTAGTATCCAAACTTAGTTGATATACATGGAATCCATTTCGGACATCATGACTCTTTGCCATAATAGGGAGTCGATACCTTGTATCACTTCCTCATACGTAGTCAGTTGGTGTACCTCAATAAGATTGACATCTTTATGAGGTGAGATCAGAAACTCATACCCCAGGTTGTTTTCTGACTCTCTCCGACTTACGCGGTTCTTGTGTATTCGAAGATTACTTGTATAGTTTCATCCTTGATGAACTATATGTGTTCCATTAAGGAATCGGTGCCTTGTAATAGTATTACTCTGATTTTCATCGAGTTATACTATCCTCCCACTTACCACTACATATATGTATTCCTCTTAGGAAAACCGCATGGTGAGCAACAATTAAATTATTCTCATGTGAGATGTATAAGTACTATACTTTGGTATCCTTAGGATAACCTACAATTGGCACTTATCCAATTTGGGTTTTAGTTTGGTATCATACAAACATATGCCCAGCATACCCAACTATTCAGGGATGAGAAACCCAGTTTCTTTCTTGTTCATATCTAATATGATATCTGTCAAACAGACTTTTATGGAACCTTATTCAAAATAAGTTTTGCACTGTTAAAACGTATTCGTTGAAGGAAATGGTAGCTCAGAGCGACTCATAATTAACCTCATCATGTCCAACAAAATTCGGTTTATCCATTTCGGACACACCGTCAAGTTGACGTGTTCCGGGAGGAGTCCTCATTGAAAGAATACTATACTCTTTCAAGTATATTAGAAACTTATTGCTTAAGTATTTTCATCATGGTCTAACCGTGACGGTATAATACTTTAGCCGATCTGTTTGTCTATTTCGTGTCGAAAACTGTAAAAGTTTCCGATTTGTGTTTCTTCAAAAGAAATACATAACCACAACGCGATGCCACATCCGTAAAGGTCACGAAATATTCATATCCACCTCTAGCCTAGCTAGACATGGGCTCACTTGCTTCACTATGAACTAGGGCTAACAGATCAGTGGCATTTGAACTTTTACCAAGTAAATAGTGTTATTCATATATAATGTGTTTATCTCAATATCATCCTTATATAATAAAACACTTTAGTGTTCTAGAATATAAAGGTAAATCCACAACGGATTAAACACTGATATAGAGATAATGTTTCTAGTCAAACTAGTTACATTGTAACAGTCTCATAATTTAAGTACACACCCAAATGTAGTTCCTAAATTTAGGTATCTACGGTTAAAACAGCGACTTTCGTCCCGTTTCTGATCCGCATATTAATCTCAATTTGAAGTCAGTATCCTGCTCATAGCAGATTCTGAACATCAGTATATATATTTATGTATCACATTAAGTATTTAAAATCCAATTTTAATACTAGTAGTGAATATATTTATGAAAAACATATTTGAAGTCGGAGCCTTGCACCGTCTTCAATTCCTTCATGTCTGCTTTGTCCAAACGGCAGTCACGCTTCCGCGATCCCGTTTGCCACAATTTAGGCAGACATTTTGGGATATGTCCTTTATCTTCCTAGAAGATTATAATGATTTTACCTTTGCCCTTTTTCACATTCAGAAGTGTTCGGCCTAGCCTTGGCATTCTGGAATGTCGAAGTAAAGTGCGCCTTGCGCTACTTGCCATATTGCAAACTTTGACTTTGTCTCCTAGAGAATAGTCATTAACTCTCCAAGAGTTATTTATTGCAATTTAGTACTTCTAAGATCTAATAAGATCTATGAAGATCCTTCAATTTCTTTATCATACTTTAAGGATCTAATCCTTAGTTCTGATTCAGAAATTAAGGAGTATACTGCAACAAGCTTAATGGATTAAGCACTAAAAGCTATCATCACATAAATCTTCCAAAGATATACTCTACTATTTGCTTAACTCCGGGATTAGGCATAATATGTTATTTTATCAAATAAAGTAACTATTTATTTTCCAGGACCAACCTGAAACTTTATTCCCAATTTGAAAAATTAAACCATTTAAATACATTTTCCCTATGATTATGTTTTAAATGTCAATCTTTCAATTTTATCTTGATTTTAATAGTCCAACTATTTAATCAACGATTTAGATACTATTTATTATAATGATTATTATAGTCCAACTATTTAATCAACTATAATTTATTTGTTTGAATACAGTCCAACTGTTAATTAAAACAACATTTAAATATTAGTCCAACTAACATTTAATTGATTTGACGAATGATATTTGTTTGAGCGCGTATGGCAAGTAATTAAACGAATATTGCAAATTCAATTCTTGCCTCCCACTATTTTTCGGCGAGCCTCTAACCCTCTGTCTAGTACTCGGGAAGCCGTGTTTCATAGTGGGCTAGGATCCCGTTAAATATCACACAATATTGACTTTGGCCAACAAATTGTATGATAATTAACTAGGTAGATCTCTAAGATCAATTGGATCCAATCCAATTCCTAGATCCAGTAGGGGGACATCCAAGTCCGAAACATATATCTTATATATGCCAATATATCCAATATATTGCCTAACCTTTTTCTCTGAATCAACTAAGCCTTGGCTTTGGCACAACAAACTTAGTGATCCCAGTTAAGCGTGACCCATTGACCATGGAAAGCTTCGTAATCAATGTCGATGGACAAGTAGTGGTCTTGAATTTGGCCAACAAACCACAACTTGGACAAGACACCAATATGGAACAAAGCTCTCGTGATTCAAACACATCCTCGACGGGCAAAGGCCTTGACTTTGGCCAACAAGCCAATGCCAGTCTTAGATCTTGAGTAAGAATCACTCAATGGAAGGAAAAACGCTTAATATTTTGCGAGGGTTTTTCGAGTGCAAATTAACAACCAATTTATTATCTTTGTTAAGGTCTCATCATCATACACCCTCATGCATTCTAAATACATAATAAAGCGCGTATAATAAAATAATAATGATATGCGGATGGATACTTTACACAATGATCCTGATCAAATCTCTCCCTTTCCTCTCTCCCGCTAGCACAAGTATTTGCTTCTACCCGTTACACTACACTTCTAAAGAAACCTCATTTACATTGAGGGGAATATGTGAGAAGAGAATACAAAGAGTAAGGAGGTAATAAGCCTGGACACACAAGTCCAATTAATAAATTCCAAATTTATTACAACCATTTCTAAAATTGCCCCACCCATCTAATATCCATCCGATATACATTATTCATGCATCGCAACCATGTATTCACACAAGCATGTTATCAATCAATCTAATCAAATTAATTAATCTGATAATTAATGACCATCCAATGTTCAAACAACGATTTGATTTTGCTCGAATCAAACTCATTTTGCGAATAAGTACTCAAAGTACAAATTCTTGAATTAAATTAAACTACAAAATTAAATCCAATTCAATTTGCAGTTAATACTAATTCGCTTATTTAATTCCAAATTAAATATTACACTTTATGAATAAACATTTTTCGACTTAAATTCCAAATTTAATCGCTACGGGTCTCAAAGCCCGATTAACGTCCAACGTCAATTTAATTAAAGTCCAATGGGCTTTTAATTAATTTCTTTAAGGCGTGGACTTTTGGTCAACTCGGGTCAAACCCAATAACCAAAGCCCAATCAATGAGTTACCCCATAAGCCTAGAAATCAATTTAGGCCCAATTAAACTTTAAAGGTCCATTAGTCGCATTTGGGCTTTATGGAAGTGGTTTTGGGCCCAATTGGATCCAACCAATTTAGCCTAAACCCAACTTGGTACAACCAAGCCCAATTAGCCCAATAACAACTTTAAAAGCCCAATTTTTAAAATAGGCCCAATATAATTAAATTACAAAAATCCAATTTCACAATTTTAATTACCTAAAGTGTATAACACAATTAATCACCCAAATCAATATTTCCAAAACATCAAATTAGCCTAATTAATCATGCTTATAATCATTAAATCATGTCCAACATAATTTAACAAAAATCAAACCCATATATCATGCTCAAACTCTCGGCTTTTAGGTTTATTATGCCAAATTGCAAATCCAATCCAATTGAATCAAATTCAACATTAAATCAACATACCCAACATGATTCTAACTCATCCAATGAATCGAAATAAAAAAACCAAGACATTTAGGGTTCTTTGAGTATTCGGCCAAGCCAACAAAAATTGGGGAAAATTATTCCAAACAAAATTTCAAAAAATTGATCCAATCAATCCTCAATTAAACATGTTTTAAGCACACTCAATCATCCAATTTCATTTAATCATTCTCACAAATATTTTTTACCCAAATTTTAACCCTAAGTCATATTTCATGCTTTTACTCTGCTCTGATACCATTGTTGGAGTTTCTACGGTCCCGAGGATCGAATAACAAGCAAGAAATAAGTGCGAATACAATCGAGGAAGTTTCAGAATACTTACATCGATCGGTTGAGCGACGCGGTGAAGACAAAAAAATAATTTTCTTCCCTCTGGTGCATTCGGCAGTGGGCTGTGACAGTCCTCCAAGAATCGGCCATGTGAGGTCCTTCGTCAAGCTCCAAGCTTTGCGAAATGATCCCAAGCTCACGGGTGGGTTTCCCTATCACCTTCGTAAGACCCAAATGTGTGCTAGCACATTTGATTTTTGCCACAAAAACCAATCAATTGCTTCTCTTCATTCTCGGCAGTAACAGAACCAGAAGAAAGAAAAACAGCAGCCCATTGGGCGTTTTTGGAGAGAGATGAAGAACAAAAGAGAGAAAAGTGAGTTGTGTGATGGTTGGTAAGAAATGTGTATCTAATACACAATTATTTTATTTTCCAAAATCAATTAATTGATTTCAAAAATCAAAACAAATACCAAACCTTTAAAATATATTAAATGTCTATCATGCCATCACACTTGAGTGTATTATACTCCACCATCAACTCACATCACTCATTCAAATTGTCACATCACTCAAAGTGACATGTGATTTGACGCTTGATGTGACTAATGATTTGACACTTGATTTGACTTGCGTGCCACAGTCGAATTCGAAATGCGAATGCGCTTGCAGACAATCCCGGGCTAGGGTTCGCTAATTCCAAATTAACGAATTTTCCGTTGCGACGTAATTAAATGATTATGCTTAGTGAAATCACTATTCACGTCGCTAACGAATTAATACTAAATTAAATCGTTCGCCCGAATTAAAATCTAATTCTAATTCCACGTCGAAATCAAATTTCGTATAATATATCAAATATATTATTTTATCGATTAATTCCAAATTAATCGTTCTCTCTCTTTATTGATATTTTGTCCCAGATAAAATATCTCCGCAATTAATCCCAGATTAATTTACTCTCTCATCTAATTAATCCTAGATTAATAAAGTGCGAGTCATACGTCATCGGTGAATCTTTAGGAAGCGACCCATGAGATCCCCAGATATATTGGCAGTAAATTCGATCGTCGGACTATCCGAACACGTGAGTATCTAGTACTACGTTTATACCGATATACAAGACAAGGTTGGCTTCTAGCAAAGGGCCATGCCTACCCAATTCTCCAGAAATATGCTTACAGGAATAAGCGATCTATATCAGGCGTAGTATACGTAGTATTGCATATTTCGATCCAGTATCGGATGATCATATGCAAGGCCTGGGGCTGGTACAATGTCTGCCCTGTATGAAGCATATATCGGATGACGAGCAACTAGTCTCTTTATTATCGGATAATCATGACCAAGTCATATTATCCCGATGGTTGCAACCCTTTAGAGAACCAGTTCTGTATCCCTACGCGATCATCATCTCCATATGACTGGAGTGACACTTCCGTCTTGACATCACACCCAACACACTACGATTCTCAATATACCCAGCAGAGGCGAACACAGAACCTGTTAAAGCCCTGGATGACCAAAACCAAAGTATATTGATTGTCGCAAGTATTACCGGTGCAAGTCTCAGGTTAAGACCAAATACACCTACCCTGATTTCGGATTTCCATAGACACATAGTCATACTACCAATGGAATTCTGAGGGGGTCTATCCAGAGCCAAGCTGTTTCCCGTACCATCGGTAAACACAAACTCCTATTACACTTGCATGAGTATCCTATACCCAAATATATGAGAACTATTCCATTTGTGCTCTCACGACGCGTACAAGTGTAATACTAGTCTTTTACGCATTTATCGATGTCCAATCTCGATAATACTCTGACTAGGGATATTTAATGATTTATCCTTCGTGGACTGATACTGTCTCATATCATTCTCAATCCAGGAACAAATTATAATGACCTCATATCATTTATACATCTAGGTGATCTAATCACAAATGATAAGAGAGCAATCTCCTTTGTCACATAGTTAATTTGTACAACAACACCATGATCTGTACAAATAGTGACGCTATGGGTCATAATTATCCAACACATACACTAAGTCTGAAGGTACAGAAGTAATCTACGGTAATCAAGATAATTTATAATATGCGAAATTAAAACAAACACTTTGATAAATGAATAATGCATCATTTTATTTCAAAATATATAAAGTCGTCTAAATTACATGCAGCTCTAGGGCATACATCCCAACAATCTCCCACTTGCATTAGAGAAAATGGGACATGTCACGTAATCCTAGACCATCTAGGTGACCTTCAAACACTTTAGCTGATAAGGTATTTGTAAAAGGATCAACTAGGTTATCTGCGGATGCAATCTTTGTGACAGTAACGTCTTCTCTCTGCACTATCTCCTTGATGAGATGATATTTCCTCTCTATATGCCTTCCCCTCTTGTGGCTTCTTGGTTCTATTGAATTTGCCACCCTTCCACTATTATCGCAATAAAGTATGAGTGGTTTATTCATATCTGGAACAACTTCCAAATCATCCAAGAATTTACGGAGCCAAACTGCTTCCTTAGCTGCTTCACAAGCTGCTACATATTCAGCCTCCATGATGGAGTTTGCAATGCAAGATTGCTTTATACTCTGCCATACTATAGCCCCACAACCTAGGGTAAACACTGATCCAGATATTTGTAGGGGTTGGTGCTCAGAGCGCCAATTCCCGGTTGTATTTTGTTAAATACTTCTGTAAAACGTTATTATCAGTAATAATATATGCAGTTTCTATAATATAATCTAATCTTTTATATGGTAAAGACGTAATGACCTTAGAATGATTAGTCATGATACAGTTGCAAAAGCGTCGCAATGGACATTGAGTCGTATCATGACGTTGTCATTCTCAGACAGTTCCTGGTCAAGGTTTACACTACTTGGTCAGTATAGTAAACCCGTTGAGACCGGTACATGTCGTATACTGGAATATATGATTCCAATGGTTTCTCAATGAACCATAAGTCTTGGAGACTAGTATAGACGTGTAGGTGTTTATAGCGGATAAACACTGAACGACTCACCGAAGATTCTTAATGGATGGTACACCAGCGTCAATAAGAATCTTCTTGGGTTGAGTAGCACTTGTGATTCTTAGACTTGAGATGCCATTGTGGGCACATGAGACATCTTCTACACTTAGACGGCAGTCACGTCACCGATCTATTTAGATCAGACCTCCGCCTGTTCGTTGGGTGTAGATAGATCCTCAGGGTGTCCTATGTGTATCAAGATAGGATCCGTCAGTTATGTGTACCAGAGCATAGGTAGTCCATATGATTAGCAATCAGATAAATCCATGGGCCCGTGGTAAGTTTAGAAGCTAGTTCTAAACATTCTTTTTGAGATTGCTAATGGAATAGTCGACTGGATAATCCCGATAGAGATTTGACGTTTATATCTATATCTCTGGGATTTATCCGGATACCTGTGACGGAGGAATTATACATTTGCCATGACCTCGACCTGTATGGTTCAGCGAGATTATCCGTGATCGTCATAATTTACGGGTGGATAGATTATGGACACGAAATTTGATTTCGTGACGGATATACCTGAACCTAGAGAGTCTCAATAATGAAACATACTCGTTGAGCACTAGAGTAACATAAATAAATAATATTGATTATTTATAAAGTCGTTTAATGGTTAAACGCAAGATACATGCTAAAGAGACTAGATAGTTATTTACTTAATTATTGTGTATTTGCATTTAATACTTGATTAATTTAAATACACATTAATTAATAGTCAAAATGAGTTATTTGACTTTTATCCTAAATGAATATATGTTTTTAATATTTAATGTAAATATTATACATATATTAATATATTTGTATTTGATTAATTAATGATTATTTAATTGTTAAATGATTAAATTAATTAAAATATAAATATCTTAAGTTAGGATATTTTGATTAAATGATATTAGTTGCCTTTGTTGACTTTAAATAAATGTCATTAAAAGGTTATTAGATATTTATGCAAGTTGATAAAGTGATAAAGTTTAAATGAATTTGAAATTTACATTTGTTGAATTTGGTTAATGCATTTTCGGCCAAGGCCAAATTTTAACAAGTATAAATTGTTTTCATTTGCTTTTCATTTCACTTAACCTAATACATATTTCACAAAAGCAAAACACCATTGAAGGAACTTAAAGAAAGCTTGACAAAGAAAGAAAATCCAAAGGAAGCTTGATTTTAGTAAGTTTTTTCCAACTTACTATTAGTAAGGAAATTGTTCCTTAGGATCTAGGCTTCAATATATGATATCTTTAGGTTATTTCTTTCTTTGTTCTTTGTGGTTTTTGTTGATGGAAGCTTTGGTGAAATTGTAAAGCATGTATGATGATGGAAGTTTGTAACTAGTGTAGTTGTAAACATTCTTTCAAGGTTTTTGAAACCATGTTGCTATTCTAGAGTTGTTGACCCACTCTTAAATGACCTAGATTTGATCTTGAGTTGTTTCATTGTGTTTAGACTTGAATTAGATGAAAGATTGATGATTGAAACATTTGATTTAATGTAAATGGCATAATTTGCCCAATTTGTGGAAATTGAAAAATTAGGGTTTATAACCTATTCTAAATTTGGGGCTTTTGAGATATGTTGTGCATTTAGGTGTGTATATGATACATATAAAGTTCCATGTTGATTGGATTTCATTTGGATGAGTTTTGAAGCATGAAATGACAAAAGGCACAAACCCCCCCCAAATGGAGGCTATCGGCCAATAAATTAAAATTAAGAATTTTTGTTGCTTTTGGTGTTTTGATGTTTTGAACATGCTAAGTTCATCTTAGAAATGATTTAGAATCATTCAAAATTGATTGGATCAATTTCGGACTAAAATGGACAAAATACCATATAAGGGTAATTTGGTAATTTCACTTGAATATGATTCATTTGAAATTTTATTTCATAATTTGATTATTGGAATATTAAATAAATATGTTTATTTAATTAATCCGAGAAAAAGTTTTGAAATCTGAAAATCGGATTTTCACCGCTTCCGCTGCGTTACCGGATTCACCCCTTAAATAACCCCTTCAATATTGATTTCCTAGAATCAACATCTGTCTAAAAATCAGAGTCTGTATATCCCCTTAGGATCATATCCTCACCGGAATATACAAGATATAATCTCTCGTTCTCTTAAGATACTTGAGAATATGTTTCAAAACCACCCAATGATCTAACCATGGGTTCGACTGAAACCTACTAACTACTCCCACTGCAAACAGATGTCCAGTCTCGTGCATAACATAACATACATGAGACTACCAACTACTGAGGCATATGAGATATGTCTCATTTCCTCAACATCTTGAGGTGTCTTAGGAGACTGTTCATTTGACAAATGAATTCCATGCTGATAAGGCAGATTGCCTTTCTTGAAATTCTGCATCCCAAATCACACAAGGATCTTGTCCATAGAGGATGCCTGAGACATAACTAACAATCGTTTCATACGATCCCGAAGTATCTGAATCCCAAGAACATAATTGGCCTCTCCCAAATCTTTCATTTGGAATTGGTTAGCTGGATAGGTTTTCATGTCTGATAATATCTTTATATCATTCCCAATGAGTAAAATGTCATCTACGTATAAAACAAGAAAAACCACATTCCCATCAATGATGCGCTTGTATACACAAGGCTCATAAACATTTTGCTCAAAATCATAAGACTTGATCGTGGTATCAAATCTTATATTCCAAGATCGAGATGCATGCTTAAGTCCATAAATGGACCTTTACAGCTTGAAAACTCTTGACCTTAGGATATGAACCCCTCTGGTTGTACCATATAGATACTCTAATCAAAATTGCCATTCAAGAATGCAGTCTTGATGTCCATTTTCCAAATTTCATAGTCATAATATGCGGCAATGGATAGAAGAGTGCGAATGGATTTGAGCATGGCTACTGGTGAGAAAGTTTCCTCATAGTCAACTCCCTCTTTCTGGGTATAACCATTGGCCACTAGCCTAGCCTTGAAGGTCTGTACCTTCCCATTTTCTCCCATATTCCTCTTGTAGATCCACTTGCAACCTATGGGTTTCACCCCATTAGGTTGGTCTATAAGTTCCCAGACTAAGTTGGAGTACATAGACTTCATCTCTAGGTTTATGGCTTTGAGCCACTCCTCTTTGTCAGAATCATCCATTGCACTACGATAGGTGAATGGATCATCTATACCATCGCTGGATGTGGAACTTGTGCCTCTCCAACCCCAAGGTAGCGATCAGGTTGTCGTACAACCCTCCCACTGCGTCTAGGTTAGGGGTGGGCATCGGATCGGATCGGATTTGACTATCGAACCCAATCGAATCATGTTTGGTTCATTTGTCGAATTTCGGATCGGATCGGATAAATTTGATAACTATCAGATCGAATCGGATTTTATCCGATTTGATAACAAATCCGAATCCAATAAGGAATCCGGTTTGATAACGGATTCGAAATCCGATAGAGAATCCGATTTGATAATAAATCCGATAGTAGATTCAATTTGATAACAGATCCGATTCGAAAAATTTATTTGAAAATTTATAAATTCATAACAATTTTATTGAATCGGATCGGATAACTTAAAATTCAAATCAATTTTATCAAATCGGATCCGTTATCGAATCGAATCAATTATCAGATTCGTTATCAAATCGGATTCTCTATCAGATTCAAATCCGTTATCAAATCAGATTTATCCGATTCGTTAAGTATTCGAATCAGATCAAACAAATCTGATCCGATTCGATAGTTATCGGATCGAATCGGATCGAGTTTGATAAGGCTATCAAACCTTATCGGATCAAACAAACTAATTCTAATCGGATCGGATCGGATTCGGATTCGGTCCGATCCGATCCGAATCTGATAATGCCCACCCCTAGTCTAGGTGGTAGATCATTCTGAAAAACTTGTATCTGACGCTTTGATGTCGAAGATGCTATGTATTTGTCAACTGTCGTTGATGATGGTGTGCTTGTCGTACTAGCAAGTAACTCTTCGAGTAACACTTTACTTCGAGGCTTGAACTCCCTCATATAGTCCTCTTCTAGAAACATAGCATTTTTCGATACAAACACTTTGTTATCTTCAGGCCTATAGAAGAATCCACCCTAGTCTCCTTAGGATAGCCTACAAATAGGCACACCTGAGAACGTGGCTCCAAATTTGTAGTCTTATTCTTCAGAACATATGCTGGACACCCCCATATGCAGAAATGTCGCAAACTAGTTTTACGACCAATCCACAACTCTAAGGGGGTCTTAGGAACAGACTTAGATGGAACTATATTAAGGATATGCGTTGCAGTTTGTAGTGCATATCCCCAGAACGAACTAGGTAGTGAGCTATAACTAAACATAGATCTCATCATGTATAGTAAGGTCCGATTTCTCCTCTCTGCAACACCATTTTGCTGTGGCGTTCCAGGTGCTATGAGCTGGGATACTATCCCATGCTCAACTAAGAATTCCTCAAAATCTCTGTCAATATATTCTCCTCTACGATCTGATCGTAGAGTTTTGATTGTTTTACCTAACTGGTTCTCAACCTCAGCACGATACTCTTTGAACTTTTCAAAAGTATCTAACTTGTGCTGCATTAGGTAAACATACCTATATCTGAAATAATCGTCAATAAATGTGACGAAGTATTCATAACCACCTCGAGCTATTACATTCATCGGTCCGCAAACGTCCGAATGTATTAGCTTATGTGGTTGACTGACTCTATACCATTTCCAGTAAAAGGTCTCTTGGTCATTTTTCCTTCTAAATAGGATTCGCAGACTGGTAAAGTTCCGAGCTTTAACTGGTTTAAGGCTCCGTTCTTTATCAATCTGTCTATTCAGTCAAGGTTGATATGACCAAGTCTAAGATGCCACATATATGTGTCATTGTGAGAAATCTTTTGCCGTTTAGTTTTAGGTTT
Organism: Zanthoxylum bungeanum; assembly: GCA_019454045.1. NCBI lineage: Eukaryota > Viridiplantae > Streptophyta > Magnoliopsida > Sapindales > Rutaceae > Zanthoxylum > Zanthoxylum bungeanum. The sequence continues at coordinate 110,067 of SKCR01028663.1, read as the reverse complement.
CTCAACCTTATACATTTCAACGTTGAGTAGTGACCTATGTGATGACGGTCTTAACATATACAAGTTATTTTCTGAGTTTCCTGTGTATATGGTTATTCCATTTCTATCAATAATAACTAAATTTCTATTAAAAGAAACTGAATAACCATCATCCAAAAGTTTAGAAACTTAAATCAAATTCCTGCGAAAACCAAGAATGAATAACACATTGTTCAAATTTAAATAACTATTATTTGTAAAATTTAAACTAGAAACTCCCACTGTTCTTGCTGAAACGGCATCCTCTGTCCCGACCCTCATGGTGTAGTCACTTTCAGCAAGGTCCATCCATGAGTCAAATAGCTGCAAAGAAGAACAAACATGGTTAGTGGCTCCAGAATCAACAATCCAAGCGGATTTATCATCCTCCACTAATAGAGTTTCGATAACGAGTAAATCATATTTATCTGTATCCTTTTTCTCCTTCAGCTCAACAAGGTATTTATGAAAATTCATTTTCCAATGCCCGCTCTTGTTGCAGTGGAAACATTTTCCCTTGGGCTTGGCATTCTTGGAGGCTTTCTTATTCTTCTTCTTTATGGGCTTAGCCTTAGCCTTCTCAGTGCTATTCTTCTTCATCTCTGCAACTTTAGAAGACTCTGCAACATTTGCCTTATCACTGGACTTACGAGGATCCACAAACATGAACTCATAGTGGGCGAGCTCATTAAGCAGTTGGGTCAAAGTAAAAGTCAACTTGTTCATAACATAGTTGCTTTTAAACTGCAGGAATCTCTTCGGAAGAGTTTCCATAATCATGGTCACCTGGCTACGCTCGTCAATACGAGCTCCATGGGTTTCAGCAGTGTTGAGATAGGTCATCATCCTCAAGACGTGCTCTCGGAATGATGTCCCATCCTTCATTCTAGCAGTCATCGGTGAGACCATGGCCTCATGATGTTGACGCTCCGAAGACTGCCCGAACATGCCCTGTAATGACTCCATCATCTGAGATGCTGAAGCCATAGGTTAATGCTTTGCAGCAAGAACCTCAAACATCACTGTTAGCAAGTAGCAGCGGGCTTTCTCATTTGCTGCGACCCATTTATGGTAGGTATCGCGCACAGCTTGGCCAACATTTCTAGCCTGCTCGGGAGGACAGTCCTCCGTTAGAAAAAACTTTATGTCTTCACAGACCAGGATAACATTCATGTTACTTTTCCACTTTACATAGTTTTCTCCCGTTAATTTGTCATTTGAGAGTATGAAAATAATTGGAGAAACCACGGCTGAAAAATAAAATAAACATGCATTTAACATTCATTCATCGCATATTAAAATCATCAAATAATTTTGGCATAAAATTAAACATGATGCATGAACCATAAATAACGAATTAGAAACCTAAGAGAATTACTATGCCATAAAAATCTATTATCCCATAAGTAAGTATCGTCGTAGGGTAGGTCAAGTACTTGCATGATAGATCGAGACAATCTCAGTCGATTAATATATGCGGGAATAACTCTTATTCCTATATTAAACAACTACTGTTTGATTCGATCAAAGAATTTTATTAATAGTTAATTATTCCTTTGGGAGTGTAACCCGCCGTTTCAGGATTCTTGGACTTAACGAGTGAAGTGCCGCTGTAGGGTAGGTCAGTTCACAAGATACATCTAGAATCCATATCCTCTCGGAATCCAAACTTGATATTGACCCAAAATGGACACCATCCGTAGGGGGATGAAAGCAAAGCCGTCTCGAGGCGCCTTTTGAATCTCACGTTTTCGGACTAACAACGGAGATCGCGAGATATATTGTCGTATATCCCTCTCCCACTCACTATTTTAAGTTTTAAGGTTTCTATTTATAAAATATCTAATATTTTAATTTAACTAATGTGAATAAATTTATGGCAGCTAAATCATAACTATTATTTACACTAGTACATTATTAGTGACCTAACCAATTTTAACTCTTAAAAATTGTATAACTAATTTCCATTAGTCTCTATTAAATGTATTACTCAATTAAACTAATTTAATTAGAGTGGTATTAGTGACCTATTATATTTTAACTTTTAAAAAACTAGAACACTAATAGGTTTAAAATTTTAGAATCCTAAAAAGGTAAAGATTTATATTAAACTATTTAATTAATCTTAGTGCGTTATAAAATCCAATGGTACGTGGAATTGTATCCCGAGTGTATACCACATTACAGTCCATTCGGATTCGGCTATGGAAATTATTTCCGGGTTTCCATCATATATACCAATGAAATTTATTATTTACTAATTAAACCCAATATATTAGAATTCAAATTTTAAACCTTGATGAGCGGAAAATATATCAATATTTACCGCCCATTTTACTTAATATTTTGTTTAGTTTCTCGGGTTTGATGAACGTTTTGATGTTTTTTAGTTTATTTTACAGATAAAATAATATTGGGACTCAATGAAATCATTTAAGACGAAATGTGAGACATATTAATTTTGGAGATTGGAAACTTGAAAGGGCGTTCTAACGAAGTGCAGTTTCGGAAATTCCAGTTTTGCGCAACTGTACTATTTTAGGCATAACTTTTTATTCTGATATCGGATTAAGTTGATCCAAGTTCCAGATTAAATACGACTCAACGATCTACAACTTTGAAGAATAAAATAATTTCGAATTCTGAATATTTCATGACCGAAATTGATGAAACATCCAGAAGTGTGTTATACGTAATTATTAAAGTCATTTTCAAAGCAAAAAAATTAAATAAAAAATAAAAAAATAATAAAAATAGTCAAAATTCCACAAAACATGATAGCAATTAATAATGGATTTGGTAGAGCAATTATTGGAGTAATTAATAATGAATTTGGTGGAGTAATTAATGGAGCAATTAATAATGGATTTGGTGGATGATTTGATGGAGGCAAAATTTTGCCTATAAATACCAAGCCATTTCATTTGTAAATTCATACATTCTTCTATGTAATTCCTTAAGAATACTAAGAAAATTATATCTTGCTTGTTTATTTACAGCTTTCAGTATTTAATTTCAGCTTTCACACTTTCTTTTCTTTACTTTTCAGTTTTTACTTTCTGCAATTTACTTTTATGCACAGTACTTTTCTTTCTTTAATTTTCAGTATTTACTTTTCAGTAATGAGGAGGTAACTCCCCCTTGCTGGGGTAAAAGGTAAAACTTTTATTACTAATATTTAGATTAATCTCCCTTAAATATAATATATAAACTAGTTAAAACGTGATTTAATGAGGATACCGCCTTATGGTCGGTTGGTAATTATTGAAATTGGTTTTAACCTGACTAAACTGGATACCGCCTGATTGGTCGGTTGGTAATTTATTATTAATTTGACTTAATGAGGATACCGCGTATATGGCTGGTTGGTAATTATCATGCAAAGTTAATATATTATATTAAGGGAGATATCTAAAATAGAAGTAATAAAAGTGGATTTTTTTACCTCATCATTTTCTTTTATTGTACTCTTACTTTATTTACTTTTCAGTAATTTACTTTCAGCATTTACTTTTCAGCAATTTACTTTCAGCATTTACTTTTTAGCATTTAATTTTCAGTATTTAATTTTCAGCATTTACTTTCCGTCATTTACTTTTCAGTATTTAATTTCCAGCAATTTACTTTATGTCTTTTATTTTATTTAAGCTTTTACTACCCGTAAATATGTGTCGTAACTAAGTCATTTATCTGAGGTTGTGATGAATTCCAATATCACCGATTTATAAGGGGTTAATTTACAGTTTGGGTAATATAAAAGTTTATTTATTGAGTCTTAAGCATAATGCTTCTTTTTAACTGACCAATAATAAAATTGATTTGGTAAACTTAAAATGGACTTGGAAAAGGGATTTTAGGTTTAAACCCTAGACTCAATAGCCAACGATCTTCCTTGAGGATAGATAACCCTTTAATAGATTTCCTTACAGGATAGGAATATATCTGTCGGGCGCGGGTAGCCATAATTGGAACTTAATCTTAATGAATTCAGGTAACTTGGTTGACATAGGAATATGATTAATTAAGTTACATTGGATATTTGTATTTGACCATTGGAAGAGGCTTTTGCATAATTTCGTGTTCCAGGTTAATAAACCGATATATTACACAAACGTAAAATAACCACTTCATCTTTTAAAAAGATATTGGAAAGATTCACGACCTTGGATAGTTTCTAAATATTGAATTTTCTCAAACTACTTTCGTACAATTTTATTTACTAGTTTCAAATTTAAAGTCACCATCCAATCAATAACCAATCCATTAGATACTCGTAAAAATTTGACTTCATAAATTAATAACAAAAGGTTTTAAGTCCTCGTGGGATCGATACTTTTTATACTACTTGAACGATACATGCACTTGCGTTATACGCGTGTGATTACGCTGGTCAAGTTTTTGGCGCCGTTACCGGGACTTATTTATCTTTCACTATTAGTTTTGAGGTCAGATACCTTTACTTGTATCTAATTTTATTTTTACTTATTGTTTTTGTTTTCACTTGTTTCAGGTTCTCATACACTACATGAGACGAACCAGAAGCTTTGAACTCCGAACGCTTGACCCAGAGATTGAAAGAACCATCAAACAGTTGAGAAAGGAAAGACGAGAAGGCCAAAAAGCAATCGTTAACATGGAACCTGAACCTTTGGATGTTGCACCACCAATTCCCATTAGAGACAGAACCATTCCGGTTGTTGACGGCTTCATTTCCTGTATTGTGCTTCCTCCATTACCAGAAAATGCACGTGACATCAAAACATGCATTCAGATGATTCAGCAACTACTTCAATTTGGGGGGAATGCAACTGAAGATCCTAATACCCACATCAGTAACTTCCTGGAAGTTTGCAGCACTTTCAATTACAACAGAGTATCAGAAGAAGTAATGAGACTACGAGTTTTTCTATATTCCTTGAAAGACAGAGCAAAAGCTTGGCTACATTCACTACTAGCAGGTTCCATCACAACTTGGAACACTCTAGCCCCCAAATTCCTTGCAAAGTACTTTACACCAGCCAGAAAAATAAAACTGAGAAATGACATCACATCCTTTGTACAACTTGACTCGGAAACTCTCTACGAAGCTTGGCAAAGGTACAGAGATTTACTCCGGAAATGTCCTCACCATGAGATTCCAAAATGGCGTCAAGTCCAAACTTTCTATAATGGACTTTCTAGATTGATGAGAACCACAATTGATGCTGCTGCTGGAGGAGCTTTGATGGAAAAAGGAGAAGATCAAGCCTGAGACTTAATCGAAGAAATGGCTAACAACAATTCATTGTGGCCAACATAAATGAGCATGATTCAATGAATTGCATGAATTTATGAAGTTGGAGTTAACTCAGCAGTGAATACTAAGTTGGAGCAAATGTGCAAAAGCCTGGAAACACTTAGCACGTAAGTTGTAAACATCGCTAGAGCCACAAGTTCACCATATGGAGGAGCACCAGAGCCAAACCAACATGAAGAAATGGTGAACTATGTCAATAATTTCAACGGACATGGGAACAATCCATATTCCAACACCTACAACCCATGGTGGAGGAATCATCCCAATTTTTCATGGAGCAACAATTCAGGGCAAAAGAACAATCCACCACATAGATTTCAACAGAAAAATAAAAGCCATGAGTTTGAAAAAGAATTAGAAATGAAAGAATGGATTGCAGAGATGTTCAAAAAGCAACAAGCAACATATGATGCTATTTTTCAAAGCCAATCTTCTTCTATCAAAGCACTGGAGAATCAAATTTGACAACTGGCCAATGTTCAGAGTTACAGACCGCGAGGTAACCTTCCTAGCAACATAGAACCAAATCCAAGGAACATGGGGAAAGAGCAATGTCATGTCATCATGTTAAAAAGTGTTACTGAAATCAACTAAGATGTTGGAATCAAGGCAACTGCTGAGGAAGTTCCAAAAGAAAGCAGTGAAACAGTTCCACAGATGGAGGAAAAAAAAGATCAAGAAATGATCATTCTACCTCCATATTTTCCACAGCGTCTCCAGAAAAACAAACTAGATAAGCAATTTTCTCGGTTCGTGGAGGTCTTCAAAAGGCTGCATATCAACATTCCATTTGCAGAAGAGTTGGAACAAATGCCTAGCTATGCCAAATTCATGAAATACATTCTTTCACGAAAGCGGAGATTGGGAGATTACGAGACAGTAGCATTATCAGAAGAATGCAGCGCCATCATTCAAAGGAAACTTCCCACAAAGTTGAAAGATCCTGACAGTTTCACTGTTCCTTGCATCATAGAAGAACGTGACTTTGGTAAGGCTTTGTGTGATTTAGGTGCGAGTGTTAATTTGATGCCTTTTTTCTATTTTCAGGAAATTAAAGATTGGAGAAACAATGCCCACCTCAGTCTCTCTACAACTTGCTGATAGAACGCTCGTATTTCTGAGAGGTGTAGTTGAAGATGTGCTGGTCAAATTTTACAAACTCATTCTCCCAGCAGATTTCATTATCCTTGACATGGAAGAAGACAAAGATGTTCCTATCATCCTTGGGAGACCATTCTTGGCTACAGTTCGAACTATGGTAAAATGTCCACTCACTGATTTGAGGATCTGGTTGGTACTACTTCATCGAAAGAAATTGTGATTTCTGCGATGATCTATAAACGATAAACTGAATTAGAATACAAGTCGTGGTATATGCTTCGAAACTATTATAACTATATGTCGTAATGTTCTTGTGACATGATCTATTGCATAATTGTATGATAATATAAAGACCTTAGAGTACCCTCTAACTTCCTATAATGAATCTGAAATGGCTAAATCTGATTCTGAGAAAAAGGTATCATTTTACGACTCTTGCCTATTGGCGTCGCAACACTCACACGGACCGAGATGAGGTAGAGAGCTTCCTCTGTCTCTGCGTCGCATTGGCCCATAGGCGTCGCGACGCTCACATTCCAGAACTGAAACAAAGAGCAACTTCCCAGTTAGCGACGTCGGGTGTGCTCGTCATGACGCTAGTCCGATTACAAGATCCAATATCAATTCTCCAATTCCATTCTCAGATTTTACAACACATTTCAAGTTATACCAACTACAAATATGCAAATCATTATCAATATACCTTCTAACATCATCACAACATCCATTCCTTAGACCTTAATTTAGTTTAATACTTAGGGATTTAATAAATTAGGGGGCAACAATCACTATTTTCTTAACCCAATACTCATTCAATGATCATCAAACTCAAGCTAACAACATATTACAATTATCAAATCATCAAAACTCAATGTATCAAAATTTGGCTCAAGCCTTTCTTACCTTGAATTCAACTTTTTCTTCACTAATAGAGTCTCCAAGCTTATTTTCCTCATTTTTAGGCTTGATTGGTGGTGGATTACTCTAGTTTATTCTAGGAAATTGGTTAGGGAAACACAAATCTCTTCCTTCTTTTCTCTCTCACGTCTTCGGCCAATGAGGAAGGGAAATGATAAGTTTTGTTTCTTTCCCCCTTCTTAATTTGTTCTTGAAGCAAGTGGACTACTCTAGAATATTAGGGATTAAATATGGGCTCATAAATTAGGCCTATCACTTTAATCCAAGCCACACCCGAATTCTACTGTAGCATCTTCGATAACCTCAATTTGTCACTTGTTTCTTATTTGATTTTGGAAAAATGTCCAACACAGAAGTTGTAGGTCTCGATCTTAGCTTTCCTATGATATAAAGTTCATAAATATTGGAGATCGTATGAAAAATTTACGGTCTAAATACCATGGGCTGTCAGGAATTAAACATATAATCTATGGAATTTCTACTAAGCACTCTACATAACCGTCATGTTATGACCATTGTCATGCATCACAGAAATCTCATTTCTAATCTAGTTATACTTAACATCCTCTAACTCGATTATCTGCGTGAATTATTAGTTCTAATCTAATATATCTTAGGACTTTTTAGACGGTCACTCCTAAGTCATATCGTATTTGTCCATAGTAGATTCAATAACTTATTTGACCTTATTAACTATGTCTTAGGGTTTTTTTTCTTAGTTGGCACTTTCGAGTCTTCAGAAATACTAGTGTTTCCCATGACTTATGTCTTAACTCTAAGATAATCAGACACAAGAGTAATTCTTGTCGCCATTACCAATGATCATACTTGATATTTCCTTAACTCCACATGCTTGATCTGGTCTTAGCATTCTTCCTCTTAATTTATTTGTTTAACTCTTCCATTCTCTTTGCTAAATTTAAACTAGTATCACTTTTGACCTTCAAGTTCTCGTGCCTCTATCTATCTCTGGGGCTCAGGACCTCAAAGTTTATGATCAATCTATTTCTATGTTCTAAGTTTACCATCACAGTTTTCCCAATACTTCTTAACTTCAAGATATTATTTCTTGATATAACTCTGACGGTAACCTCTGAAGCAAGGTATGTATATTAAGCCTAATTGTACATACACTTGTGCTTAAACTTTGTTCTTTCCTATTAACGTCAATGCTGGCGATTCGGTCCCGGTTAAAGTTCATCCTCCAAGGTATATTTAGTACCTTGGCATGACTAATTATCGACATAATGAATTACATGTTTTGGCATAATTAATAACTGATAATTATGAAATAAATTGATTGAGAAATAATTATAATTTATATTTTATAAGAAGTAAAAATTATTTATATTTGAAATATCAATAGTGGATCCCTTAAACCTAATATTTTATTTTATTATTTTTATTAGTTGAATTATTATTTTATCCTATTAAATTTATTCCTTGTGGATCGACCCCGGACTTACTGGGTTATTTTATTACTTCGACACTCTTATACTTGGAGTAAAGAACCACTTTATGAGTGTGTCAAGTTTTTTGCACCGTTGTCTGGGAATATAATTTGATAGATAGAATAATAATTTAACACCATTGTATTTTTTCCCTTTTATGTTGTTTTGTGTGTTTTAAAAAAATATTTTATATTTTTATATTTTGTAAAAAAAAAATATTTTAATAAATTATAGTCTCGAGAATATGACTTTAAAAGATCATGTTTGCCAATTTATAAGAAAATTAGATGGAAAACATATCTTCGACCCATAGAGGGCGTTCAAGCTACTACTAAACGTAAAACCAGAGAAAGATATAAGCCACAATCACAACTACATTACAATTTACTATTTGATTTTTTTCTTTAAGTTATAACATTTCTTTTTAGTAGCAGTGTCATAGAGTCAATTGTCAATACCACACAAATCAGATTATGTCTTCAAACTCTACTTCTTATTCAGACATTGAGGAATATGTCTCAATTTGGTTGAGGGGAGAGGATAATTGACTAGAATGATTTTATTTTTTTAAAAAAAATTATTTTGTTTTGTGTGTAAAAAAAAAATTATTTTTGTTTTTATGTTATTTCTTAAGAAGTTATTTTTGTTCATTTCCTTTTAAATTATTTAAATTTGTGAATTCTCCATAAAATTATTCAAATTTGATTTTCATATACTCATTTGACAAGTATTATATGTTAGAGTTGGTGCTCGGAGTGCCAATCCGGATCGTATTTATGTTCAATTCATGAATACAGACAATTTCTTTTTCCATAATATTACTTATTTAATGATAACACATCTTTTCCTTTATATACATATTAGATCTAATTACGATTAGATATCTAATTATGATTAGATGGAAACTAAATATGATATATTGATACATGTATATTAGACAAAGACCCTAAGATTTACAATGTAGTGCGCAGTAACAACGTAGTTTGTAATTGATATTGGGAAGCGTCACTATAAGTTGTATATCCTTAAATAAAGTTCATGGTCAAGATTTACTAACACAGGTCGGTTAGTAAAATCCGCTGAGACCAGTACATGTCGTATATCGTGACTTGGTCCGATGGTTTATCCCAATGAATCATGAGTCTTGGGAGACTCGTATAGATATGTAGGTGTTTATTTGATATACACTGAACGACTCACTGAAGATTTACTGAGTTGAGTGAGCATAGTGGTCCTTCGACTTGAGATACCACAGTGGATATATAAGTTCTCCTCCACACTTTGATGGCAGTCACGTCATCGATCTATTTAGATCAGACCTCCGTCTGTTTGTTGGGTGTGGACTGATGCTCATGATATCCAGTGTGTATCAAGATAAAATCTGTTAGTCCTATATACAGGGCATATGTATCCTACACGTATTTGCGATCTAGTAAATCAATGGTCGTGGTATAACTTCGGAAGTGAGTTTCGAGTGTTATTTAGATATCATAAATTTGAAAGTCGACTATATTATACCATAAGGATTTGACGTTCCTATCTATATCCCAGGTATAATATGGATAGCCTTTGACGGAGGGATTATACATATGCAATGACCTCGACTTGCATAGTTTAGCGAGATTATTCGTGGTCGTCATAATTCTTGAGTGGGTGAATTATGGACACGAAATTGGATTTCGTGACGGATAGACATAAACTTAGAGAGTCCCACAATATGAAGTGTACTCGTTGAGCACTTGGGCAACGCTTTATGAATAATACAAATTATTCATAATATTTCATCGGATTAAATGAGTTAATTCGAATTGTTTAAACGAAAACACATGCTTTATGGGATTTTGGTCAATTAATAATTAATGTATATTTGTATTTGATATAAAATTTGATTTGATACATATTAATTAATTGTCAAATAAGACTTTGACACATGCCATTAATATATGTATTTGTTATTTAATGTAAATAAAAATACATATATAATAATAATTAAATTAATTAATTATTTAGATATTTAAATGTTAAATATTTGAATAATTAAACGATATTCTTTTTCATAATTGTTATGAAAAATGTTTAATTATTATTGGTTACATGTGGCATGTTTTAATTAAGCTTAAGGTATGCAAATTTGATTTGCTAACATAAAGCTTGATTTTATTTAATTGAATTAAATTAGAAAGTTGACCAAATTACCCATCCAAAGTCGGTCATTGTAATTTTAAAGAGAATTTTTTTTCTTTTCTTCTTCTTGGCTTTCCATGGCCGAATTTCATCTTCAAAAACCTCTCCAAATTTGCTTGATGATTCAAGATGGAAAAGTGAAGAAAATCAAGAAAATAACTTAAGGAATTAAGAGAATTAAAGGTAATTCTTTATATCCATAAGCTTAGAAAGCATGTTTCTTGTTCTTGAGCATCTAGATACATTCTAGGGTTTCTTCTTTTCTTTAGAATTTGGGTGTTTTTGATTTGGAAGATGGAATTGAAGGCTTGGTACATGTGTGAAGTAGAATTGAATGATATTATTGTAATATGGGTTCAATTTGATCACTTAATGATATATTTCCATCGTAGAGTGTTATGACCACTCTTGTAATGCCTAGAATTGTTCTTGGATACTTCATTGGTGGTGGCTTGGATGGGTGTTGTGATTAATGTGATTAATGTTAAGAAAAATTGGATTAAAGCATGAAATATTGATATTTTTGGTTTCTGGATCAGATCTGGAAATATGGGTTTATGGTTATGAAAATTATGTCATATAAATATATTGGATGTGTTTTGGATATTGGAACAATTGCCAGGAATTATTTCGGAGTTGAAATAAGTGAAAACGGTGAAAAACGGTCTTACCGGGTGACTTTTGAGCCAACCGGGTGATGGCAGCCCAAACAGTGAATTGGTCACTATTCGGGCAGCCCATGAACTATCCTAGTACTGTTGGGGCTGACCTGGGCAGCCCTCATGTGCATTGGGTGGTCGGTTCGGTCAAAAACGTATTTTATGCCATTTTACGGAAAAATATTTTCGTAAAAGTTTCGCGATGTTTCTTAACTATTTATGTCGTTATTTGATATCGAATAAATATGTTTCGGTGAAATATGAATGAATTATTCATATTGGATATTGAATAATTTATTCGGTAATTTAAAAAGTTTTAAATTATAATTTTACCCGAACCGCGAGCTTCCGCGCCAAAACCCCAACATTATCAACATACATGGTAACATATGATCATGGGATGTAAGTAGGGGTGGAAAATGAATCAACGAATCGAATTCGAAATGAATCAAATTGTAATGTATTAAATGAATCCCGATATTATGATTCAAATTCGATTCGTTTAATAAACGAATATTCGTATTCGATTCGTTTATTCATTTACATAAATCAAAAGAATCGAATCGAATCGAATTTATTATTCATTTACTATTCGCATCCGATTTATTTACTATTCACATTCGATTCATTTATTATTCGCATCCGATTCGTTTATATCAAATTAAACGAATCGAATTTTGTATTCGTTTAATAATCAAATATTCGTATTCAATTCGTTTAATCAAAATAAAATACAAAATCTAAGTATCCATTCCATACCATATTCAATAGCATATTCGTTGTTATAGTCTTAAAATTCTTACAACAAGCTCCAAATTTCAAATTACAAATCAATTGCATAATAATACTTAAAATCTTCAAAACACATTTTGACCAAAATCTCGAATATAAGTTGAGACGGTAAAGGCAAACTTCTTCAATTGTGTACGCCATATCATTTTCGTTGAAATCCATTTCCCTGTAAATAATATTAATAATCACATCAAAGAGAGTTTTAAGTCTTTGAAAACATATGGAAACGTATTACGTATACATATTATGGTCAATAATTTCACAATAATCAGGTAATCAAAACTATGTATAAAATGAATCATAAACATGAATTATATATATCAAACAAATCAAAAATCAAAACCAATAATCAAACCCAGATAGAATAATCAAAATTAGGTATAAAATGAACACACAAAAAATGAACACAGAAAGGCCAAGAAGGCGAAAACCCAGTATTTACTTATTATTTATTTTCATTTCATTTTTTATGTATTAATCAACAGCTGCGTTTTGGTCTCTATCAATGGAAACAATTTCATTTCAATTCCAGTTTTGCTTTTTTATTATTTTCGTTTGTTGATCAATCGATTATAGAGCTAAAGTCAAAATTTTCCCAGAGAGTCAACAAGGGAGAAGGTAAAAAAAAATCATGGTTGTTGTTGAATCAGCGACTTAAGATTTAGCTTAATCATCGGCGGAATAAACACCGGCTTCAAACGGTCAGAGATTGATGATTTTGTGAACACATAAGTGGAGAGCAAACATGAATAAACAAAAGCATTGGCGAAGAAAGATTACCTGCTACGATGAGTTGTTGCATGTTGATTGATATTTGAGAGAGATTGAGGGCCGAGGCGGCCGGCGTGAGAGACTGAGAGTGAGCTGTGAGGACGTGAGGTGAGAGTTAGGTTTAGATTTTAGGTTTAAGTTTTAGTTTTAGGTTTATATACTTCAGTTAAACATACGAAATTATTAAATTACCCTTCGTGTTTAACAAATATAATAAATAAAATTAAGTGTAAATTTGTAATATAATTAAACGGATGCTAAACGAATTGGATTCGAATTGGATTCGTTTATGATTCGTTTAATAAATGAATTTTAAACGAATTGAAGAGCTCAAATTCAGATTCGATTCATTTATTAAACGAATCGAATCGAATTGACCCATTTATTAAATTAATCCAATTTTCCAAACCCATATTCGCTTTAAAGCGAATCGAATTGAACGAATAAACGAATCCTGACCCAAATTGCCACCCCTAGTTGTAAGTGAAAATTTTATAATATTCAGTTCTCTAGTTTATTGGAGGCATCACCTAAAAGAAATGGAGTTTGTATTTTTTTTTTCAAAAAAAAATAAATTAAAAAAAAATCTAACCAACCTTGTACTTAGTAGCCAGACATTTTGCCTCAACAAGCAGTGATTTTTCGCATAAAAGGGTAGAGTTTGAGTGTAAAATAAATGTATGTGAATAAGTTCGATTTCGTAACCTCTCTAACTCGAGCAATTAAGTCTGTATGGGTGTATTAACACTTAGTGTCCTAAGGCCAACAAGTATGGGAGTCAATGACTCAAAGCTCGTTACATGGGTTAAAGAGAAAGTTTAAGAAAATCAGACACTTGTTCTTTTTGACATATGAGATCCGAACAATTAAGTCTTTAGGGGTGTCTTAATACCCAGTGCCCTAAATCCAACTGGTTTGTGAGTCACTGGCTCAAAACTCGTTACAATGGTTAAAGATGTATTATTATAATTAAAAAAAAACTATTTTGTATATAAATAAATTGTCATTGCCAACATGTGTGAATTCCGATATAACTTTATGATAAAAATATTGTTCTCTTTTCAACAAGACTTGTAAATATTATGGGCACAATGAATTGATTGATACTTTATCTTATGGGTGTATGGAAGAAGGGTAAAAAGTATATGAGAATTTACTTATTTTATAATTTAGAAAGAAATAAAACAATTATTGACATTGATAAGAATTGTTCTTTTAAGTTTTCGCTTAAATTACTAGGGATTAGTAATAAGCTGGTTGGGGAGTGATGAACACTAAAAAATGTACATTTATTAAAAGGAAAATTAATCATTTTACACTTATAGCTTCATTAATCCACTTAATTTACCACATTTGTGAATTAATAATTAAATTTATGTTTTATATATTTTTACTGTGATTTTTATTTATTGTGTAGGTAAAATACTGTTTCAGATGCTCAACGGAAAAATGGACAAGAAATTGAATTCCAAGACCCATAAACCTAAAAGGGCGTGACAATTAGATTCAAATTGTACTTGAAAAATATTCACCGTATTTAGATTGATGAAAAAAATGAGCTTATGATGTATTTAACTACATATGTATTTTATATAAATATATAAAAACAAAACAAAACAAAAGCAAAAAGATAAAAAGACAAAAGAATAAAAACAAACAGAAAATGATAAAATAAAAAAAATTTAATTAATTACAATTGCTTTCCACCGAACTTTGCTTGCAATTTACACAAGAGGTGCTGAGCACCTCTATAAATAGAGGTGTTCAGCGTCTCATTTTCCTCAGTAAAATTTCCATAGGTTTCTCTTGAGACTTTGTGGGATGAGCTCTTGTGTGTATTTTTTCTCTTGTAATTTATTTTTCTTTTATTAATAAAATTATGAGTCTTTTTTATTTATATATTGGTTTGCTAATTGTATCATGATGGGGTAAATGGTGAAGCTAGTGGTATGAAAATATAGGTGATTTTTATTTATATTATATTTTATAAATTGTGATAATTTCTCAAATAAAATTTATACTCTTTCCAGTTTATTGAGAACTCTAGATTAGTTGTAGACAATCCCTGATTGACACATATAATACTTGAATCTCATAAGTGAGAGAGTGAACTATTAAAGATTTGGATTAATTATAGACAATACGGTTCTGTATATATGGTTGGTTTTATATATTTGGCACAATTGAGTACCTAACTGGACTTATTATAGACGAATGTTATCATCGTCTTTATGGCTGATTTTATATGTTTTGGCATATTTAATACCTTGGCAAGACTAATTATCGACATGACGAATTACATGTGTTGGCATAGTTAATACATGATAATTATGAAATAAATTGATTGGGAAATAATTACATTTTATATTTTAAAAAAAGTAAAAATTATTTATATTTGAAAAAATTATTTATATTTGAAATATTAAGAGTGGATCCCCAAAACCTAATATTTTATTTTATTATTTTTATTAGTTAAATTATTATTTTATCCTATTAAATTTATTCCATGTAGATCGACCATTGACTTACCGGGTTATTTTATTACTTCGATACTCTTATACTTGTGAGTAAAGAAGCACTTTAGAAAATGAGACTTACTAAGCTTGAGGATTGCTTGGAGAAACAACAAAAATCCACTATTCTAAGCAAATTTGCATGGCAAGAGAGAAGGCAAACTTTTGTGTGTATGGGAGTGTGGGAACACAAACTGGGCGACGCATGCTGTTCCGGGCTCGCGGCCCGGTTGGGAGTACGGAGTAGCCCGCGGGGGACTAAACCGGAGAATAATGGAGTCGCCACCTGGTGTGAACCGGGACAAAGATTTAAGGCCGCACTCACCCCTCGCAAGGGAAGACCTCAAACCGTTCGGTTCAGAATGGTCCCTTACTTATGCCACTTGTAATAAAATGATTTGTGCCATAATCTTACCAAGCCTAAGCAACATATTTCCAAGGATAATTTACTCCTAAGTTTGCATGCATAGGTATAAAGCTCATATCATATAACACATTTTCATATTTGCATACAACCTATTTGCATATAATCTATGTCTGAATTCATGCATAAAGATAAATTGACATACGGAAAGCATACAATTTCACATTGGTAGACACAGAATCGCAAACAAATAACATTCTTACAAGCATGCATATTAAGGAAAGACAATTAAGCGCATAATGGAAATAGATAACTAAAGAGGTAATACAAATGCATAAGGTAAAAAGAGACAACTATACGCTAAAATAGACATGTCGTGATGTGATGCAGAAAAGATATCTAGAATTGACACGCACGTGCGTGGGCCTTTTTCCAAGTGGTACGTGGAATTGTATCCCGAGTACAGATCATACTACCGTCCATTCGGAATCGGCTATGAAATTTATATCCGGGTTTCCATCCTATATACCACGAGAAATAATGCCCAAATGCTATCATGACATGGGTACACCAATGATAATAGATCGAGCCAAGACAAGGATAGATGATGCAATCAATAGATGAAAGACGCGGCAAATATCGTGGTAAAGGTAGCCTTTTAGGCTTTTCTTCCCCCAAATGGAGAACCTTTTAGTCCAACACCATAAGCCCATTACGCTTTTCATTACAATGCGTACAAAGATAAAGACAACAATATCAGAATTCGTGTACCCGATTGAACACATCTTACATTCAACCGAATATACATCAACCGGCGCGGCAAAACATTATGGTAAAGGATTTTAACCCCTCAGAATAGGGGACCTTTAATCCAACTTACTAAGCCCATGCGCTCGATCACATAATACATATAAAAAATAAAGACAATAATATCGAACTTCGTATACCCGATTGAACACATCTTACATTCAACCGAATATACATCAACCGGCGCGGCAAAGGATCGTGGTAAAGGGTTTTAACCCCTCAAAATAGGGGACCTTTAATCCAACTTACTAAGCCCATGCGCTCGATCACATAATACATATAAAATATAAAGACAATAATATCGGCTTCGTATACCCGATTGAACACATCTTACATTCAACCGAATATACATCAATCGGCGCGGCAAAGCATCGTGGTAAAGGGTTTTAACCCCTTAAAGTAGGGGACCTTTAATCCAACTTACTAAACCCATGCGCTCGATCACATAATGCATATAAAAAATAAAGACAATAATATCGGACTTCGTATACCCGATTGAACACATCTTACATTCAACCGAATATACATCAACCGGCGCGGCAAAACATTGTGGTAAAGGATTTTAACCCCTCAAAATAGGGGACCTTTAATCCAACTTACTAAGCCCATGCGCTCGATCACATCATGCATATAAAATATAAAGACAATAATATCGAACTTCGTATACCCGATTGAACACATCTTACATTCAACCGAATATACATCAATCGGCGCGGCAAAGCATCGTGGAAAAGGGTTTTAACCCCTCAAAATAGGGGACCTTCAATCCAACTTACTAAGCTCATAGGCTCGATCACATCATGCATATATAAAAAATAAAGACAACAACATCGGACTTCGTATACCCGATTGAACACATCTTACATTCAACCGAATATATATCAACCGGCGCGGTAAAGCATCGTGGTAAAGGATTTTAACCCCTCAAAATAGGGGACATTTAATCCAACTTACTAAGCCCATGCGCTCGATCACATCATTACATAAACAAATAACATGCGAAAATCAAGTAGCGAATAATAAACAAATCAAAACAGCATAAAACGAAATATGCACCGTTTACTCAAGTGGTACGTGGAGTTGTATCCCGAGTACAGATCATACTACCGTCCATTCGGAATCGGCTATGAAATTTATGTCCGGGTTTCCATCCTATATACCACGAGAGGCGACACATTTTTCATTTTATTCAAGGGCCACAATCATGCATCAATAAACGACTCTCATGCGATAAAAATGAATAAAACAATTAAAAAAATAGATGGAAATAATAGGAAAAGTACCCTCAGGTCTAACCTTTTATGTCAACTTTCGGACTCGCGTTTCACGGCCGTCGGAAGGGCTATCACTCCGCAACTCTTCCGATTCACTGGATTAACGTCTTAGCTCGTTGTTTTGCTATTTTGGTCGCTGTTTTCCTTCCGTTTTGCTGCTGTTTTATCTGTATTTTCTGGTCACTGTTTTAGGTGTGTTAAGGCTACTGTTTTGGCTCGATTTTGGGGTATTTTCGGGGACTGTTTTAGGGTAGTTTTGGGTGCAGTTTCGGGGACTGTTTCTGGACTGTTTGTAGCTAGTTAGGGGGGCTAGGCGTGAAGTATGAGGGGGATTTGAGGACGTGTTGTTGAGTGATGAAGGGGCAGGCTTTGAAGGCTTGTTACGTGCGTGGTTCAAGGCAGTGTGAGAGGTTCTTATTGGCGTCAAATAGGGGCTGTTTTAAGGAGTGTGACGTGAAGATTTATTTGTTTATTGTGAGTGGGTGGTTTGATCTCGGTGTGTGGCCATTTTTAGGCATTGAATGTGGCTTTGTGACTAGCGTGAAAGGTGTGCAGGTCTTAGGTGGTTATTGGCGCTATTGGCTTGCGTTTTAGGGGTCTGCGTGGAGGCTATTTGCTTCAACGTGAGGTTTGTTTAGTCGCTTTAGTATGGCATGGTTGTTGGTGCTATTGGCGCTATTGGCTGATTTGTGCGTAGGTTTAGGGTTTAGGCTGAGTGAAGGAAAGCTTGCGTGAAGGCTGATGGTGGCGTTGAAGGGTGAGGTGCCTGCGTGAAGATGAGGCTTGAGGGTTGCGGCTGCTTGTAGGTGGCTATTTGATAGTGAGTGAAGGGGACGTGCGTGGCTTTTGGCTACACGTGAAGGCAGTTCAAGGCTTGAGTGCTGTGTGGTTTGTGGCAATTGGCGTGAATTGTGAGAGATTGGAGAGGGGCTTGGCTTTGGTTTTTGGGTTGTTTATATAGACAAGGGCTAGGGCTTCCCCTTGTCTCACAAGGAATAGATTGGATTTGGTGTCAAACAATGAAAAGATTTGATGATTGAGGGGACAAATTTTAGTGAATTAGGAAGGTTGAATATTTGATTTATCTTGTTTAGGCATGATATTGGTTAAGTAAGGTATATAATATTTGTGATTTATCTTAATATGTATGATTTAATTTAATGTTTTCTTTAATTTAGTATATAATATTTGGATTAGGAAGTACAATATTTTAATTTGGTATAATTATATTATGTCTTATTTAATTTGGTAAATGACTTAATTAATATTTTATTTAGTTAATATTTAATTTAATTTGGGTGTATTTTAGAGGCCATGGGCGTGTGGGCCTAGGTGGGTGTGGGCGTGGGCTTGTCTTGGTAAGCTAGGTGTTGTGTTGGTTTGGTGAGTGGGTTCGGCCAAGGTTAAATGGTTCTGGATTTTTTAGGCCAAATGTGCTTTAAAACGGAGGTCCAACGAGCGAGCTTGGAGCTAAACATGCGGATAAAATTTAACGAAATGCTGATTCCCTTCCGATAACCGTTTCTCGCAACTTCCTCGCCTAAAAAAGTAGTGCCTCCAAATGAGACTCATCATAGGGACTCACATGCAAAAATGTAATGCCTACATGGAGGCTATTTTCGTGGTTTTGGAGAAGAAGAAGAATAATGCTTCAATTTTTTTAATTCACAAATAAGATATTTTTATAATAAAAATATTATTATATTTTTAGCACATGTCAAAATTCTTTGTGCAATCCTCATCACTAGCAGAACAAGCATGAACAATGCTGATTTTTAACCTAGTTCTAGTCCTAATTTGAAAATATGCGTAACATAAAAGTTTTAGGTACGTGTCTTATCTTTCTGACGATATTAGGATCATTAAAAACAGACACCTATAACTCAAGTTATGGCCAAAATACCGAAGACTGTCATGAATGGGATAAAATGAAATGTACCCCAAAACTGCAAACATTATTCCGTGTTCCCAGAATAATTCTCACGAATAATGGACTTGCTAAAAATGCATGATTAAATATTTAATAATGTTTCACATATGCATGAAAATAATTTAATGGTCAAGTCATGATAATCAGGGTGTTATAGATATCGTGCGAAACTAGTGGTAAAGGTTATGCCAAAAAAAGAAACCACTGATTTCAATGAGATATTTTATCATGTAGTATGACTCAATACAATCAGAGTATTCTTAAATATGTGTGCAATATTTGATTTACATCTATAGCAGTTAGTGTTGAGATTTATGTCATAAGGCTTCATGTATTGTAAAATGGAATTGATTATTGTAATAATAATAAATGCATTATTCATTTTATCAAAGTTGTTTGATTTATATCGCATATTGTCTAATTGACTTGTTTACCTTGATTACTATTGTACCTTCAGACTTAGTGTATGTTTGATGCACAAGAGGGTTTATGTCTGAAGTTAGTAATCTAAATAGTCCATAGGGAGCAAACAAAGAGGGTACTTTATTTGTGATTTATCTATAGATGCGGTTCATTCTATAC
Source organism: Zanthoxylum bungeanum (assembly GCA_019454045.1). Taxonomy (NCBI): domain Eukaryota; kingdom Viridiplantae; phylum Streptophyta; class Magnoliopsida; order Sapindales; family Rutaceae; genus Zanthoxylum; species Zanthoxylum bungeanum. The sequence continues at coordinate 89,407 of SKCR01028663.1, read as the reverse complement.
TTGTATGACGACCTTGATCCGGGATCGTTCATGTAGTGACATGAGAGTGAAGACACCTTGTATGATGAGATCATATAGGACTGGACTCAGATAAATATGAATTTCTTTTAATATCCGTTAACCGAAGAAATTCATTTTATCTAATAGATGGTCATATATGGATTTGATCTTAATCCTGAGTGTACTACGAACTCCTGCATGAGAGGCTATGTCCTTTGATTTACTATGGTGAGGTTGGTGTTGCATTCCCGGCCAATAACTACGTATTTTTGGGATATGGTTTGGTGTGTAGTTGTGAACGTTTTACATAGATATGTAATTCACTCATTCTTACGAGAAGCAAAAGAATATCTTTCTTAAGAGTTGATTCGGGACTTGAACAATTTGAGCGCTCAACTTTTCTATTACGAATATAAAGTTTGATATTCATAATTGTTATGAATTAATTATTAATTTAGAATCAATGGTGCTTAAGAGACAAAATATTTAGAGGGGTTTAACAGAATTTTGTCTTCACTCTATTTATGAGATATTCGTGAAGGGCTATATCCATATGTAATGACTATATCGATGGACACCGAAGATGTTCGGTTTTATTTTATCCATCTATGGTAATGAGAGTTCAACTTCGAGTTTTTAGTGGAATAACGCAGAGTCAATAATTCGTAATATTTGATTAAAGAATTTAATTAATATTTTGGAATTATTGGAGCTCGGAACCGTAGGTCTATTTGGTCCTCGTATTAGCTCAATTAACTGTAGCAAACCTAATATAATAGATTGTCTAATATATGCTCACTTTATATTTATATATTATTAATGAGATTAATAATATTTATTGTCACAAATGAAAACTATGTTAAATAGTTTAACGTAATGTTTTATAGAATTCTTTGATTATGAGATAATCAAGTCTTAATTATGAGATAATCAAGTTAGTAATAATTATGAGATAATTACTACAACATAATTGAAAATAAATAAATCATTATTAAGATATTGATTTTTATTTACCATTGGAGATAAAGCCATATGGCTTACCATGTCATCCAAGTAATTATGTCTATTAGATGGCATGTATACACCTAATATATTTGTCATTAGCTAATTCATTCTATGTTTTGGTATGGCCTCCACATTTATGTGTTTATCATTGAAAGAAAGTATTAGATGCTTAATGACAAAGTCCTTGTCTTTAACTTATCATTTCTTATGCTTTGGTATGGCATTCACATTTTTGTGTTGGCCATTGCAAGAAAGCATTATATGTTTAATGACAAAGTTAGTTGGCTTGTGTAAGAGAATATAATCTCTACCATTTCTCTCACTTCCTAAGGTTAACATTTTGCATTCATTCACACAAGTGTTGTGAGAAAGAATTTGAGAGAAAATAGAGAGAGTTTAAACATTTAAAAGTGTTGTGAAAGTGTTTGAAATTCTAAAAAGCCAAACACCATTGTGACATCTTAATTCTCTAAATTGTTTAGAGGTTGATCTTTGTGAGTGAATCCCACACTTCGGTTGTTGGTTTCGAGTCATAGTTTGAAGATCGAGTGGGTGATCCAAGCGTTGGACACCAAATGATTGATTTCGGCTACTACATAGAGGGAGGAAGACAAAGAAAATTTTAAAGTTTCATACGGAGCCAGTGCCACCACAAGTAACTTTGCAGCGCTAAGAAAAGTCGTTTCCAATAATTGGTATCAGAGCTTAAGGTTGAAAAGTGTTCTTAACCCTTCTCCTTTAAAGTTTCAAGTTTTAATAATTTATATGCGATATAGATTATTAGAATGCATGTTGTGATGAGTAGACACAATTAGATTCATGAGATGAATGGTTTTTAATTTTCATGTGATGAATGTTTACTTTGATTCATGTGATGAATGTATTACGTTGATCGTTAATTTTTCCAGCTCTTATTTTTAGTATTGGGAATGTAAGACCATAAGGTCATATTCTTTCAAGTGTTGTAAGTTCATTTCCTTTGTAATAAGTTCATTATGTAACCCTATTTGTAACTTGTAAGAGCCAATGCCGCGAAGGACTTTTGATGGATAAAATTCAGCGAAGAACTCAACAACACTCAATGGAACAAGATTTGAAGACCAATGGATGCTTTGGATTTATTGTACTAATTAGATTAGTATAAAAAAATAAGAGCCCGGTTAACGTAATTTATGGATGTATGTAAAACTATTTTCCGTTATGAGTCCGTAAAAAAAAATGGAGACCAAAACGGAGTAAATGAAGTTCTAGTGTTCAGACAGACGTTTGAACGCAACACGAACGAAACTCCACTGGCTGAAAACGTTTGAACGCCCGTCAAACACCACACAAACATTTTTAGCCCAGACCTGGGAATATATATATGTTTTAAATTGTTTATTAACATATCATATATCCTAGGGTGCCTACTCTTGCATTTTCACATGCCATAACATGTAGATATGCATGATATTCTAGTCATAAAATATGATTTTATGTAATTTAAAAGTTAAATAAGAATATGAGATGCATGCAAACAGATTAATAAGATTAATTGGTTTAAAGTTTAAAAATTACAAATTCAAGTTTTAGAAACAAATGGACCTTATAAGTACATTATTTTCCTTGGTATATTGGATGGAAACCCAGATATAAATTCCATAGCCGATTCTGAATGGACGGTAATATGGTCTGCACTCGGGATACAATACCACGTACCTTTGGAATAAATAATTTGCTTTTATCGATTAAATGGTTTAATGAAATTTGGTCCGTTCGTTGAATTCTAAATTTTAAAACCTATTAGTGGATTAATAATTTAAGAGTTAAATTGATTAGATCATTATAACAACTTGATTCAATTAGTTTAATTAAGTTAATTGATTAGGAGAGACTAATCGGGATTAGTGAATAAAATTTTAAGAGTTAAAATTGGTTAGATCACTAAATTATCAACTAGTATTAATAAGGTTATGACTTTAGCCGAGCATAATATAAGATTCATAAGATACTAGTGAGATAGAAACCTTATGCTTCAAAATAGTGAGTGGGAGAGGGGTATACCACAATATATCCCGCGATCTCCATTATTTTCCAGAAACATGAGATTCAATAGGCGTCTCGAGACGGCTTTGCTTTCATCCCCCTACGGATGGTGTCTTTTTGGGTCAATATCAGATTTGGATTCCAAAAGGATAGGGACTCTAGATGTATCTTGTGATTTGACCTACCCTACGGCGGCACTTCATTAGTTAAGTCCAAGGGTTCCGAAATAATGGGTCACACTCACAAAGGAATGATCAAAGCTTCCTTGATCAAAATAACGGTTGTTGATTAATATAAGAATAAGAGTTATTTCAGATATATTAATCAATTGAGAATGTCTCAGTCTATCATGCGAATACTTGACCTACCCCACGACGACACTTATTTATGGGATAATAGATCATTGTGGCATAGTAATTCTTTTAGGTTTCTAATTCAAACATTGATCATACATTATGTTTAATTTTATGCCTAAATGTTTGAAAAATTTTAATATGCGACGACTGAATGTTGAATGCGCGTTTATTATTTTTTAGCCATGGCATCTGCAATAATCTCAATTCTCAAACAACAAGAAAAATTAATCGGGGATAATTATGTTAAATGGAAAAGTGACATGAATGCTATCTTGGTCTGCGAAGACATTAAATTTATCCTCATGGAGGAATTTCCTCCTGAACCAGCACCAAATGCTAGCAGAGCTGCACATAATGCCTATAATAATTGGATTAAAGCTGATGAGAAAGTCCATAGATATTTGATAGCATCCATGTCTGAGGTTCTTGCTATACAGTATGAGCTTATGGCGACAACATCAATGATTATGCAGTCATTACAGAACATGTTTGGGCAACCTTCAGACCAACAACAACATGAGGCAATAGTCTTTGTATTGACCGCTAGAATGAAGGAAGACACATCAGTCCGAGACCATTTGTTTAAGGATGATGTCTCATCTTAATATGGATGAAACCCATGGTGCACGTATCAATGTGCAAAGCCAAGCGACAATGATCAGGGAAACCCTTCCGAAGAGTTTCCTATAGTTTAAAAGCAACTGTTCTATGAATAAGTTGACTTTTACGTTGACTGAACTGCTAAATAAGCTCAAAAATTACGAGTCCGTTATGAATGGTCCTCATAGGTCCAATGACGAGGTAAATGTTGCCGAATCTTCTAAATCTGCAAAGAAGAAGAATAAATGAAATTGTAAGGCAAAGGAAAAACCAATGAAAAAGAAGAACAACAAAGGCTCTAAAAGAACCAATGACAAAGGAAAATGTTTCCATTGTGAACAACAAGGGCATTGGAAAAGGAATTGTCCAAAATACCTTGCTGAGCTTAAAGAGAAGAAGAATACAGGTAAATACAATTTACTTGTCATTGAGTCTCTTTTGGTAGAGGATGATAAATCCATATGGATTGTTGATTCTGGTGACACTAACCATGTTTGTTGTTTTTTGTAGCTACTTGACTCATGGAGGGACCTTGCTAAAGGTAGCTTCACAATGAGAGTTGGGACAGAGGATGATGTTTCATCGAAAGCAATGAGAGTTTCAAATTTGAATTTTAATAAGAGTTATTTATGTTTGAATGGTGTGCTATATATTCCTGGTTTTCGCAAGAATTTGATTTATGTAACAATTCTTATGGAATGTGGTTTTTCTATTTCATTTAATAATAAGTCAGGTATTATTAGTAGAAATGGATTAAATATATGCACGGGAAACTCCGAGAATAATTTATATGTATTAAGGCCGTTAATGCATGAATCACTGCTTAATAATGAAATGTTTAAGATTGAAAGATCTAAAACAAAACGGAAAAAGATTTCTCATGATGATACATATTTATGACACATTAGACTTGGTCACATTAACCTTGACCGGATAGATAGAATAATTAAGATAGAGTTTTAAATCAGTTAAAACTAGGTATTTTACTTGTCTTCGAATCTTGTCTAGAAGGCAAAATGACCAAAAGACCTTTTACTGGAAAAAAGATAAGAGCCAAAGAAATAATTGAGCTAATACATTCAGACGTTTACGGACCGATGAATATAAAAGCCCGAGGTAGTTATGAATACTTTGTCACTTTCATTGACGATTATTCTAGATATGGGTATGTTTACCTAATGCAACACAAATCAGATACATTTAAAAAGTTCAAAGAATATCGTGCTGAGGTTGAGAACCAGTTAGGTAAAAGCATCAAAATTCTACGATCAGATCGTGAAGGAGAATACCATGATAGAAATTTCGAGGAATTCTTAGTTGAGCATGGAATTATTTCACAGCTCAGAGCACCTGGAACACCACAACAAAATGGTGTTGCAGAAAGGAGAAATCGGACCCTACTAGACATGATGAGATCAATTTTTAGTTATAGCACTTTACCTAGTTCATTCTGGGGGTATGCATTGCAAACTGCAATGTATATCCTGAATGTAGTTCTTTCTAAGTCTGTTTCTAAGACTCCTTTAGAGTTATGGAATGGTCGTAAGCTAGTTTGTGACATTTCCGCATATGGGGGTGTCCGGCACATGTGCTTAAGAACAAGACTACTAAGTTGGAACCAAGTTCACATGTGTGCCTATTTGTAGGCTATCCTAAGGAAACTAGGGGTGGATTCTTTTATAGTCCAGAAGATACTAAAGTATTTGTGTCGACAAATGCTATTTTTCTTGAGGATGACTATATGAGAGAGTTCAAACCTCGAAGTAAAGTGTTACTTGAGGAGTTACTTACTGTTACGACCAGTATACCATTGTCAAATGTTGACAAAGACATTACATCTTCTACATTTGAAAGTCAGATACAAGTTTATCAGGATACCATACCACCTAGACGTAGTGGGAGGGTTGTAAGACAACCTAAACGCTATCTAGGAAATGGTGAGGTGCAAGTTGTTGCATCTTGTGATGGTATAGATGATCCATTGACCTATCGTAGTGCAATGGAAGATACTGATAAAGAGGAATGGCTCAAAGCCATGAACCTCGAGATGGAGTCTATGTACTTTAACTTAGTCTGGGAACTTGTAGACCAACCTGATGGGGGTAAAACCCATAGGTTGCAAGTGGATCTACAAGAGAAAAAGAGGAATAGATGGGAAAGTACAGACTTTCAAGGCTAGACCAGTGGCAAATGGTTATACCTAGAAAGAGAGAGTTGACTATGAAGAAACTTTATCGCTAGTAGCCATGCTTAAATCCATCAGGATTCTTCTTTCCATTGTCGCATGTTATGACTATGATATTTGGCAAATGGACGTCAAGACTGCATTCTTGAATGGCAATCTTGATGAGAGTATCTATATGGTACAACCATAGGGGTTCATTACCCAAGGTCAAGAGAAAAAAGTTTGCAAGCTGTAAAGGTCCATTTATGGACTTAAACAAGCATCTAGATCTTGGAACATAAGGTTTGATACTACGATCAAGTCTTATAACTTTGAGCAAAACATCGATGAGCCTTGTGTCTACAAGCGCATCATTGATGGGAATGTGGTTTTCCATGTGTTATACATTGATGATATTTTACTCATTGGGAATGATGTAAAGATATTATCCAACATGAAAATCTGGCTAGCTAACCAATCCAAATGAAAGATTTGGGAGAGGCAAGTTATGTACTTGGGATCCAGATCATTCGGGATCGCAAGAAACGACTGTTAGTAATATCTCAAGCATCTTATATCGACAAGATTCTTGTACGATTTGGGATGCGGAATTCCAAGAAAGTTAATTTACCTTTCAGGCATGGAATTCATTTGTATAAGGAACAATCTCCTAAGACACCTCGGGGGTTTGAGGAGATGAGACATATACCATATGCTTCAGCAGTTGGAAGTCTTATGTATGTTATGTTATGCACGAGACCAGACATTTATTTTGCAGTGAGAGTAGTCAGTAGGTTTCAATCCAACCCAGGATTAGATCATTGGGTAGCGGTGAAACATATTCTCAAGTATCTTTGGAGAACGAGAAATATATGCTGGTATATACAAGTCAGGATATGATTCTGAGAGGATATACAGACTCTGATTTTCAGACGGATGTCGATTCTAGGAAATCAACATCTGGATCAGTGTTCACCATAGGTGGTGGGGCTATAGTATGGAGGGGCATAAAGCAATATTGTATTGATGACTCCACCATGGAGGCTGAATATGTAGCAGCTTGTGAAGCAGCTAAGGAAGCGGTCTGGTTTTGTAAGTTCTTGGCAGATCTGGAAGTTGTTCCAGATATGGATAAAACGCTCACACTTTATTCTGATAATAGTGGTGCAGTGGCGAACTCCAAAGAACCAAGAAGCCACAATAGGGGTAAGCATATTGAGAGGAAATATCACCTTATCAGGGAGATAGTGCAGAGAGGAGATGTCATTATCACGCAGATTCCATCCGTAGACAACCTGGCTGATCCGTTTACAAAGACCTTATCAGATAAAGTGTTTGAAGGTCACCTAAAGGGTTTAGGATTACATGACATGTCCCATATGCTCTAGTCCAAGTGGGAGATTGTTCGGATTTATGTCCTAAACTTCATATATTGTAAAACGGAATTGATTATTGTAATAATAATAAATGCATTATTCATTTTATCAAAGTTGTTTGATTTATATCGCATATTGTCCAATTATTTTCTTTACCTTGATTACTATTGTACCTTCAGCCTTAGTGTATGTTTGATGCACAAGAGGGTTTATGTCTGAAGTTAGTAATCTAAATAGTCCATAGGGAGTAAACAAAGAAGGTACTTTGTTTGTGGTATATCTATAGTTGCGGTCCATTCTATACTTGTATGACGACCTAGATCCGAGATCGTTCATGTAGAGACATGGGAGTGAAGGCACCTTGTATGATGAGATCATATAGGACTGGACTCAGATAAATACCAATTTCTTTTAATATCCGTTAACCGAAGAAATTCATTTTATCTAATAGACGGTCATATATGAATTCGATCTTAATCCTGAGTGTACTACGAACTCCTGCATGACAGGCTATGTCCTTTGATTTACTATGGTGAGGTTGGTGTTGCATTCCCGACCAATAACTACGTATTTTTGGGATATGGTTTGGTGTGTAGCTGGGAACGTTTTACATAGATGTGGAATTCACTCCTTCTTATGAGAAGCAGAAGAATATCCTTTTTAAGAGTTGATTCAAGACTTGAACAATTTGAGCACTCAACTTTTCTATTACGAATAGAAAGTTTTATATTCATAATTTTATGAATTAATTGTTCATTATAGAATCAATGGTGCTTAAGAGACAAAATATTTAGAAGGGTTTAACGGACTTTTATCCCGGCTCTATTTATGAGATATTCGTGAAGGGCTATATCCATATGTAATTACTATATCGATTGACACCGAAGATGTTTGATTTTATTTTATCCATCTACGGTAGTGGGAGTTCAACTTCGAGTTTTTAGTGGAATAACGCGGAGTTAATAATTCGTAATATTTGATTAAAGAGTTTAATTAATATTTCGGAATTATTGGAGCTCGGAACCGTAGGTCTATTTGGTCCTCGTGCTAGCTCGATTAACTGTAGCAAACCTAATATAATTAGATTGTCTAATTATATGCTCACTTTAATATTTATATATTACTAATTAGACTAATAATATTTATTGTCACAAATGAAAACTATGTTAAATTAGTTTAACTTAATATTTTCTAGAATTCTTTGATTATGAGATAATCAAGTCTTGATTATGAGATAATCAAGTTAGTAATAATTATGATATAATTACTACAACGTAATTGAAGGTAAATAAATCATTATTAAGATATTGATTTTTATTTACCATTGGATATAAAGTCATATGGCTTACCAAGTCATCCAAGTAATTATGTCTATTAGGTGGCATGTATACACCTAATATATTTGTCATTAGCTAATGCATTTTATTATTTGGTATGGCCTCCACATTTATGTGTTTGCTATTGAAAGAAAGCATTAGATGTTTAATGACAAAGTCTTTGTCTTTAACTTATCATTTTTTTTGCTTTCGTATGACATTAATATTTTTGTGTTGGCCATTGCAAGAAAGCATTAGATGCTTAATGACAAGGTTAGTTGGCTTGTGTAAGAGAATATAATCTCTACCATTTCTCTCACTTCCTTAGGTTAACATTTTGCATTCATTCACACAAGTGTTGTGAGAAAGAATTTGAGAGAAAATAGAGAGAGTTTAAACATTCACAAGTGTTGTGAGAGTGTTTGAAATTCTAAAAAGCCAAACACCATTGTGACATCTTAATTCTCTAAATTGTTTAGAGGTTTGATCTTTGTGAGTGAATCCAACACTTCGGTTTGTTGGTTTCGAGTCATAGTTTGGAAGATCGAGTGGTTGATCCAAGCGTTGGACACCAAATGATTGATTTCGGCTACTACAATAGAGAGAGAAGACAAAGAAAATTTTAAAGATTCATACCGGAGCCAGTGCCACCACAAGCAACTTCCGCAGTGCTAAGGAAAGTCGTTTCCAACAGTTAGATATGAAGATAAATTTTCTTCATGGAGAACTTGAAGAATAGATTTAAATGCTCCAACTAGAAGGATTTATAGAAGAAAGAAAAGAGAACTTAGTTTGCAGGTTGAACAAATCTTTATACGATCTTAAACAGACGCCGATGTGCTTGAATGTGATAATGATTTCATTATTTTACTATTGTGCGTAGACGACATGTTGGTAGCAGGCCCCAACAAAGATCAAGCCTAAGAGTTGAGGCACAATTAGCTAGATAGTTTGGTATGAAGGACTTGGGACCGACAAACAAGATTCTAGAGATGAAAATTTATCGATATAGAAATAACTAGAAGATTTGGCTTTCTCAAAAGAACTAATTTAGGATAATCTTGTGGCGCTTCAATCTGCATTATTATAAGCCAATATCTACCTTTCGTCGTATTAATTTCAAGTTATCCTCTAAGATGTGTCCTATTAATGAAGCAGAGAGGAATGAAATGTTTCGAATACTGTATGCATCAGCAGTAGGAAGTTTGATATTTGTTATGATATGTACAAGATCGGATATTGCACAAACAGTGGGAGCAGTTAGTCGGTACATGATGAATCCTTGTAGAAAGCATTAGGGTTGTGTAAAAAGGATCCTAAGATATATTAAGGGTACCTAAAATGTTGCATTATGTTATGGAGGATCAGATTTTACTGTCAGGGGCTTTGTAGATTCAGATTTTACATGGGATCTTGATAAAATAAAATCCACTACATGCTATGTGTTTACACTTACAATACGAGTTGTAACCCGGGTTTCGAAATTAAAAACTATCATGGCACTATCTATGACAGAAGCAGAATATATGGCAGCTACATAAGCTTACAAGGAAGTTATTTAGATACAAAGATTGTTGACAAATTTTTAAAGTGTAGATCCTTACATGGCCTAGCAGAAATGGAAGCAACATGGCAATGGCGAAGAGAAAAAGATGATGTGGTGTGGAGATTTGATTGATAATCAATGAAATCTCCAAGTGGGAGAATCATTGAGTCAAATTAGGTGGTTGTTTGGTGCAATCATATTTGACAAATAAATATTTGCATTAAATGTAATTGGTTGGCATTAAATGCAATTGTATGGTTAGAGGAGTGCAAAATTTGCCTATAAATAGCTCCATTTGTGAGAGCTTAAGGTATCCAAAAATTTGAGATCTTCATTCATTAGAGTGATTTGAGAGAATTAAGTGTATCGAGATTTTTGGGTTAGGAGATAAATACTCCAATATTTATATTCTTCATTTCATTAATAAAATATTATCATTCTGTCTTCGCCGGTGGATATAAACCACGTATATCGTTGTATCTTATCTCATTTTATTCTCAATATTTTTCTCATTTTCATTTTAGCTGTGACCCAGCTTCGCCATAGATACCAATGAGAAACTTCTCCTCCAATGGAAGTTCGCCACGTCCCATGGTGCCATACATGTCGTGTAGCATCAATCCCGATCGTATTTATGTTCGATTAATGAATACGAGCAATACCATTTTCCATAATATTACTAATTTAATGGAAGCACCTCTTATCTTTATATACGTATTCGATCTAATTTCGATTAGATTGATTAGATTGAAACTAAATCTAGTTTAGTGATATGTATATATATTAAACAAAGACCCTAGGATTTACAACGTAGTGCGCAGTTACAATATAGTTTGTAATTGACATTGGGAAGTGTCACTATAAGTTGTATATCTTTAAATTAAGTTCGTGGTCAAGATTTACTGATACGGGTCGGTTAGCAAAATCCATTGAGACCAGTACATGTCGTATATCGGACTTGGTCCGATGGTTTATCCCAATGAACCATGAGTCTTGGGAGACTCGTATAGACATGTAGGTATTTATTTGATATACTGTAACATCCCAGATTTTCAGGAATGTTCTAGAAGTTTTTCGGAACGATGTTTTAGTCTTGGATCATGATAATAATGAAAAATAAGAGTTCGAGCGATGTTATATGAGTTGGAATAATAGATTATGAATTTTCGTCGCGTTGGAAAACGCGTGGGATCAAAAGTCAGTTACGCGATTTTCGTAAAACGCGTAAAGTTTGAGGTTTTGGTCACGAACAGAGCAAACAAACTCCGATCAAGCTGCTTTTTGGACCGTCGGTCTCTTTTTTCCGAGATGAACAACGTTCGTGTTGAACACTTTTCGAGAATCGCATCATAAAGGCTCCGAAATTGCGATATTCCAGAAGGTTTCAGAATAGGGGATGATTTGTAACTTTCGCAGGGGCTTATGTGATATTTTCCTGGGCAGTATATAAAGCCCTCAAGTTTCCTTAAATAAAAAAAAATGGGAAAATAAACCAAACTAACCCTATGCCCCCCACGACCCATTCTCGCCCAAGGAGAAAGATTGGTCGCGTCGGCGGCCTGCCGGCCACCACCGGCCGGCGCGACCGTCCAGATTTGTTTTCTCGGCCACCGTGCAGCTGCTGGTGGCCGGCGACGAGGCTGAATCGCCGGCGGCAGCGAGAAACAGTGGAGGGAAGTCGCGCATGTGAGAAGGTCGATCCTGGCTCGTCGGGTCGTTTCACGAGCCGTGCCATCTGCCAAATCGAAGCTCTCGGAGAGTACTACGAGTATGTGAAATCGGATTCGCCGAACAGCGGCCGGAATCACGCAAAATGAGGAAAAAAGCGTTGGTGAACAGTAAACTCATGTTGAACGGTAGCTCCGATCGGAATTCCGTCGACACCAGAGCGTTCGTATGGCCGGTGGGAGTCCGAATATGGCCTAAAAATTTTGGTACAACTCTCCGTTTAGAATTTGATATTTTAAAGTGTATCGTTTTATATTCGGATGTTTCTGGTAGTTTCGTAATTTAGCGAATTTCCTTGAAATGAATTGGATATGTTTTAATATATTAAAATGATAAATGTGGTAGAATCCGGGGAGAATCGGACGAGATATGATCGATCCGGTAGATTTAGCGAGATTCCGGTAAAACGGTGTTTCTCGCTCGACTGAGCGTAGATGGTCGTAAACATAGTTATAATGTAAATGTGGCATCGCGAGGATAATTAAGTAATTTTGGAATAGTTCAGAGGGTTCGAGACTCATCCGTGGCGTTTGCGGAAACTTTTCCGCAATTTTTGCCGCACATGTGTAAAATGAGAATAAGACTCTTTTAGCTAATCTAGAATAGCAAGTAAGTATGTATTAGAGTAATGGAGTTTAGATCGCAGTTTCAGGGATGATTCGGGTGTTCCGGGAAGCCCGTAGTTGTTTTAGATAAGTTGGAAGTTTCCGCAAATAGCGGTACTAACCTTGCGTTATTACTTGTTTGACAGATCGGACCCGGATCGCGAGCATTCGCTTAACCAAGTAAGTAGCTCATGCCTCGAGTACTTAAGAAATTTATCGCTGTTCGAAAGATGTAATAAAATAAAATTGTATATTGTTACAAACATAAAACCTATGTATATATAGATATATAAAGATGAATGTAGGAAAAATAAGCAGACATATGAGTAAAGATAAACATGAGTATAAAAAAAAGTAAGGAGCTGCATATCTAGGTATAAACCAGTATGTGTATATGTATACAGATAGATAAAGTATATAAATGATGCTATGTGTATGATTATACTTAAATAAGACTTGGGTATGGGGGATGTAGAAACTACACCCTAGGGAATGTGATTAAAGTTATAAATGAGATAAACACATATGAACTGGTGTTATGAAGGAAAGTTTGTAATTATGCATTATACAAGAATATTAGCAACATGAGTAAAGATACGAGTATGTAAAGTGATAAAAGCATAAATGAGCAGTATATATATAGCACGAAAATGTATAAAAGACTATGACATGAGATTCTTGAGTATAAGTAGATAGTTAGGAAAAAACGAATCAGTTTAAAAACTAAGATATTGTAACTTGTTTACGTTTGATGTTTGATGTAGTAGAAGAACTTCGATTGTGTGTGTATGAATATAAATTATGCAATATACGGTTTGTGAGCCATTAGCACGGTAAGTTATAAAGGTAAGCTAAGTTATGATGGTTGAATGTGTGCATGTATAGATAAATATAGATGTGTATGAATGTAAGATAAATTTAGCATGTTTTGGTTTGAACAAGCATCCTGTTGATATTTGAGCATATAGTTTTTAAGAACGTTATAGAGGAAGTCATGACTAGAGTAGAGAGAAGCATGAGAAATGCATACATGCATGTGCATGGGTGGGTGTGTTTAAGTTTTCAGCAGTTGAGCAAACAATAACAATGTTTTCAATAATTTCAAATGTTTTAAAGAGAGATTTCATTTGCTTTGAAAAGTATTGTATTTCAGAAAATGTTTCTTTCTACAGTTTTGAGTAACAGATTATGGTTTTGTGGTTTTCGGGGCATGAGGTAAAAACTCACCCCAGTATATAACTTGAGATACAATTCGGAATTGACGGATAATTTAGAATTGACGGATATAGACACATGTGCACATGTGGAGGACTGATGGGACGCTCTCAGATCCTCGAGTAGGACTAGGGGCTACAGGGTCCCGAAATCCTGATTTTCAGAGATGCCCAGTTGAGTTATGGTCCTGGGCATCGAGTACACCCAGTTGAGTTATGGTCCTGGGTGTAGAGAGACGTCCAGTTGAGTTATGGTCCTGGACGTAGAGCAGTTTTCAGATTTCCAGTACACAGTTTTCAGACTTTCAGTGTTTAGATTTCAGAAACCAGATTTTCAGCACACGATTTTCAAATCATCAGAACATGGTTTTCAAAAGTTAGACCTTAGAAAGCAGTTTTCAGAAACCAGATTCTAGAAACAATTTTTAGATCTCAACTTTCAGATACAGTTTTCAGAAAGAGCCTTTTAAAAAAAAAAAGTTTTCCGAAGCATCGGTTTTATAAGAGATTCAGAATTTTAAGACAGAAATCAGTTTTCGAGTAATGTTTTCAACAAAGAGTTCTTCAAAAAAGGTTTTCACAAAATATGTTCTAAAAGCATAGCATGTTGAAATAAAGCATGATTTGTAATTACTGCGCATAAATCATATATTCTGGTAGGTCATATGAGATGCATATAGATGTTATTAATGCATGATTATATGATTTCATATTCATGATTATATGGTTAACTTTGTGCATCACATATTCATATAGAGTTAGCAATTTGTAAGGTACGAGTGCATAGTAGCATGATCTTATTTTAATGTATGTATATCAAGGATGATTGTATAAGTTGCTTGCTTACTTGGAAAGAACATACTGTAAGAATGCTAGTTCATGATGAAATGATAACATATGCATGTAATCATGAATAGTGATAGTGGATTAGGTAATTAACAGAATTAAGATTTTAACAGTCTGATTTGATGATATTTCAAGATAATGAAAGAAAGAAAGTTACAATAAATATCTGAACCAGGTTAGTGAAGAGTATAGAAAGTAAGCAAGAATCAGTGTAGCGCAGCAAAAACATGATAAGTCTTATATATTATGACATAGAAACTTAATATATATATATATATTATATATATATATATATTATATATATATATATATATAATATATATATATATATATAATTACCTATAGTTTACAGATGTTTGGTAAAGTATATAGCAAATAAGAGTAGCACCTGATGATCAGTTAAAGTAACATGTTTGTGAAAGGGTTAGGAAATAGATAATTCATTCGGACTTCATAGTTATTTGCATGGTTACTTACTGAGTCATTATGACTCACGCCACAACAGTTTGTAGTTTTACAGGTTAGTAGCGGTTATTTGAATCAGCGGGAATTCAGTGAAGACTTTGAAGACAGTGGATCGCCCAAATTGCAGTCAAAAGAGTTTTTGAGTCCTGGGTCGAGTTATGGGTCCTCACGGCCCTTGTCCTTGTATTTTATTTGTATTTTATATGTATAAGTCATGTAATAGCGTAGTTTTATTTTGAATTCTGGCCGGAGGCCAAGTGATTTACTTTTGTTCATTGAGTTCAGGCCTGAGGCCTAGTGATGTAGCATATTTGTTGAGTTTGTTTGAGCAGATTGTCTCATGGTGCTGGCTATAAGCCAGGTTGCATGATGTTACGAATACATCATGCCGAAATTTCGTTAGAATAAGAGGCTTATGGAGGTAGGGTTAGCCTGTCTCCTGCCGGTAGCATCATGGCCTAGGCGGGATGTTACATATACACTGAACGACTCATCGAAGATTTCCTAATAGATGGTACACCAACGTCAATAGGAATATTCTCGGGTTGAGTAGCATAATGATTCTTTGACTTGAGATACCACTGTGGATATATGAGTTATCATCCACACTTAGATGACAGTCACGTCACTGATCTATTTAGATCAGACCTCCGCCTGTTCATTGGGTGTGGACTCGTGCTCATGATATCTTGTGTGTATCAAGAAATGATCTGTCAGTTCTGTGTACAGAGTATAGGTAGTCCAAATGTGATTAGCAATCTATTAAATCTATGGCCATAGTATACTTCGAAAGTAAGTTCCGAATTTTATTTAGAGATTGCTAATTGATACGTCGACGGGATTATTCCTATAGAGATTTGACGTTTATATCTATATCTCTGGGATAATCCGGATACTTGTGACGGACAGATTATACATATGCAGTGACCTCGACCTGTATGATTTAGCGAGTTTATCCGTGGTCGTCATAATTTATGGATGGGTGAATTATGGACACGAAATTAGATTTCGTGACAGATATGCCTGAATCTAGAGAGTCTCACTAATGAAATATACTTGTAGATCACTAGGGCAACTGTTATAAATAATACGGATTATTTATAACTCGTTTAACGGTTAAACGAAAAATATATGCAATCGGGACCTAACGGTCATTTCCGAATTAATGTGTATTTGTAAATATTAAATACACATTAATTAAATATCAAATTGTGATATTTAACATATATCATTAATATATGTATTTGAGATATTTAATGTAAATATAATACATATATTTGAGATATTTATATTTATTATTTAATTATTTAATTGTTAAATAATTAATTAATTAATATTAGAAATATCTTTGTAATGATTTATGCTTTATTAAAGTTTGTAAACGGCTTAATGTCATTGGAACACATTTATTTGCTTTATTAAAGTAAATGAAAAGGTGGACTAATGGTATTTAAACAAATTAAAATAATTGTTATTTTTATTTGTTTTAATTAGTGGCATTTACGTAAAAAGGAAAAACAAAAAGGCAAAAGTTGTTTTTGTTTTTCAATAAGTTTCCAGAGAGCAAAAATTGAAAACACAAGTTACAATATTTTACAAATGAAAGTTGGAGAGAAAAACCATGGAGGAGAAAAGAAAAACTTAAAGAAAATGGTATTTTGTAAGTATTTTCTCATTTCCTTCAACTTGAAAAATGTTTCCATGTTTCTAAGCTTCAACATGTGTTGCTTAGAATTTTCTCTACTCTTTAATTATGTAAATTGAATGATTGGAAACTTGTTGGAAAGATGTTTGCATGTATGATTAATTTATTTACTTATTATTGTAATTAAGCTTAATAAATTGATTAGAAAATTAAAGTTGTCATTCTAGAGTTAATTAGCAATTCATAATTAACCTAGAATTGTTCTTGATTAATTTCATGAGGGTGAGATTTAATTGGTGTGGTAATTTGAAGATTAAAGTATTGAATTTTATCAATTTAATGTAAATTGTCCAATTTGAGTAATTTATGAAATTAGGGTTCTTAACCCATTCAAATTTTGTGGATTTTCATATATATGATATAATTTGATGTATAATTGATGTGTGTCAAATTTGGGATTAATTGGATTTGATCTTGATGTGTTTTGAACAAATTGGGTCAAATTGTAATTAATGAAAAGTTCAGGGGCTGTTTTGTAATTCTGGAAAATTACTGGGCAGTTTGCGCAAATCTGGAAAAGTTTCTGGTTTTGTTGCAAAATTGTAAAAATTATTTTGGGATTGATTTGGAATCAATAAAAAATGTAATTGACATATTTAAAACTAAAATGATTAAATTACAAAACGTTGGGGTCTTATTGTAATTAATGATAAATCTGATTTTTCTGATAAAAATTTAATTTTTATTTATTGAGTAATTTGAATAAATTAGTTTATTTTAATTGCCAAAGAAAAATATTTATCAGAAATTATTTCGGAGTGAAAATACGCGAAAATGGTGAAAAACGGCGTTACAGGATAACGGTAGCCCAAACAATGAACTGGTCACTGTTCGGGCGCCTACGTATTGTCCAAATGTTTTAGGGGCTGACCCGGGCAGTCCCCATGAGCATTGGTTGGTCGGTTCGGCCGGAAACGCGTTTTATGCTATTTTGCGGAAAAACGTTTTCGTAAAAATTTCGCGGTGTTTCTATATTATTTATATCGTTATTTGATATCGAATAAATATGTTTAGGTGAAATATGAATGAATTATTAATATTTGATATTGAATAATTTATTCGTAAGTTTAAAAATTTTAAACTACGATTTCACCCGAACCGTGTTCCTTCCGATGCGCATCTCTGATTTGACCCCAACATGTCGTTGCCTATGCATGGCAACGGGCCGGGCTCGGGCCGGGCCCAGGCCTGATTTTTTATTTATAAATAAAAAAAATTAATTATATAAATATATATATATTATATAAAAAAAAATATTTAATTATTTATTTTAAGTCCGGACCTGATTTTTTTATTATAAAAAATTATAAATATAAAAAATTATTTTAAAATATATATATTTTATAAATTAAAATATTTATTTATTTATTTTAAGCCCGGACTCGATTTTTTTATTATAAAAAATTATAAATAAAAAATTTATTATAAAAATTTATATATTTTATAAATTAAAATTTTTTTATTTATTTTAAGCATGGGCCGGGCCTAGACTTTTTGGGTGAAGCCCGGCCCGGACCGGGCCAAAGTCCCACCCGGATCGGGCCGGGCTTCGGGCTTTTCTGGCATGCATATCGTTGCCAACGTAGGGAGCGAATTTCTTGCCCAATTCTTGAATGTTCTCTGCTGCCACCGGCTTGAGAAGCATCCTTAAAGTACGCCACCTGGAGAGGTAAGATTTTATGTTGGCGCGTTCAAATTGGATATATCAGGGATTCAGAATCAACCGTTGGATGGAAAATTATAGAGGGCTGTGATTTTAATTCGATAATATAATGTAGTGGGACCACATATATTATCGAAATCGAATAATATTTGTTTCTTTTTGTGGCAGCCACATTGAAAGCAAATGTGCAGAGTGCAACTTTCTTTTTGACGACACCCGACCAAGATACACCAAGAGTGTCACTGTCTTGTTTAGAAGCATTTAAGCCGGATTTTGCTTACATATAAATCGGATGAAGTCACAAGCCATACTTGCATGTTTATTTTCCAAAAAAATAAGAAGTTTGCATATGAAAGATAATTTTAATTTATTAGGTGAAACAATAAAAAGTGAGAATATATTTTAGAATGTAAATAGGAGCACCCATTGAAAAGTAGATTTTAGATCTTGATGTTACATTGGTTACGTGTGCATTTACAGCAAATCAATTTCATATCGGTAGCAATGTTCTCCCCAAAAGGGAATGATTGTGAGAATATGTGTTCGAGTCCATGTAGGGGTAGAGACTTCTGCAAGGATTCTTGTCTCCCAAATTAGAAGTAGATTTTTCCCCAATTAATTGAGTGAGAGTAAATATTTTCGATATGGAAGTTTAGTTCTTCTCTTCATAAACGTAGATTTCAGTGTGTTATAATTGTATGTATTTAGTGTACCGGTAAATCTCGGATTATATATCCATAGAGTTGTAATATATTCAAAAAAAAAAAACATGTGTGATTTTTTATTATAATCTTGATAACATCTAGTTAAGTTGGCTTGATGGTATCACATGATAACTTAATAACCTTATAAAAAATTACAAGTTTGAGGTTTAAGTCATCATGTCCGGAGTGAATCTCCTTATGAGGACAATAACCTCATAAAAAAGGTGTAGTGTCCAGCTGGAGGTGCATCTGGCTTAATGTAGAAAATTTTTCTGCATCAAGCCAAACCCACCGAAAGTTGATCAACTTACGATGGGTTTTGTAGTTTGTTGATATATTTTATTCTTTGCTTGAATTTTGAGCCATAACTTTGGATATAAATAAGGAGCTCATTTGAGAGCTCAAACCATCCCCAACAAGTAAGCTTCAAGTAAAGAAAGCTTAGAGAGTGCTCCAAGTAAGAGAGCAAGATCCTGGAAGCTTCATGTAAAGAGACCTCGTAGAGAGTGTAGTTAGTGTGTGAGATTTTTTTGTACAAATTTTGTAATACTTGTAAATTATATTCAAGTAGCAATATAGAGTATTTATTTTTCCTCATAAAATACTTTTAAGTAATCAGAGAATCACAACAAGTAGTATCAAGAGCTTTTGGTTATACGTTGGGGATCCTAAAGGTGAAGAACGAAACATGGTTAAAAAAATTTGGGTTTCAGGAAAGTTCTTAAAGATAATTTTGAGCATACCATCAGCGTGTTCACGTCGAGATGAGCACGGTAGAATTTTTCTGCAGTCAAACCGACACCAGAGGAAGTTTCACGCACGCCACAAACCTTCCAAATAGAAGAACATGCGCCCTCCGTCACTCCACGCTCTTCATGCACGTTCAGAGGTAGAAGACGCCGAAGTGTTCACAACGTCAGCACTTCAAGTACAGTCAGCTCACACGTCATCATCGCATCATCATTTCTGATACAGTCAGTTGCCACATTAGTATTTCTGGTCCAGTTAGCTGCCACATCATTATTTCCGATCTAGTCAGCTCCCACGTCAGCATTTTAGGTCCAGTCAGCTGCCACATCATCATTTACGATCCAGTCAGCTGCCACGTTAGTATTTTCGGTTCAGTCAGTTGCCACATCAGCATTTTCGGCCCAGGCAACTGCCACATCATCATTTCTAATCCAAACAACTGCCACGTCTCGTCCAATCAACTACTACATCATCGACATGTCAGCACTTCTGATCCAGTTAGCAGCCACATCATCAATTCCGATAGAGGCAGCAGCCTCGTCATCTAACACATCAGCATTCATGGTAAATTCATTGAGCTCTCTAAAGTTTCTGAAATTTACAGTTTGACCCCAGAAGTTTCAGAAATTTATAAATCAGCATTGTGTCGGATTTGGACCAATGCAGAGTCAAATCCATCATTTTCGACCATTCAAGACGTAATGGTGACCTCTAATTTGTGAAAATAACCCCAATTTTATTTTATTTTTATTATAAACTTTACACTTAAAATAGAAATGAAAGATTCATCTTCTGGTGCAATGATCAAGCTAACTGCAACAAATTACTCCCTCTGGAGGCCTCAGATGATAGATTTTTTACACTATAAAGATATGTTCGATATAATCGAGGAGAAGAGGGTGTGATCAGATTCTGTCAAAGAGAGTGATTAGAATAAACTCAACAGAATTCTCGATCAGATTATGCAGTGGATTGGTCACAGCGTCTTCCACCACATAGCACATGATATATATGCTTACGAAATATGGATGAAGCTGGAAGGCATGTACCACGCCAATACTACTTGGAATAAAGCCCTATTAATGAGGCATTTGGTGAATTTGAAGCTATGAAGTGAAACTTCTATTGCAGAACACACCAATGAGTTCCAGAGATTGGTGTATCAATTTTCTGCAGTAGACACACAGTTGGGAGATGAAGTGCAAGCCCTCATACTACTCAGTTCTATTCCTAATAGTTGGGAGACATTGGTGGTTATTTTTAGCCATTCGGCTCCATAAGACAAACTTACCATGTCAATGGTAAAAGATTCTATGTCGAATGAAGAGTCCATGAAAAAAGACGTTGGCTCATAACAAACAAAAGTCTTTGTCACATAGACTTGAGGAAGAGAAATAGATAGAGGAAGAAGCACAACCAAAGGTAGACCCTCATATGGAATGATGTCTACCTATAAGTGCTACCATTATGGAATATGATGCCATTTAAAGAAGAATTTCTAAAAATTACAACGAGAACAGGGCCAAGGTGATTTCTAACCAAAGAATAACGAAAGAGAAATACTAGTGGTTGTCCAAGAAGATGTGGTCATATGCTCCATGCAGAAATAAACATGTCTACACACCGCAACCCAAGATGTTGAATGTATAGTAGATAATGCAGCATCCCACCATGTCACTTCTCACATAGATTTCTTCACAACATATAAAGCATGAGACTTGGTTCAGTGAAGATGGGAAATATCAGTTCCTCTGAGATAGTAGGAATTTGTGATATTCAGTTGCAGATAAATATTCGGTATACATTTACCTTGAAGGATGTCCTTCATGTTTCAAAACATCGGCTGAATGTACTCTCGAGGATAGCCCTTGACAAACAGGGCCATGATAGTCAATTCAGAAATGGCATATGGAAAATGACAAAATGTGTCATGATTGTCGCTCGATGACATGTTTGTGGAACACTATACAAGACTCATGTAAGGATTTGTGCAAACAGCCTCAATGTAGCTGAAAATGGGCTTCTCAAAATCTGTGGAACTAGAGACTCGGTCACATGAGTGAGAGATGGATGTCTACCCTGACCAAGAATGAGCTTATCAATGATGTTGCACTAAATCCTTACAACTACTGTTTGTTTGGTAAGCAACATAGAGTGTCATTTAATTTCTTTTCAAATAGAAGATCAAAGTTGCTCAGACTGGTGCACTCTGATCTTTGTGGTCCCTTGGAGGTTGATTCATCGGGCAGTAACAAGTATTTTCTGACTTTCATTGATGATGCTTCTCGTAATGTGTGGGTGTATTTCCTCAAGATGAAGGGTCACGTCTTCAAATATTTCAAATTGTTCCACGCCATGGTAGAGTGTGAAATATAGAAGAAACTGAATTGTCTTCATACAAATGATAAATACAAGTATAATTCCATGGAGTTTGATGCCTACTATAGGAGACACGGCATTCGACATGAGAGAATTGTTCCACGCACCCCACAAAATAATTATGTAGCTGAAAGAATGAACCGTATCATTATGGAGAAAGTTATAAGCATGATTAATATGGCTAATATGCCAAAACCATTATGGGGAGAAGTTGTTCGTACCACATACTACCTTATCAACATATCATCATATGTACCGTTAAATTTTGAGATTCCGAAGAAAGTGTGGTCTGGTAAGAATCCATCATACTCTCATATTAGAACATTCAGTTGTTTATCCATTGCACACGTATCCAATGAGCTCAGGAAAAAGCTCCATGCAAGGATTACTCCATGTATATTCCTAAGCTATGGAGATAAAGAGTTTTGATACATATTATGGTATCTGAGGGAAAATATGATCATCGGAAGCCAGAATGTAGAGTTTCTTGAAGACCGGGCAATTAAAAACACTGAAAAGCCCATGATGTTTTCCAATTTCAATGTCAATAAAAATCCAGACCATAATATATGGTGCATGGTGAAATTCCAAAAGCAGAACTAGATGAGGGAAATGAGGATGTTGAGCATGGTGAGATACAGCCTGCTCCATTGAAAGTTATAGAAAGAAGTGTTGAGCAGGGGGAGCCATAACCCACTCCAATAGAAATTACAAGATCATCCAAAGATTTGGATGATGACAGACCTCATGAAACTGGTGTACATCAGACAAGAAGATCTGAGTGAGGCATGATTCCATCAACCAGATATTCGGAATCCAAATATATTATGTTTACAGATAGAGGGAGCCAGAGAGTTTCCCACAATGTAAGAAGACACTGAGGATTAAATGGGTGAAGAAAATGAACACAGAAGAGTATTGTGCAGAGACATAATGAAGTGTGTTGTGCAGAGACACAACTAACATATCAACAAATGTGGTCACTCGGGACAAGCTAGAGTTGTGCAGAGACATAGTCGAGATAGTTTTCAGATAATGATTATTTCAGATACAGCTGGATGGGAGAATTGTAGTATCTAGTTGGAGGTTCATTTGGCTTAATGCAGAAAATTTTTCTGCATCAAGCAACTTTCAGTGGGTTTTGTAGTTTGTTGATATATTTTTTTCTTTTCTTAAATTTTGAGCAATAACTTTGGCAATAAATAAGGAGCTCATTTGAGAGCTCAAACCACCCCCAACAAATAAGCTTCAAGTAAAGAAAGCTTAGAGAATTGCTCCAAGTAAGAGAGCAAGATCCTGGAAGCTCCATGTAATGAGAGCTTGATAGTTAGTATAGTTAGTGTGTGAGGTTTTTTTCGTATAAGTTTTGTAATACTTGTAAATTATATTCAAGTAGTAATATAGAATATTTAATGAATTACCTACAAGCATATAACAAACACAACTCTATATACCAAGAGGGGGTGGATTGGGTAATCACCTAAATATGTGGAAATAAAAATTCTTGTCGATTTTACGCTATTAAGCTTGTAGCTTTACCAATTAAGCTTATTAATCAACTTCTCAATCACAAGTGACTTGCGTAATCACACGCGTATAACGCAAACGCACGTATCATTCAAGTAGTATAAAAAGTATCTATAGGCGCTGCATTTTGCATGTAAGTCCATATGATGAGTCTCATTTGGAGACACTACCTTTTAAGTCACGGAAGTCGGGGGAAACGAATGTCGGAAGGGGAAATTCAGAATAAATATGGCATCAGATTCAATTCACATGTTCACTGCTTTCGTTCGTGCTGCGTTCTTGAACACGTTCGAACGTCAAGCAGATTGCGGGCGTTCGTGCAGCATTCGAATCGGCGTTGGAACTGTGTCGGTACTTCTGGTTTTGTTGCTAGCCTCACGCCCAAGCCCAATTAGCCCACCAAAACCCACCTAAAAATATTTAAAACATTTAAAACATGTCACAAATTAAAATAATATCCTTCCTAAATTAAATAATTCACATACCTAAATGAAACAAATCAAATATATGATCTTTCTTATTTAAACAAATCTTGTCCCCAATTAAATATATGTTTTCCTTGTGTGACACTAATTAAATGGAATCTCTTTAATACACAAATCTTATTCCTTTTCAAACAAGAGAAGCCATAGCAATTGTCTATAAAAGAAACACAAATCCAACACTCTCACCTCCTAGCTCATTCACATAAAAAATTCCTAGCATTGACGCTGCCATAAGCAACAAAGAATTCTTTTCTCTTTCCTCACTCTATACAGCCGAATCACCCTTAAAATAACCCCTACATCCACCGAAAAACAGCAGCCCAAATACCTTAAAACAGTAGCCCAAATACCTTAAAATAGTAGCCTAAATCACCAAAAACACTGAGCAAAAACTGCACTTTAAAACCCTTAAGATTACTGAACAAAATAGCCCCCCCAATCAACAAAAACAATGACTAAAATAAAACAGCAAAAATAACAGCGAAACGGAGTAAAGACAGCGGTCCAAATAACAAAACAGCAAAAGAAAGCAGTGGACCAGTGAACCGAAGGAGTTGCAGAGCGTTAACCCTTCCGACGATCGTGTACCGTACGTCCGAGAGGCGATTTAAAAGGTTAGACGTGATGGCACTTCTATTATTCATTTTTATTCATTTCTTAATTGTTTTATTTATTTCCTTCACATGAGAGTCGCTTGTGGATGTATGTTGTGACCCTTGAATGAATGTGAAATGTGTCGTCTCTTACACTATATAGGATGGAAACCCAGACGTAAATTCCGTAGCCGAATCCGAATAGACGGTAGTGCGGTCTGTATTTGGGATACAACTCCATGTTCTACTTGAGCAAACGACACATATCTCGTTTCATTTTATCTTGATTGTTTATTATCCGCATTTTATATTTCGCCCTTTACTTTATGCACGTTATTTGTTTGTGTATTGATGATGTAGTGCGCATGGGCTTAGTATGTTGGTCTAAAGGTTCTCTATTTGAGGGAAGAAAAGTCCAAAAGGCTACCTTTATGACAATACTTTACCGCGCCGGAAGAAGTAGTATGTTGGTTGAACGTGAGATATGTTCAATCGAGTATACGAAGTCCTACATTGTTGTCTTTATTTTATATGCATTGTAATGTAATGCGCATGGGCTAACTGTTTGTGTTCCTAGAACATGCCAAAGATCTAATAAGCATGAAAACATGTTCATAAATTCAAAAAAGTTGCGGAATTACTTACATTGAATGGATTTGAGCTTTTAAAATTTTGAGAAGAAGATCCAAGATCCAAGATGCTTCCTTTGTTGATTCCAAGCTTTGAGTTGAAGATCTCCAAGAT
The DNA here is from genome assembly GCA_019454045.1 of Zanthoxylum bungeanum. Classification (NCBI taxonomy): domain Eukaryota; kingdom Viridiplantae; phylum Streptophyta; class Magnoliopsida; order Sapindales; family Rutaceae; genus Zanthoxylum; species Zanthoxylum bungeanum. The sequence continues at coordinate 63,611 of SKCR01028663.1, read as the reverse complement.
CCTTCCTTTGTTGATTCCAAGCTTTTGAAGTAGTTTCCCTATCACCTTAGTTGATTTCTCCAAGTGCTGGCTTTGTTGATTTTGCCACAAAATCAAAGAGAATGGAGGAAGGAGGCTCACGCCCATTGTAGAGAGTATTAGGGTTTTCATTTTCAAAATGTGTTACAAGGTGTGTAGTGTGAAAAGAGAGAGAGGCTTTTGGTTTTGTTAAAGGGTTTTACCCTTTTATCCAAAACCATGTAGTTTGGGTAATTTGGTTTCACCTAAACCAAGTGGTTGGAAAGTAAGTGGTTTTGTCATAAATTCCAACCACTTTCCAACCACCACTTCACATGTGTGACATGTGTGAAGTGGGCCCCACCATTTGAATTCAAAACTCAAAATGTCTCTATGAACATTTGCCGCGGCTCGGTTCCGTTTAATCCGATTAAACGAACTTTCGTCGCTAAATAATTAAATCTAATTTAATTAAATAACGATGGCTCGCAAATATATTACGAACGTCGTTTACGAATTAATTCTAAATTAATTCGTTCGTTCGTATTACAGTCCGACTTTAATTTCATAACGAAATCCAATTCATATTAATATATCCAATATATTAATTTTAGCCCATATGAATAAATTAAATAGAAAAATCAAATTTAACCATTAAATTTATTTTACCGATTAATTCCAAATTAATAGCGTTCTCTCTCTTCCGAACACATTTAATCCCAGATTAATTTTCTTTCTCTTAATTAATCCCAGATTAATTCTCTCTCTTAATTAATCCCAGATTAATTCTAATTTAAATCAACTGTCGTCGGTGAATCTTTGGGAAGCGACCCAATAGATCCCTGGATATGTTGGCAGTAAATATGGTCATCGGATTATCCGAATACGTGCGTACCTCGTACCACGTGCTTACTGATTTACAAGACATGGTTGGCTTCTAGCAAAGCACCGTGCCTACCCAATTCTCCAGAAATATTCTTACTGGAATATATAATCTATGTCAGGCGTAGTATACGTAGTATTGCGTATTGCGATCCAGTATCGAATGTCACGTGCTAGGCCTGGGGCTGGAACTGTGTCTGCTCCGTACGAAGCACATGTCGAATGTCTGGTAACTAGTCTCTATAATCGGATATACATGACCTAGTCATAATATCCCGATGATTGCAGTACTGAAGAGAACTAGTACCGTATCCTACGTGACATCATCTCCACTATGACTGGAGTGATACTTCTGTCTTGATATCACACCCAATACACTACGATTCTCAATATACCCAGCAGAGGCGTACACAGAACCGGTTAAAGCCCTGGACGACCAAAACTAAAACATACCGATTGTCGCAAGCATTAGCGGTGCAAGTCTCAGGTTAAGACCAAATACACCTACCCTGATTTCAGACTTCCATAGACACATAGTCATACCACCAATGGAATTCCGAGGGGTCTATGCAGAGCGAAGCTATTTTCCATACCATCGGTAAAACACAACCTCCTATTACACTTGCATGAGTATCCTATACCCAAATATATGAGAACTATGCCGTTATGATCTCACATAACACGCACAAGTGTAATACTAGTCTATTCCGCATTATCGATGTCCAGTCTCGATAATACTATGACTAGGGATATTTAATGATTAATCCTTCGTGGACTGATACTGTCTCATATCATCTCAATCCAGGAACTAATCATAAGGACCTCCTATCATTTATACATCTAGGTGATCTAATCACAAATGATAAGAGTGCAATCTTCTTGTCACATAGTTAATTTGTACAACAACACCATGATCTGTACAAATAGTGACGCTATGGGTCATAATTGTCCAACAATCACCCACTTGGCCTATAGCCAGTCACTCGAGTGTCTTATACCCGAACTATGTACGGTTCGCTCAAACTGCTGAGGAAAGGCTTTCGTCAGCGGATTTGTATGATTATCGTCTGATGTAATTTATTCGATCATTACATCGCCACGATGTATGATCTGAACGAATCAGATGAATAGTCAAAGTTTATATCTGGATCGTTGATGAGACCATTAATTCTTTATTCTGCGCTGTAGCCTAGCTCAGCTACTAACAAAACCATATCTAATCTAATTAGATTTGTTAATGACCCAGATGGCTTCTATTGCTGCCTCAGCCGCAGCAATAACCCGCATTTTGTTTATTCGGCAACAGCATCTTGCTTGGAAGATTTCCAGCTCATTGTACCGTTATTCAAACTGTATAGTACCGTTATTTTTATCAGTTAGGAAACTTGCATCAGTGATCCCAGTCACTTCAAATTCTCATTCTCCATATTTTAAGACATCATGCTTAGTTCTCTAAGATACTAAGTATGTTCTTGACATCAATCCAGTGACCATCACTAAGATTGGCCTGTTTATGACTCCATATGCTCAAAGCGTATGAGACACCAGGTCACGTACATTTTCCAATGTACTAGTTCTCGGAGAGTCTTAACAACTTTAAATATATCCCAATAAATCTTTATTCCTAGAATAAAAGTTGTTTCTCCCAAGAATTCTACGGAGAATTTTCATGAAAACCAAGCTTTCACCGATTGTAATATGGGAATATCATTTCCAAGAAATGATATATCATCATTATTTAGGACATTCAATGTCAGTGCGCTCCCACTAACCTCCTTATATACACAAGAATCATTTTTCGTTTTGAATTAAATCATAAACTATTATTATTACATCGAAACGATAATTCCAAGAACCTAATGCTTGCTTCAATCCAAACATGGATCGAATAACCTGCAAACCTTGTTTGCTAGTTTTGATACGACAAAACCGTCAGGATGTTGTAAACATCCTCCAAAAGGTTTCCTTTTTAGGAAAGCGATTTTCCCGTTCAGCTGCCATATTTCATAAATGAAACATGCAGCATCAGCAAGCATTATCCAAATGGATTTAACATGGCAACAGATAAAGATTTCGTTGTAATCAACACAATGTTGATAACGATACCTTTTCTCTACAAGCCTAGCTTAGTACGTTGGTATGTTGTCTTCCATGTATGTCTTCATTGAAGACTTATATAGTACCAATAGGCACAATGCCTTGTGGTACAACAACTAGTGTCCAAACGTAGTTGTTATACATGGAATCCATTTCGGACTCATGGCTCTTTGCCATAATAGGGAGTCGATACCTTGTATCACTTCCTCATACGTAGTCAGTTCGTATTCCTCAACAAGATTGACATCTTTATGAGGTGAGATCAGAAACCCATACCCCAGGTTATTTTCTGACTCTCTCCGACCTACGCGGTTCTTGTGTATTCGAAGATTACTGGTACAGTTTCATCATTGATGAACTGTTTGTGTTCCATTAACGACTTGGTGCCTTGAACAGTATAACTCCGATTTTTCATCGAGTTTTACTATCCTCCCACTTACCACTGCATATCGGTATTCCTCTTAGGAAAACCGCATGGTGAGCAACAATTACATTGTTCTATAGTGAGTTGTATAAGTACTATACTTTGGTTTCCTTAGGATAACTAATTACATTAGGCACTTATCCTGATTTCGGGTTGTAGTTTGGTATCATCCAAACGTATGCCTAGCATTCCCAAATCATCAGGAGTGAGAAAGCCCAATTTCTTTCATGTTTATATCTAATATGAAATCTGTCGAACAGATTTTTATGGAACCTTATTCAAAATAAGTATTGCACTGCTAATGCTTATCCCTTTTGAAGGAAAATGGTAGCTCAGAGCGACTCATGATTACCCTTATCATGTCCAACAAAATTCGGTTTCTCCGTTCGGACACACCGTCAAACTGACGTGTTCCGGGAGGAGTCCTCATTGAAAGAATACTATACTCTTTCAAGTATATGAGAAACTTACTGCTTAAGTATTTTCATCATGGTCAAACCGTGATGTTTTAATACTTTAGCCGATCTGTTCGTCTATTTCGTGTCGTCGAAAACCTAAAATATAACCATAACGCGATGCCACATCCGTAAGGTCACGAAACATTCATATCCACCTCTAGCCTAGCTAGACATGGGCCCACTTGCTTCACTATGAATAGGGCTAACAGATCGGTGGTTCTTGCACTTTCACCAAGTAAAAGGTATTTTAGGTACTTTACCTAATAAACTAGATTCGTAGACTTTATTTGAGTGGAATCAAATCTGTCCTAGTATCCACTCTTCAAAAGTGTGGATATACGAGTCTTGTTTAATTGTGTCCCAGACAACACTGCCACAAATAAGTCTCATCTGATCAAATCAGTTTGAGCTATTTGTTTGTCATATTATATGTTTGAGATTTATTTATATTCAAAATATAAATATTTTTATTCACATCTAATGTGTTTATCTCAATATCATCTTTATAAAATAAAACACTTTAGTGTTCTAGAATATAAAGGTATACTCGCAACGAGTTATACTCGATATAGAGATAATGTTTCTAGTCAAACTAGTTACATTATTACAGTTTCCTAATTTAAGTACACACACAAATGGTAGTTCCTAAACTTAGGTATCTACGTTGAAACAGCGACTGTCATCCCGTTTCCAATTCGCAGATTAATCTCATCTGAAGTCAGTATCCTGCTCACAGCAGATTCTGCACATCAATGCATATTTATGTATCACACTAAGTATTTAAAATCCAATTTTAATACTAGTAGTGAACATATTTATGACAAACATATTTGAAGTCAGAGCCTTGCTCGTCTTCAATCCTTCATGTCTGCTTTGTCCATATGGCAGTCATGCTTCAATGACCCCGTTTGCCACAATTTAGACAGACATCTTGGGATTGTCCTTTGTCTTCCTAGAAGACTATAATGATTTTCCTTTGCCCTTTTCTATATCCCAGAAGCCTTTGGCCAAGCCTGGATTTCTAGAATATCGAAGTAAGGTGCGCCTTGCGCTACTTGCCTTATTGCAAACTTTGGCTTTGTCTCATTGAGAATGGCCATTAACTCTCCAAGAGTTGTTTATTGCAATTTAATTTCTAAGATCTAAGAATAGATCTATGAAGATCATTCAATTTCTTCATCATACTTTAAGGATCTAATCCTTAGTTCTGATTAGGAAATTAAGGAGTCATTATGGCAGGCATAATGGATTAAGCACTAAAGTTATCATCACATGAATCTTCCAAAGATCATGCTCTACTATTTGCTTAACTCCGGGCTTAGGCCTAAGATGTTATTTTATCAAATAAAGTAACTTCTTAGTTTCAGGACTATCCTGAAATTTATTCCCAATTTGAAAATTAAGTCGTTTAAACACATTTTCCCTAGGATAATGTTTTAAACATTAATCTTTCATTTTAATCTTGATTCTAATAGTCCAACTATTTAATCAACGATTTCAGGTACAATTAATGTAATGATTACTATAGTCTAACTATATAACTTATTATAATTTATTAGTTAAAATCAAATATATATTGATTACTATAATCCAATTATATAATCATTATACATGATTAGTAAAATCCCAATATATTGATTACTATAATCCAATTATATAATCAAATATAAATGAGAGGTAAAATTCAAATATATTGATTACTATAATCCAATTATATAATCAACTATAAATAATGAAGTAGTTTGAATACAGTCCAACTGTTTAATTAAAACAACAATAAATATTAGTCCAACTAATATATAATTTATTTGACGAATGATATTTGATTGAGCGCATATGGCAAGTAACTAAACGAATATTGCAAATCTAATACTTGCTCCCATTATTTTTCGGCGAGCCTCTAACCCTCTGTGGAGTACTCGGGAAACCTAGTTTCCTAGTGGGTTAGGATCCCGTTAAATAACACACAACCTTGACTTTGGCCAACAAGTTGTATGATATTTAACTAGGTAGATCTCTAAGATCAATTGGATCTCATCCAATTCTTAGATCCAGTAGGTAGACATTCAAGTCCGAAACATATATCTTATATATGTCAATATATCGAATATATTACCTAACCTTTTTCCTCTGAATCAACTAAGCCTTGGCTTTGGCACAACAAACTTAATGATCCCAATTAAGCGGAACCCATTGACATGGAAAGCTTCATAATCAATGTCGATGGACAAGAAGTGATATTGACTTTGGCCAACATATCACGACTTGGACAAGACACCGATATGGAACAAAACTCTCATGATTCAAACACATCCGCAATTGACAAAGGTCTTGACTTTGGCCAACAAACCAATGCCAACTTTGGATCTTGAGTGAGAATCACTCAATGGTAGGAAAAACGCTTAATATGTTTTTGAGGGTTTTTCGCGTGCAAATTGGCAACCAATTTATTATCTTTGATTAGGTCTCATCATCAACACCCTTAAACATGCATTCTAAACACATAATAAAGCGCATATAAATAAATAAATTAATAATGATATGCGGCTAGAACAAATCATTCCATTTCCTCTCCCCGGCTAGAACTATTCTAATTCTACCCAATTACAAAATACAATAAAGAAACCTCATTTACATGAGGGGAATAAGTGAGAAGAGAAATACAAAGAATAAGGAGATAAAAGGCTGGACACGCAGATCCAATTTAATAAATTCTAAATTTATTACAATTTCCAAAATTGCCCTCGCCCTTTAATATCCATCCGATATACATTATTCATACAACACATTCATGTATTCATACAAATCATGTTATTCAATCAATCTAATCCAATTAATTAATCTTTGAATTAATGACCATATAATGTTCATACAACGATTTGATTTGCGTGAGTCAAACGTTTTAAGAATAAATACTCAAAGTAAGTATTCTTGAATATATTGAACTACAACTTTAAATCCAATTTATTTGTATTCAATACTAATTCCAATTTAATTCCAAATTAAATATTTACACTTACTTATAAGCCTTAAAGACTTGGATTCCAAATCCAATCTTAATGGGTCTCAAAGGCCCAATAACATCCAATGTCATTTTAATTAAAGTCCAATGGGCTTTTAATAATTCTTAAGGCATGGGTTTTGGCCATAATGGGTCAAACCCAAAATGCCAAGGCCCAATAGGAATCACCCTATTGCCTACAAATTAATTTAGGCCCATTAGGCCCAATTAAATTCTTTAAATGGCCAAGTGATGTATTTGGACTTTATAGAATTGGTTTTGGGCCCAATTGGATCCAATCCAAAAGTCCAAAACCAAACTTAGTCAAAACAAGCTCATTAAGCCCAAATACACACTTTCAGCCCATTACATAATTAAAGGCTTATTAACATAATTATAATATTCTAAATATCACAATTATTTTAATTAAAGTGTATTAGCCATGATTAATTAATTAAACTCAATATTTCCAAAATACCAATTAACTTAATTAATCATGCTTAATCCATCAATTCATGCTTAACACAAATTGAAGCCAAAACACATCATTTCATGCTCAACACAAATTGAATCCTAAATTCATCATTTCATGCTCAACATAAATTGAATCCTAAATTCATCATTTCATGCTCAACATGCTCTTTGATTTAACATAAACATTATTGACTTTGATTCTAATCTAATCAAACCAACAATCAACATTTAAAGACTTGATTCTAATCTAATCAAACCAACAATCAACATTTAAACATGCATTTAAACACATCATTTCATGTTACAAAAATCAAAAAACTACAGTCCAAGACAATGTATATTTTGGCCAAGCTAATAAATTTTTAATTTTTTGATTCAATCAATTTATTTCAAATGTAATCATGCACAACTCTAAGTTAACATATTCTAAGCATGCTCAAAGCATCAATTTAAAAGAATCATGCTCAAAACATAAAAGCCCCAAATTTTAGACTCATGAACCCTAAAATTTTCATGCTTAAAATTTACTCTGATACCATTGTTTGTGTTCCTAGAACATGCCAAGGATCTAATAAGCATGAAAACATGTTCATAAATTCAAAATAAGTTGCGAAATTACTTACATTGAATGGATTTGAGCTTTTAAAATTTTGAGAAGAAGATCCAAGATCCAAGATGCTTCCTTTGTTGATTCCAAGCTTTGAGTTGAAGATCTCCAAGATCCTTCCTTTGTCGATTCCAAGCTTTTGAAGTAGTTTCCCTATCACCTTAGTTGATTTCTCCAAGTGCTAGCTTTGTTGATTTTGCCACAAAATCAAAGAGAATGGAGGAAGAGGCTCACGCCCATTGTAGACAGTATTAGGGTTTTCATTTTCCAAAATGTGTTACAAGTGTGTAGTGTGAAGAGAGAGAGAAGGCTTTTTGGTTTTGTTAAAGGGTTTTACCTTTTTACCCAAAATCATGTAGTTGGGGTAATTTGGTTTCACCTAAACCAAGTGGTTGGAAAGTAAGTGGTTTTGGCATAAATGCCAACCACTTTCCAACCACCACTTCACATGTGTGACATGTGTGAAGTGGGCCCCATCATTTTGAATTCAAAACTCAAAATGTCTCTACGAACATTTACCGCGGCTCGGTTCCATTTAATCCGATTAAACAAACTTTCGTCGCTAAATAATTAAATCTAATTTAATTAAATAACGATGCCTCGCAAATATATTACGAACGTCGTTTACGAATTAATTCTAAATTAATTCGTTCGTTCGTATTAAAGTCCGACTTCAATTTCGTAACGAAATCCAATTCATATTAATATATCCAATATATTAATTTTAGCCCATATGAATAAATTAAATAGAAAAATCAAATTTAACCATTAAATTTATTTTACCGATTAATTCCAAATTAATCGCGTTCTCTCTCTTCCGAACACATTTAATCCCATATTAAATAATACCTCAATTAATCCCAGATTAATTTTCTTTCTCTTAATTAATCCCAGATTAATTATCTCTCTTAATTAATCCCAGATTAATTCTAATTTAAATCAACTGTCATCGGTGAATCTTTGGGAAGCGACCCAAGAGATCCCTGGATATGTTGGCAGTAAATACGGTCATCGGATTATCCGAATACGTACATATCTCGTACCATATGCTTACCGATTTACAAGACATGGTTGGCTTCTAGCAAAGCACTGTGCCTACCCAATTCTCCAGAAATATTCTTATTGAAATATATAATCTATGTCAGGCGTAGTATACGTAGTATTGCGTATTGCGATCCAGTATCGAATGTCACGTATTAGGCTTGGGACTGGAACTGTGTCTGCCCCGTACGAATCACATGTCGAATGTCTGGTAACTAGTCTCTATAATCGGATATACATGACCTAGTCATAATATCCCGATGATTGCAGTACTTAAGAGCACCAGTACCGTATCCTACGTGACATCATCTCCACTATGACTGGAGTGATACTTCCGTCTTGACATCACACCCAATACACTACGATTCTCAATATACCCAGCAGAGACGTACACAGAACCGGTTAAAGCCTTGGACGACCAAAACTAAAGCATACCGATTTTCGCAAGCATTAGCGGTGCAAGTCTCAGGTTAAGACCAAATACACCTACCCTGATTTCGGACTTCCATAGACACATAGTCATACCACCAATGGAATTCTGAGGGGTCTATGCAGAGTGAAGCTATTTTCCGTACCATCGGTAAAACACAACCTCCTATTACACTTTCATGAGTATCCTATACCCAAATATATGAGAACTATGTCGTTATGATCTCACATAACACTCACAAGTGTAATACTAGTCTATTCCACATTATCGATGTCCAGTCTCGATAATACTACGACTAGGGATATTTAATGATTAATCCTTCATGGACTGATACTGTCTCATATCATCTCAATCCATGAACTAATCATAAAGACCTCTTATCATTTATACATCTAGGTGATCTAATCACAAATGATAAGAGTGCAATCTCCTTGTCATATAGTTAATTTGTACAACAACACCATGATCTGTACAAATAGTGACGCTATGGGTCATAATTGTCCAACACTAACTAAGGTGGATTAAAGGTCCTCTATTCGAGGGAAAATGCCTAAAATGGCTACTTTTACCACGATGTTTTACCGTGCCTTTTATCATATCATTCACCCTTTGCATATCATTGTTATATTTACGCATGTATTGCCTTCTAGTGCGCATGGGCTAACTAGGGTGGATTAAAGATCCTCTATTCGAGGGAAAATGCCTAAAGAGCTACATTTACCACGATGTTTTACCGCACCGGACGAAGTATGTTTGATTGAATGTGAGATATATTTAATCGGACATATGGAGTTCCATATCGTTGCTTTATTTATGCATGCATTGCATTCTTGTGCACATGGGCTAACTAGGGTGGATTCAAGGTCCTCTTTTCGAGGGAAAATGCCTAAAGGCTACCTTTATCACGATGTTTTGCCGCGTCGGACGAGGTACACTCGATTGAATGTGAATAAGTTCAATCGGGCACACGGGTTCCTACATTGTGGATTTGCTTATCTATGTATGTGTTGCGTTGTTTATCATGCATCAGGTCTGGTCCCGTTCGAACGCGTTCTCAAACTCTATACGAACGTGAACCTTCTATTTACCGTTCGAACGTGTTTACGAATGCTACTCGAACGTGCATGCATTTTGTTTCATCAGGTCTTGCCTCGTTCTAACGCGTTCTCAAATGCTATACGAACGTGAACCTTTTGTTCATCGTTTGAACGCGTTTATGAATGTTACTCGAACGCGCATGCATTTTTTTTCATCAGGTCTTGTCCCGTTCGAATGCGTTCTCAAACGCTATACGAACGCGAACCTTCGGTTTACCGTTCGAACGTGTTTTCAAATGCTACACGAACGCACATACACTGAACTGAGTCATTTTCATCACATTTCATGCATGATTGCTTCTTGGGTGATTTCTCTTGCATTATGTAATTAACCATGCCATTCCATTATTGACACTTTTGCTGTTATCATCCATTTGTATTTCTGCATTCATCTATTTGATGTGTTCGTAAGATTTGATTCAAGCATGACTAGGTCGTTTGGATGTTACTTGTTTCTCAAGCATGATTTAGCCTTTAGTATGTTATTCCTCTATGCATGATCTTGTTATCTCCTTTAGTAATAGGTGTTTCTTTATGCTTATGTTTAGGTTGTTATTTATTTTTCTTGTTTGATGATTCAACATGTTCATGAGATTGTTGTGTGATATCGTATGTTTGCCGTTATGATGATTACTTTCATGCATGCGAACTTAGAATTAGAATATTCTTGGAAATATGTTGCTTATGCTTGGTTAGATTATTGCACAAATCATATCATTGCAAGTGGTATAAGTAAGGGACCATTCCGAACCCAATGGTTTGAGGTCTTCCCTTGTGAGGGGTGAGTGCGGCCTTAAATCATTTTCCCGGTTCACATCGGGTGGAGACTCCATGTTATTTCTCCAGTTTAGTCCCCCTCGGGCTACTCCGTACTCTCGACCGGGCCGCGATCCCGGAACAACGTCGTCCAATATCTATGTCCTACAGCCTGGCGACTCCACTGGGGATAGAGAATTGGCCCTGAAATAATGCCTTGTAATGATTGTGATTTGTGCTTTAATTAACCGTGTTTACCGTGGGTTGAAAGGGGTTTAATCAAATGCACTTTTAAGGCTAGGTAATGGTTTGGTGTCTTCCCTCATTCACTACCTTTCTATAAGGAAAAGCTGCGAAGACACCTAGATAATCATGTACTGTGATGGACTAATTTGGAGGACTCGTTGTTTATTTCTGTCACCAAGCGATAAGAGCCTAAGAGGCTTGGGTTTTTAAGAGAGTTCGCTCTGCCCTCCCTCTGTGGAATCTACAACGCGAAATTCATTTGACAGTCAGTCACGCACCATAACTCGTTGGCACGTACCGTAAGGTATAAAAAAGGTGTGCTCACTTGGTCGCTTGAATCCTTGAGTAGGGAGACCTAGTTGTGTGCAATCCTTCGCCAGTGAGAGTCTTTGTCCACACTCCCGTAAACCCACACGTAGACCGGATTCGTATGACCTATAGCAATTATTTCCTTGTGCTTGTGGACCATCCTCATTTGGATGCAGTTGGACTTCTTGTCAGAAATACGAACTTGTTGGGCCATTTAAACTGAGATGAGTTCGTATCCTATGACAATTGGGCTAAAAGTTTCTGAAATGTCGATGGGCCGCTATGTAGAAATTATTCCTTTATGCTTGAATTATCTCTTTATGCTTGTATTTGGGGACCATCCTTATTTGGATGCATTTGGACTTCTTGTCAGAAATGCGAACTTGTTGGGCCATTTAAACTGGGACGAGTTTGTATCCTATGACAATTGGGACAAAAGCTTCTGAAATGTCGATGGGCCGCTTTGTAGAAATTATTGATTTATGCTTGAATTATCTCTTTATGCTTGTATTTGGGGACCATCCTCATTTGGATGCAGTTGGACTTCTTGTCAGAAATGCGAACTTGTTGGGCCATTTAAACTGGAACGAGTTCGTATCCTATGACAATTGGGGCAAAAGTTTTTAAAATGCTGATGGGCCATCCTGTGTTTGGGCCCCTTATCATTTGAAGATGTTTAACCATGTTATCGCAAAGGTATAAACATGTTGGGCCTTTTCAACTGGGACAAGTTTGCACCTTGCAATAATATGATTGAAGCTTTAAAATGACAATTGGGCCAAAAGCTTCTGAAATGTCGATGGGCCGCTCTGTAGAAATTATTACTTTATGCTTGAATTATCTCTTTATGCTTGTATTTGGGGACCATCCTCATTTGGATGCAGTTGGACTTCTTGTCAAAAATGTGAACTTGTTGGGCCATTTAAACTGGGACGAGTTCGTATCCTATGACAATTGGGCCAAAAGATTCTAAAATACCGATGGGCCATCCTGTGTTTGGGCTCCTTATCATTTAAAGTTGTTTAACCATGTTGTCGCAAAGGTATAAACTTGTTGGGCCTTTTCAACTGGGACAAGTTTGCACCTTGCAATAATATGATTGAAGCTTTAAAATGACAATGGGCCAAATTATATGTTCCACACATCGCCCGTATCTCATGCATTTCATGCATACGCACATCATGTTAACTCTCTTGTGTCTTAAGAGCCATCATAGATATCCATTGGGTTAGGGAAAAGAGAAGACTTGTTAAAGGCTGATAGCAAACATGAGCGAATCAGAGAATGAAACATCCCGTATGGATCAGTTGGAAACCAATCTCACCAAGGTTACTGAACAGTTGCAAGCCTTGACTGCTGCTATGACCAATATGGATGTGCCCCGTGCTGGGGGAAACTCTGAGAATGAGAGGTGTGAAGACCCTCCGACTAGATTGAATGATGATATTCCGGGTTTTGATGATAATATGGCTGAATATGCTGCGGGGAAAGTGGCAGGGTCTCAAGCTGAACTGCATAAACTCCGAGATCAGGTAGAGTCGGTTACCCGTAAGATGATGGGCAAACATGAAGACCTGCTAGATTATGAGGCAATGACCTTTGAAGAACAGTTGCCAGCTCAATTCAAGATGCCAGATATGGCCAGGTTCAACGGGAATGGGGATCCGAGGGTCTATCTCCGTCAGTATGTTTTAGTTATGAGTTCAGTGGGTTTATCCAAGTGTCAGGTTCAGAAAATGTTTGGGATGTCACTCGAGGGGGCACCCGTGGTATGATATCACAGCCTGGAGAGGAAAATCAAGGAGGATTGAAGGGAATTGGCAGAGGCCTTTTTAAAACAGTATGTTACAGATCTGGAGATCGACTTGTCACTCCGGGACTTAGAAAACACCAAGCAGAAGCCAGAAGAAAGCTTCAAGGAATATGTAGACCGTTGGAGGAGCCAGCTTTTGAAAATGCAGACTCGGACCTCGGAGAATGACCAGATAAAAATGATTATCAAGGGTACTAAGCTCTCAATCTATGGCAAGTTGAGGAGGATGACCTCCTTGATTACTGATTTTCGACAGTTGAGGGAAACTGTCATGGATATTGAATAAGAAGAAGCTGAGAACAGAAAGTTCTATAGCCTGAACAAGAGGCCCATTGGAGGAACATCAAGTGCCAAATAATATTTCTGCTGAGATTGTTGCTATCCGGAACCGGCGTTTCTCCGACCTGGGTAGACCATTGTCTAAGGTATTGGAGAAATTAAAGAGAGAGAGACTTCTGAAACCCTTAGAAACCAAACCACTTCCACACCCTCCACCACCATATCTCAACCTGAACCACTATTATCATTTCCATCAACAGAAGGTCCATGAAACTGACAATTGTGCCCGCCTTCGCCATGAACTCCAGGACCTTATAGACTCCAAAAAGATACCCGACTCAGAAACAGAACAGCCTAACACACACAAAAACCCCCTTCCGAATTACCACTCTGTCCCACCACCAACCTATATGATAAAATTTCGCCTATCCGAAAGCTTTGTCCTCAAATCTTTGACCACCAAGCCTTCTGCCTAGGAATTTGATGGGATAGCAGCAGCGAGGATGAAACATAACAGGGGAAAATTTTATGGGAAGATTTCTCCAGTAGTGATGAAGAGGTGGTAAGAGAAATGACACGCAGCGGGTGTTTCTACAGTGATACGGCTGAGAAGGGTAAAAAAGTGTTGACGGAAGGCAGAAAAGTGTCTGAAAATATGGAGAATGCTGAGGAGGATGTAGTGTTACGTCAGTTGAGGAAGACACGAGCACAGGTTAGCATCTGGGAATTGTTGTGTTCGTCTAAGGAGCACAGACGGGCCATGGTTGAGGCCTTGAGCAAAATAGTGGTGACGGAGGATGCCAACCCCGTGATGTTTGTCGAATCAGTGCAAAAGGAAGCTTTGCAGATAATACCTTTTCTGAGGAGGAACTCCCGGCCGAGGGAAGGAACAAGAAATCCAACAAGCCTTTATTCATCAGAGCTGAAGTGAGGGGCAAGAAGACATCTTGTGTGATGGTAGATGATGGCTCATCCATCAATGTGTGTCCATTGAAGATTTTGGCGAAGCTGGGTATGAAGGAAACGGATCTGGATCCCTCCAATATGACCATCAAAGCTTATGATGATAGCAAGCGAGGAGTTGAGGGTACCTTTGCCGCAGTAGTCAAGGTTGGCCCGATTGAGGATGAGGTTGAGTTCACAATACTGGATATCCCGGCTACTTTTGCTTTGTTATTGGGAAGGTCGTGGTTCCACAAGTTTGGGGGCGTGCCCTCCACTCTGCATCAGGTTATTAAGTTTCCCTACGGGGGAGAGATTGTCACCATCCGAGCTGAAGTAGATAATGTTGTGGCTGCTTTAGAGATACAGCCTTTCGCGAGGTTCTAAGTATCGGTAACTTTTGAGGAGTGGGTGGATCCTAAGGTGGCTAGAATCAAGGAGAAGATGAAGTTCGAGCCGGGTAAAAGTTCGACATTCCAAACTTTAAGGGGCAGACTACCCGGAGATGGTTGGGATAT
Organism: Zanthoxylum bungeanum; assembly: GCA_019454045.1. Taxonomy (NCBI): domain Eukaryota; kingdom Viridiplantae; phylum Streptophyta; class Magnoliopsida; order Sapindales; family Rutaceae; genus Zanthoxylum; species Zanthoxylum bungeanum. The sequence goes on along the minus strand of SKCR01028663.1, from coordinate 48,240 downwards.
ATGTCTGATGAGGATAAGCCGAAATCCAAGAAGAAAGGGTTGAAGCTGATGGAATGCTTTATGAAGGCAACGGGATATCATGGAGAACCTGAACCGGTAGAAGTCAATGGGATTGTGGTAACCGGGTTTGAGATATTTCAGGAGGTGATAGGTGAGAAGTCATTGGCATCGGAAATTATGAAGAAGGAATAAGAGAAATGGGAAGAAGAGCTAATGAAGTTAGAGGGCCCGACCCTCCAAGAAAATGAGGAAGAACCAGCTGTGGGAGATGAAGCACCTGTGGAGGATGAAGATGTTTATCTCTCTTATTTATTTGAATGTATTTCTGCATCTGCTAGCAATAAAGACAATCATTTTGCTTACTCGTCTGAGTCTTTACCTTTCAATTTGCATGACTCGAGTATATTTGATATCAGTTCCACCAGAACAAATGCATTAAACCTTGGTACGCCAGAGAGCCCCAAGGTAATTCTAATTGCAAGTGAGGTTACCTCTGAGGAGCGGGAGAAATTAGAAGGAATATTGGCCAAATATGCCAAAGTGTTTGTTTGGCCCTATGAGGACATGCCTGAGTAGACAGAAGCATCGCCAACATACAATTCCAACTTATCCAAATATAAAGCCGGTGAAACAGAAACTTCGACGGATGAGACATGAGGGGGCCGAGAAAGTCAGAGAAGAAGTCAAGAAACAGATAGATGTGGGATTCCTGGAAGTGGTGAAGTATCATGAGTGGTTGGAAAATATTATGTTGGTGCCAAAGAAAGACGGGAAGGTCAGAATGTGTGTGGATTACAGAGATCTTTACAAGGCTTGCCCGAAAGATGATTTTCCTCTACCTTATATAGATTTGCTAGTTAACAGTATGGCTTTATCTGCCATGTATGCATTTATAGATGGATTTTCAGGATACAATCAGGTTCTCATAGTTGAAGATGACATGCACAAGATTGCCTTTGTCACCGAGTGGGGCACATATTATTAAAGGTAATGCCATTGGGCTCAAGAATGCAGGAGCTACTTATCAGCGGATGGCCACTACGCTATTCCACGACTTGATGCATAAAGAGATTGAAGTATATGTGGATGATATGATGGTAAAATCAGAGACAAGAATTTGGCATATAGAAGCATAAGAGAAGTTCATTCAGAGAGTTGACAATACAACTTGCGGTTGAATCCCAAGAAATGTGTGTTTGGGGTAACATCAGGAAAATTGATGGGACATACAGTTGGAATGGGAGGAATAGAGGTAGACTCTGAGAAGATCAAAGCAATTACTGAGATGCCAGCACCGAAGACAGAAAAGGAAGTCAGAGCATTCCTTGGGAAAATTCAGTATATCAGTCGATTCATCGCCAAGTTGACATCAGTATGTGAGCCTATCTTCAGACTACTGAGAAAATACCAGCCAGTGAAATGGAATGAGCAATGTCAATCAGCCTTCGACAAGATCAGAGAATACTTGGTAAAACCTCATGTATTGAAACCTCTGAGACCGGGTAGACCCTTGATATTGTATTTGGCCATAGAATCGGAAGCACTGGGGGCAATGATGGTACAGGCAGATGAGACAGGGGTAGAGCATGCAGTCTACTATCTCAATAAGAAGATGCTTCCATATGAAGCCCACTACCAAGAAAGAGAAGATCTGTTTAGCAGTGGTATGGGTGTCCAGAAAACTGTGGCATTACTTCCAGTCTTACAGGATCCAGGTGGTAGCCAAAGAGAATCCCTTGAAGTATCTACATTCAGTGCCTTCGCTAGTGGGGAAGTTGGGCAGATGGTTAGTGTTGCTGACAGAGTTTGACATTGAGTATCTCACCTCCAAAGTAATCAAGGGGTGAGCCGTAGCAGAGTTCATGGCATTGCAACCTATTGAAGGGATCATTACAGGTTTGAATTCCCAGATGAAGAGATCCAAGCAATAACAGTTCAAGGATGGAAAATGTATTTCGACGGAGCGGTGAATTGCAAAGGAGCCGGAATTGGGATTGTGATAGTGTCCCCCGATGGAGAAACCTTGCCTATGGCCAAGAGGTTGACGTTCGGAGTAACTAACAACATGGCCGAGTATGAAGCATGTGCTTTTGGATTGACTGCATTGATAGCCTTGAAGGCTGAGAGCGTGGAGGTCTACGGAGATTCGATGTTGGTAGTCCGGCAGATGCAAGGAGATTGGGAATTGAAGGAAGAACGGTTGAAATATTACCTTTTTTACCTCATAAAGTTGGCACATGCTATCCCCGATTGTAAATTTCAGCACTTGCCGCGAGAAGAGAATCAGATGGCAAACGCATTAGCTACACTTGTAGCGACTTGGGAAAATCCGGAGAAGTTAGTGATGAGACCGTTGGTACTGACAACAGTAAACAGACCCATTTATGAGATAGAAAGAGTTCTGGAAATGGAGATCGACGATGGTAAACCTTGGTATCATGACATTCAGAGGTATCTAGAACACAAGAATTCCCAAAAGGAGCAAGCAGAAAAGACAGAATAGCCATTCAGAAGTTGGCTTCTCAGTAGGGGTGGGCATTATCGGATTCGGATCGGATCGGACCGAATCCGAATCCGATCCGATCCGAAATGCCCACGATTGTTTGATTCGATCGGATCGAATCAAACAATCGAACTCGATCCGATCCGATCCGATAATTATCGGATCGGATCGGATTGGTTCGATCCGAATTCGAATCGAATCGAATCGGACCAATTCGATCCGAAATCAGCCTATTTCGGATCGGATTGGTCTGATCCGATCCGAATTCGGTGGGTTTGAGTCAAAAAAATCGAGCGGATCGGATCGGATCGGATAAAATCCGATCCGATCGATTTTTTTTTTTATATATATAACGACGTCGTTTTGCATATTAAAAAAAAAAATTTCGATCGGATCGGATAAAATCCGATCCGATCCGAAATTCGTCGAACCGGACCAACAGGATTCGTTCGGATTTGCAAATCGGATCAGATCCGATCCGATCCGATGCCTACCCCTACTTCTCAGTATGTGATTCTGAAAGGAGAATTGTACAAGAGACGGGTAAATGGCGTTCAATTGAAGTGTTTGAGAAAAGAAGAGGCTCAGAAGGCAATGGAAGAAATACATGTCGGGGTATGTGGACCGTATATGAATGGGTTGAATTTGTCTCGCAAGATTGTAAGATAGGGTTTCTACTGGTTGACCATGGAGACAGACTGTGCAAAGCTCGTAAAACATTGTCATGATTGTCAAACACACGGTAATTTGAATCATCTGCCGCACACAGAGTTACATGGGCTATCAGAGCCATAGTCTTTCTCAGCATGGGGAATTGATATGATCGGGGAGATTTGACCGAGTGCATCGAATGGACATCGTTTCATAGTAGTGGCAGTGGACTACTTCTCAAAATGGGTGGAAGCCGAGTCATTTCGTAACGTCACAGTAAATCAGATGGCGAAGTTCATAGCTCGGAACATCATATGTCGATATGGGATGCCACATCATGTAGTGACAGATAACGGAGTTCAGTTTCAATGGGAAACGAAGGCAATGTTACAAAGATATGGGATAGGACATCACAAGTCATCACCTTACCGGCCGCAGGCAAATGGGGCAGTTGAGGCAGCCAATAAGACAATAAAGAAGATATTAGACAAGATGACAGAGCACTGCAAAGATTGCTACTGTATGCCCTGTGAGGGTACAGAACATCAGTAAGAACAACAACAGGAGCCACGCCTTACTCTTTGGTCTACGGAATTGAAGTAGTACTGCCAGTGGAAGTTGAGATACAATCCTTGAGGGTATTAACAGAAACGAAGTTACCTGAACAAGAATGGGCCGCACAGATAATTGAACAGTTAGCACTACTGGATGAAAAGAGGCTGAGGTCCTTGCATCACATGCAGATATATCAGAAGATACTGGTCCGAGCATTCAACAAGAAGGTGTGTCCTACTAAGATCAGAAATGGTGATTTGGTACTTAAGTAGTTGAGGTCGTCGACGACAGACCCAAGAGGAAAGTTCAGACCTAACTGGGAAGGACCCTACATAGTGCAGAAAGTAATGGGAAATTGGGCAGTGAGACTGTCAGATTTGGAAGGGAACGAGTTCACCGAGCCGATCAACATGGATAGATTGAAGCAGTATTTTGCCTGAGGGAAAGAAGACCGAGCAGTCACCAAGGGAATTGACAGAAGACCTAACCCAACGGGATAGGAAACTCATTCATGCATGCATGCATACATGTAACATATTTGCATTCTTTTTGTGTTTGTTCTGTTTTGTAATAACAGATTTCAAAGAAGAAAAAGAGAAAGCGGCAAAAGTAAGCCAACCAGAAGCAGCAACATGACAGTGTCATCAGTTTTAGGGTCGAGGCCCACATCCGCATCAGTTTGGGGGTGAGGCCCACATCAACATCAGTTTGGGGGTGAGGCCCATGTTAGCATCAGTTGGGGGATGAGTCCCAGGGTCGATGCCCACATCCGCATCAGTTTGGGGGTGAGGCCCACATCATCAGCAGTTTTGGGGATGATTCCCAGGGTCGTGACCCACATCATCAGCAGTTTTGGAGATGAGTCATAGGGTCGTGACCCACATTGTCAGTAGTATTGGGATGCGTCTCAAGGTCGAGGCCCCCGTTGTCGGTTGCAGTTATTGGGATGTGTCCCAGGATCGGGGTCCACTGCATCATCAGTTTTGGGGATGCGTCCCAGAGTCGTGACCCACATTTTCAGCGGTATTGGGATGCGTCCCAGGGTCGAGTCCCCCATTGTCGGTTGCAGTTTTTGGGATGCATCCCAGGATTGAGGTCCACTGCATCATCAAATCAGCTCGAAGCAGCAGGCAAGTCAGGCGGCAGCTGGCGAGCCAGGTAAGTAAAAATGCATTGCACGACTTTGATAGGATTGTCATTGTCACACACTGCATAAATCCCATCAAAGTGGGGGTGACTGTCGGCACTGCATTTTACATGTAAGTCCCTATGATGAGTCTCATTTGGAGACACTACCTTTTAAGTCACGGAAGTCGCGGGAAACGAAAGTCGGAATGGGAAATTCAGAATAAGTATGTCATCAGATTCAATTCACATATTCACTGCTTTTGTTCGTGCTATGTTCATGAACACGTTCGAACGTCAAGCAGATTATGGGCGTTCGTGCAGCATTCGAATCGGCGTTCGAACGGTGTCGGTACTTCTGGTTTTGTTGCTAGCCTCACGCCCAAGCCCAATTAGCCCACCAAAACCCACCCAAAAATAATTAAAACATTTAAAACATGTCACAAATTAAAATAATATCCTTCCTAAATTAAATAATTCACATATCTAAATGAAACAAATCAAATATATGATCTTCCTTATTTAAACAAATCTTGTCCCCAATTAAATATATGCTTTCCTTGTGTGACACTAATTAAATGGCATCTCTTTAATACACAAATATTATTCCTTTTCAAACAAGAGAAGCTCTAGCAATTGTCTATAAAAGAAACACAAATCCAACAATCTCACCTTCTAGCTCATTCACATAAAAAATTTATAGCATTGACGCATAACACAAGCCAAAAGCAACAAAGAATTCTCTTCTCCTTCCTCACTCTCTACAGCCGAATCACCCTTAAAATAACCCCTACATCCACCGAAAAATAGTAGCCCAAATACCTTAAAACAGTAGTCCAAATACCTTAAAACAGTAGCCTAAATCACCAAAAATAGTGAGCAAAAACTGCACTTTAAAATGTTTAAGATTACTACACAAAACAGCCCCATAATCAACAAAAACAGTGACTAAAATAAAACAGCAAAAACAGCAGCGAAATGGAGTAAAGACAGCGGTCCAAATAACAAAACAGCAAAAGAAAGCAGTGGACCAGTGAACCAGAGGAGTTGCGGAGCGTTAACCCTTCCGACGATCGTGTACCGTACGTCCGAGAGGCGATTTAAAAGGTTAGACCTGAGGGCACTTCTATTATTCATTTTTATTCATCTCTTAATTGTTTTATTTATTTTATTCACATGAGAGTCGCTTGTGGATGTATGTTGTGACCCTTGAATGAATGGGAAATGTGTCATCTCTTGCGGTATATAGGATGAAAACCCAGACGTAAATTCCGTAGCCGAATCCGAATGGATGGTAGTACGGTCTGTACTTGGGATACAACTCCACGTACTACTTGAGCACCAGCACATATCTCATTTCATTTTATCTTGATTGTTTATTATCCATATATTATATTGATGATGTGTATTGATGATGTAGTGCGCATGGGCTTAATATGTTGGTCTAAAGGTTCTCTATTTGAGGGAAGAAAAGTCTAAAAGGCTACATTTACGACAAACAAATAACGTGAGATATGTTTAATCAGACATTTGGAGTTCCACATCGTTTCTTGCATGCATTGCATTCTTGTGCGCATGGGCTAACTAGGGTGGATTCAAGGTCCTCTATTCGAGGGAAAATGCCTAAAGGCTACCTTTACCACGATGTTTTGCCGCGCCGGACGAGGTACACTCGATTGAATGGGAATGAGTTCAATCGGGCACACGGGGTCCTACATTATGGATTTACTTATCTATATATGTGTTGTGTCGTCTATCATGCATCAGGTCTTGTCCCGTTCGAACGCGTTCTCGAACGCTATACGAACGCGAACCTTCTGTTTCCCGTTCGAACGCATTTACGGACGCTACTCGAATGCGCATGCATTTTATTTCATCAGGTCTTGCCCCATTCGAACGCGTTCTCATACGCTATATGAACGCGAACCTTCTATTCACCGTTCGAACGCGTTTAAGAACCCTACTCGAATGCGCATGTGTTTTGTTTCATCAGGTCATGTCCCGTTCGAATGCGTTCTCAAACGCTATACGAACGCGAACCTCCTGTTTACTGTTCGAACGAGTTTTTAAACGCTACACGAATGCACATACACTGAACTGAGTCGTTTCCATCACATTTCATGCATGATTGCTTCTTGGGTGATTTCTCTTGCATTATGTTATTAACCATGCCATTCCATTATTGACACTTTTGCTGTTATCATCCATTTGTATTTCCGCATTCATCTATTTGATGTGTTCTCAAGAATGTGTTCAAGCATGACTAGGTCGTTAGGATGTTACTTGTTTCTCACGCATGATTTAGCCATTAGTATGTTATTCCTCTATGCATGATCTTGTTATCTCCTTTCGTAATAGGTGTTTCTTTATGTTTATGTTTAGGTTGTTATTTATTTTTCGTGTTTGATGATTCAACATGTTCATGAGATTTTTGTGTGATATCATATGTTTGCCGTTATGATGATTACTTTCATGCATGTGAACTTAGAAGTAGAATATTCTTGGAAATATGTTGCTTAGGATTGGTTAGATTATTGCACAAATCATATCATTACAAGTGGTATAAGTAAGAGACCATTTTGAACCCAACAGTTTGAGGTCTTCCCTTGCGAGGGGTGACTGTGGCCTTAAATCATTTTCCCGGTTCACACCGGGTGGCGACTCCATGTTATTTCTCCGGTTTAGTCCCCCACGGGCTACTCCGTACTCCCGATCGGACTGCGAACCCGGAACAGCGTCGTCCAACATCTGTGTCTTACACTATCGATCCCACGAGGACTTAATACCTAATATATTAATTTTATGATGCCAAATGATTACTAGTATCTATTGGATTGATTGTTTGATTGGAATGGTGACTTTAAAATTAAAACAAGTAAATAAAAAGACGCGAAAGTAGATTGAGGAAATTCAAATTTATAAAACTATCCATGGTTGTGATTTCTTCCAATATCTTTTAAAGATGAAGTGGTTATTTCATGTTTGTGTAATATATTAGTTTACTAACCTGGAACATGAAATTCTGCAAAAGCCTCTGTCGATGGTCGGATGCAAATACCCAGTGTAACTCAATTAAATCATATGTCTATGTCAATCAAATTACATGGATTTATTAAGACTAAGTTCCAATTGTGGTTACCCCCGCCCGACAGGTATATGTCTATCATGTAAGGAAATCTATTAAAGGGTTATCTATCATCAAGGAAGATCGTGGGCTATTAAGTCTAAGGCTGAAACCTAAAATTCCTTCGTCAAGTTTATTTTAAGTTTACCAAATCAATCTTATTAGTGGCCAGTTAACAAGACGCATTAAGCTTAAGACTTAATAAATAAACTTTTATATTATCCAAACTATAAAATAACCCCTTATAAACCGGTGATATTGGAATTCATCACAACCCCAGATAACGGGCTTAGCTACGACACATATTTACAACTAGTAAAAACTTAAAAATAAAAGACATAAAGTAAAATGCTGAAAAGTAAATACTAGAAATTAAAAAGGAAAAGGTACATTAAAAGAAAATGCTAGGGTTAAAGGATCCACTTTTATTACTACTATTTTAGATATCTCCATTAATATAATATATTAACTTGTGTGATATTACCAACCAGCCATATAGGCGGTAACCTGATTAAGTCAAATTAATAATTAATTACCAACCGATCAACCAGGCGGTATCCTTGTTTAGTCAGGTTAAAACCAATTTAATATCAATTACCAACCGGCCAATATAGCGGTATCCTCATTAAGTCAAGTTTTAAATAGTTATTATATTATAATTAAGGGAGATTAATCTAAATAGCAATAATAAAAGTTTTACCTTTCACCCTAGCAGGGGGAAGTTGTAAGTGTCCTAGACATGTCCAAGGTCTCTAAGTCATGATATTGTGTGAATAAAACAAAGTGAGTTGCGGAAAATTACTTACAATGAACGTATGAGAATTTGAAATTCTTTGATGTTTGTTGAGAGCTCCAAATTTTCTTTGAGTGAATCCAACCCAATAGTGAGTTTCCCTATCACCTTGATTTGCTCTTTATGTGCTAGCTTAAGAAAAATTTTGCATCAAAATTTTCCCTTTTAGAAGAAGAAGTCACGGCAACGAAGGAGAAATGAGAAGAAAGAATGTTGTGAATAGTAACTTATCACACTTCCAAAGTTGACTTAATTAATTTATACAAAGGTTGAGTGTTGGTTTTGGTTTGAGTGTTTCATAAGTAAAGCCAAGACTTACTTGCCAAAAAATCAAATCCATAATTCAAGCCTAACCACTTCCATCACATGTCCAACAAGTTGATGTAAGTGAAGTGGGTCCCACCACTTTTAAATTCCAAATTTAAGTCGGCTAACTCAACACGCAACTTCGTTCAGGCTCGGGTTCGTTAAATTCCAAACTAAACGAATCTTCTATCGCGGCGTAATTAAATCCAATTTAATTAAATAATAATGTCTGGCAAAATTATTACGAAAGTCTCTTACGAATTAATTCCAAATTAAATCTTTTGCCCGAATTAAAATCCAATTTTAATTCCGCATTGAAATCCTATTTCAATTAATATATCCAATATATTATTTAATCGATTAATTCCAAATTAATCGCATTCTCTCTTCTATTAGAATTTTATCCCAGATAAATTCTTGCCGCAATTAAGCCCAGATTAATTTTCTCTCTCTCATAATTAATCCCAGATTAATTCTGTTCGATTCAAATGTCATCGGTGAATCTTTGGGAAGTGACCCAAGAGATCCTTGGATATGTTGGCAGTAAATCTAGTTGTCGGACTATTCTATACGTGTGTACCGTGTACCACGTTCTCACCGATTTACAAGACATGGTTGGCTTCTAGCAAAGCATCGTGCCTATCCAATTCTCCATAAATATTCAACGAAGAATATATAATCTATATCAGGTATAGTATGCTATGTATTGCGTATTACGATCCATTATTGGATGTCACATGCTAGGCCTAGGGCTGGAATTGTGTCTGCCCCGTACGAAGCATATATCGGATCACTGGCAACTAGTCTCTTTAATCGGATAATCATGACCTAGTCATACTATCCCGATAGCTGCAGCATTTGAGAGTACTAGTTTTGTATCCCTGCGTGACCATCTTCTCCATATGACTGAAGTGATACTTCCATCTTGACATCACACCCAATACACTACGATTCTCAATAAACCCAGAAGAGGTGTACACAGAACCTGTTAAAGCCTCAGATGACCAAAACCAAAGCGTACTTATTGTCGCAAGTATTAGCGATGCGAGTCTCAGGTTAAGACCACATACACCTACCCTGATGCGGATTCCCATAGACACATAGTCATACTATCAATGGTATTCCGATGGGTCTATCTAGAGCGAAGCTGTTCCCGGTCCAACGGATAACAGAACCTCCTATCACACTTGCATAAGTATCATATACTTAAATATATGATAACTATGTCGTTAAGCTTCCATAACGCGCACAAGTGTAATACTAGTCTATTCTGCATTATCGATGTCCAGTCTCGATAATACTACGACTAGAGATATTTAATGATTAAATCGTTCATGGATTAATAATGTCTCATATCTTATTAATCCGGAACTAATCATAAAGATTTTTATCATTTATATATATTCAAGTAATCCAATTACAAAATGATAAAATAGCAATTTCCTTTTTCACATAGTTAATTTGTACAAAAACCACAATGTCTTTTACAAATAGTGATGTTATGGGTCATAATTGTCCAACAATCTCCCACTTGGCTCATAGCCAATCACTCAAGTATCTAACACATGAACTATGTACGTGTCGCTCAAACTTCTGCTGAGAAATAACTTTCGTCAACGGATATGCAAGGTTATCATCTGAAACGATCTTTCGATATTGACATCGCCACGATGTATAACTTCTTTATCCAGACTGCTTCTTTAGCAGCCTCAGATGCTGCAATATACTCGGCTTCAGTGGTGGAGTCCGACGTAGTTGACTGCTTTGAGCTTTTCCAACTGAAAGCACCGTCATTCAAAGTAAACAAATATCTTGTTTGTGATCTGCTGTCATCTCTATCGGTCTGAAAGCTCACATAACAATAACCAATGACTTTCATCTCAGAACAATCTCTGTATGTCAAAAACACATCCTTAGTTCTTTTCAGATACTTGAGGATTGTTTTGACAGCTGCCCAGTGTTGTTCACCAGGATTTGCCTGATACCTGCTCGTTATGCTAAGAGCATAAGAGACATCAGGTCTTGTACATAGCATGGCGTACATGATCGATCATATTGCTGAAGCATAATGGATCCTACTCATACGCTCTCTATCTGAAGGAGTATGTGAACATTGCTCCTTAGATAATTTGATTCCATGACAAGTAGGTAAATTACCTCTTTTGGAATCTTTCATTTTGAATCTTTTCAAAACTTTATCTATATAGGTAGATTGAGAAAGTACTAAAAACCTCTTAGATCTATTACGGTAGATCTTAATGCCGAGGATGTAGGCTGCTTCTCCCAAATCTTTCATGAAGAAATTCTGAGATAACCATTACTTGGTGGCTTGCATCATTGGAATATCATTCCCGATGATTAATATGTCATCGACATATAATACAAGAAATACAATAGCACTCCTACTACTTTTCTTGTAAACACAAGGCTCGTCTACATTTTTGATGAAGTCAAATTCTTTGATTGTCTCATCAAATCGTATATTCCAACTTTTGGAGACTTGTTTGAGTCCATAAATGGATCGTTTAAGCTTGCATACTTTATTATGATCATCCTTAGATGAAAACCCCTCAAGTTATGTCATATAGACTTCCTCTACGAGGTTCCCATTAAGGAAAGCTGTTTTGACATCCATATGTCAAATCTCATAATCAAAGTGTGTAGCTAGTGTCAGTAAAATTCGAATGGACTTTATCATTGCAACAGGCGAGAAGGTTTCGTCATAGTCAATTCCTTGGATTTGTCTATAACCTTTCGCCACCAACCTAGCCTTATAGGTTTGGATGTTGCCTTCTGCATTAGTTTTACGCTTGTAAATCCACTTGCAGCCTATGGGTTTTATCCCTTCAGGTGCATCTACCAAGTCCCAGACTTGATTCTGCTACATATAGTCTATTTCAGATTTCATGGCCTCAAGCCACTTGACTGAATCAATGTCACGCATTGCTTCGTTATAACTAGTGGGATCGTTATTATCAATGACTTGATCATGTTCCTCATCAATATGGAAACCATATCTTTCAGGCTCATGTCTTTCCCTACCAGACCTTCTGAGTTCATAACCTTGTGGTTGTTCCGTCGCTGCCCTTTTGAGAGGCCTAGGGTTTAGTTCTATGTTAGTTTTTTTCTTCTCGTACCTCATCGAGGTCAAGTCTACTCCCACTATATTTCTTGAGAAGGAATTCATTCTCTAGAAATTTAGCATTTCGTGAGACAAATGTTCTTTGTTCATTTGGGACGTAGAACACGTATGCTCTTGAGTTCAAGGCATATCCTAAAAACTTACATTTAACTGCCATATCATCCAATTTTTTAGTTTGTGTGAGCTTGACATATGCGTCACATTCCCAAACTCTTAGATAACTAAGACTATGACGTTTCCTATACCATAACTCATATGGTGTTTGACTAACAGTCTTGGAAGGAACTTGGTTTAGTATTAGTGTTGCAGTTTCTAAAGCAAGACCCCAAAATGAAAGAGGTAGATCCGTGTCTGGCATCATTGATCAGACCATATATAATAATGTCTGATTTCTCCTTTCGAAGACCTCATTATGCCGTGGAGTTCCCGGAGGAGTCCACTGGGAAACAATGCCATTTTCTCTCAAGTAATATTGAAATTTGTTGCTTAAGTATTCACCACCTCGGTCAGACATTAGTGACTTAATACTTTTATTAAGTTGGTTTTCTACTTCAGCCTTGAAGTCTTTGAATTTCTCAAAGGCTTCAGATTTTTACCGCAAAAGGTACACATACTTATATCGCGACATCGATAAAGGTAATGAAGTAGGAGAATCCACCTCTAGCGGTGACTAACATTGGTCCGCATACATCAGAGTGTATGAGTTCTAATGTCTTCGCTGCACGCTATCTTTTACTTTGAAGGTAATTTGGTCATTTTACCAAGTAAACAAGACTCACAAGTTCCATAAGGTTTATATTTGAAGGATTTGAAATATCCATCCTTATGTAGCTTAGTTAATCTTTTTTCATTGATATGACCTAAGCGACTGTGCCATAGAAGTGATTCATTAAGATTATTCGAGTTAACGTTGTATATATTATGTTGGAAATTCTAATTCATGTCCCAAGATCAAAAGAGCAAACAAAACATATAAATGAATGAACAATATTGAAGTATGGCGGAATCATACTCACAAAGATCGGAATGCGGATGCGTTGATGAAACAAAAATTTTCTCCTTTGTGCAGTGAGGGTTTCGGCCAAAGAAAAGAGAAGCTCCAAGCAATTTTTGATTCTTCCAAGCTCTAAGATTAGTTTCCAATAACACCTTTGTATGATCCCTTGATGGTGCTAGCCTTGTGTGTGATTTTATGTTCCAAACAAACACAAATTCTTCAAGTTTTTGCAACAAAAATAGAAAAGTGGAGAGGGCTGTGAGAGCTCACAGTTTCGGTCATGAGAGAATAGGAGAGAGTGTTATGATTTTTGTTACAAAAATCAATTTATATTTATGCCATAATATTTATTAAATTAATAATAAACTTATGACACAAATCATGCAATGGCTTAGAGTGTCAAACACTCAAACTCCATGCAAAACCATTGAGTGTATTGTACACTATCACCATGCAATGTATTAACAATTAAATAATGCATAAAATGACATGTGTCATGTGGGCCCCACACAACCCAAATGAAAGTGGGCCCACGCGTACTCACGTGTTCGGGTTCGATATTTCCGAAATACCGAACTTTCGTCGCGACGTTAATTAAATCGAATTTAAATAAATAATTGCGCCTAGCGAAATTATTATTTACGTCGCTAACGAATTAATTCTAAATTAACTCGTTTGCCCGAATTAAAATCTAATTTTAATTTCGCGTCGAAATCGAATTTCGATTATTATATCGAATATAATAATTTTACGATTAATTCCAAATTAATCGTTCTCTCTCTATGTATAGTACTTTATCCAAGTAAAAGTCTCTCCGTAATTAATCCAAGATTAATCGAGTTTGAATCATACGTCATTGGTGAATCTTCGGGAAGCGACCCAAGAGATCTATGGATATGTTGGCAGTAAATACGGCTGTCAGATTATCCGAACACGTACGTACCAAGTACTACGTTTTTACCGATTTACAAGACAAGGTTAGCCTCTAGCAAAACGCCATGCCTACCCAATTCTCCAGAAATATTCTTATTGGAATATAAGATCTATAACAGGCGTAGTATACCGTAGTATAGTGTATACTGATCCAGTATCGGATGATCACATGTAAGGCCTGGGGCTGGAGATGTGTCTGCCCCGTACGATACACATCGCCACGATGTATGATCTCTCGAATCAGATGGAATCGTCGAAGAACATGTTTGGATCGTTGATGAGACCTTGGTTCCTTAGCCTGTGCTATAGCCCCGCTATTGTCACAATACAATGGAACGGGCTCAGCTGCTAACGGAACTACTCCTAATCCAATTAGGAATTTACGGATCCAAACTGCCTCTTTTGCTGCTTCAGCTGCTGCAATGTACTCCGCTTCAGTTGTTGAATCGGCAACAGTATCTTGCTTGGAAGATTTCCAGCTCACTGCTCCGTTATTCAAACAAAATATGTACCCAGATTGCGACTTAAAGTCGTCTCTGTCGGTTTGGAAACTTGCATCGGTATACCCAGATACCTCAAGTTCTCCATCTCCATAGATTAAGAAAGCATCCTTAGTTCTGTTAAGATACTTAAGGATACTCTTAACCGCCATCCAGTGATCTTTACCTGGATCGGCCTGATATCGACTGCACATGCTCAAAGCATGGGACACATCAGGTCGTGTACATATCATGGCATACATGATCGATCAGACTGCCGAGGCGAACGGAGTCCGACTCATGTTGTCTCTCTCATCTTGTGTTTTAGGACACATGTCCCTAGATAGATAGACGCCATGTGATATTGGTAACAGTCCCCTCTTGGACTGATCCATGTTGAATCTCTTCAACACTTTATCAATATATGTACTCTGGGAGAGTCCAAGTAGCTTTCTAGATCTATCCCGGTAGATCTTTATTCCTAGAATAAAAGCTGCCCCTCCCAGATCTTTCATGGAGAATTTCAATGAAAGCCAAGCTTTCACCGACGTTAACATGGGAATGTCATTGCCAATAAGCAATACATCGTCGACATAAAGGACAATAAAAGTCAGTGCACTCCCACTAACCTTCTTATATACACAAGGATCATCTTCGTTTTGAATGAAATCATATTCTTTTATTATCTCATCAAAACGCTGGTTCCACGACCGCGATGCTTGCTTCAGTCCATAAATGGACCGATTTAACTTACAAACCTTGTTTGCAAGTCTAGGTGCGATAAAACAGGCTGTTGCATATAAACATCCTCCGAAAGGTTTCCGTTAAGGAAAGCGGTTTTAACGTCCATCTGCCATATTTCATAATCGTAATATGCAGCTATTGCAAGCATTATCCGAATGGATTTAATCATGGCAACGGGTGAGAAGGTTTCGTCATAATCAACTCCAAGTCGTTGACGATATCCCTTCGCTACAAGCCTAGCTTTGTACGTTTGTACGTTGCCATCCATGTCAGTCTTCTTCTTGAAGACCCATTTGCATCCAATAGGCTTTACGCCTTCTGGTGCATCAACCAGTGTCCAAACTTGGTTGGTATACATGGAATCCATTTCGGCCTTCATGGCTTCTTGCCATAAAGCGGATTCGATACCTTGTATCGCTTCCTCATACGTAGCCAGTTCATTATCCTCAATAAGATTAATATCTACATGAGGTGAGATCAGGAATCCATACCTCTCAGGTATTACCCTGACTCTCTCCGACCTACGCGGTCCTTGTGTATTTGAAGATTGTGGTTCAGTCTCATCCCAGATGGACTGTTCATGTTCCGTTGATAATTCATTGCCAAGAACAGTATCACTACGACTTTCATCGAGTTCTACTTTCTTCCCACTAAACACTGCATTTAGGAATTCCTTCTCAAGGAAAACCGCATGTAGAGCAACAAATATTGTGTTCTCTTGTGGGTGATAGAAGTAATATCCTTTGGTTTCCCTAGGATATCCAACGAATAGGCATTTATCTGATTTGGGTTCAAGTTTGGTACCTTCCAAACGTTTAACGTATGCCCAGCAACCCCAAATCTTCAGGAATGAGAAACCCGGTTTCTTACCTGTCCATATCTCATATGGTGTCTGTTCAACAGACTTTGACGGAACCTTATTCAAAATAAGAACTGCACTGTTTAATGCATATCCCCAGAAGGAAATTGGCAGCTCAGTGCGACTCATCATCGACCTTACCATGTCCAACAAGGTACGGTTTCTCCGTTCGGACACACCATTTAATTGTGGTGTTCCAGGAGGAGTCCACTGTGAAAGAATACCATATTCTTTCAGGTAATCTTGAAACTCATTACTTAAGTATTCACCATCACGGTCCGACCGTAATGTCTTAATACTCTTGCCTGTTTGTTTTTCAACTTCGTGTCGAAACTCTTTGAATTTCTCAAAAGTTTCTGACTTGTGCGTCATTAGATACACATAACCGTAACGTGATGCATCATCGGTAAAGGTACGAAGTATCGATATCCACCTCTAGCCTGGCTAGACATGGGCCCACAACGTCACTATGAACGAGGGCTAACAGTTCAGTGGCACGTTCACCTTTACCGCTAAAAGGTGATTTAGGCATTTTGCCTAATAAGCAAGATTCGCAGACGTCATATGAATTTGGATCAAATCCGTCCAAGTACCCACTCTTCGAAAGTGTGGATATGCGAGTCTTGTTAATGTGTCCCAGACGACAATGCCACATATAAGTTTCATCATTTGGATCACTCTTTTTAAGCCTTTTGTTTGTTAATTTATATGTAGGAGATTCATTTATATTCAAAATATAAAGACCATTATTTGCAACTGCAGTGCATATTTCTGCATCATTTTTATATAAATAACACCCAGTGTTTCTAAATACAAAAGTGTACCCATTTCGGGTTAACAAAGATACAGATATAATATTCCTAGTCAAACTAGGTACATAATAACAGTCATTTAGTTTAAGTACATGCCCCGAGGGCAGTTCTAATACAAAAGTGCCCACGGCCAAAACAGCAACAGGAGTTCCGTTTCCAACTCGTAGATCAATCTCCCCTGAAGCCAGAGTCCTGCTGTTCTGCAGATCCTGCACATCAGTACATATATGAGAACCACAACCAGAATCAAAAATCCAATTTTTAAAACTAGAAGTAGCCATGTTTATTTCAATAACAAACATACCAGAGGTCGGTGCCTTGCCCGCCTTGATCTCCCTTCTGATCGCCTTGTTCATGCGGCAGTCACGCTTCCAGTGACCTCTTTTGCCGCAGTTAAGGCATATGTCTTGTGACTTGTTCCTCGGCTTCCCAGAAGCCATCGGCATCTTGGCCTTGCCCTTGTTCTTACGCTTCTTCTTTTTCACCCCTCCAGTTGCCTTGGGCCCAGCCCTTGACGTCTGAGAGGTCGATGCAAAGTGCGCCTCGCGCTTGTTGCCTTTAAGAAGCTCTTTCTCTGACTCCTTAAGAATGGACAATAGCTCTCCAAGAGTATCGTCCGTATCCATCAACTTGTAGTTGATGATAATCTGCTTCCAAGTATCGGGAAGTGACTGTAAAAGCATGTCTACAGTCAGCTCAGCCTCCAAGACTATTCCCATCTTGGCCAGCTCATCAATGTCAGCTATCATTTGAGTCCCGTGGGCCTCAACTGAAGCGCCATCAGTCATACGGGAGCGAAAGAGTTTCTTCACCAACTCATACCTCTCCATCCGCTTATTAGTGCGGTGAAGATCCTTTAGTCTAGCCATCATATTATAAGGATCCAAGTCCCTATTCTGGCGACGAAAGTGTTGAGTCATGGAAGCAAGCATGATCGACTGAGTTGTATCACAATCATCGCTATGAGTTCTCCATAACTCCAGCTCAAGTGGCTCAGTGGGCCTCGGCCCGAGAGGTCTCTGTATGGTGTACAACAGCCTCTCTGCCCCAAGGACTATCCTCAGGTTCATTTCCCAGTCAGCAAAGTTCGTGCCCTTAAATACATTATCACCCATGATTATGTCTCGGACATTTCCTTTGTTTGCCATCTTAACTACGATAGTCCAACTATCTAGTTAACGATATATGGGTACAGTCAAACTGTTACAAGAAAAAACAATTTTATTAGTCCAACTAATGTTAAAATATTGACGAAATAAATTTTGTAAGCGCGTAAAGCTAAGTATCTGAATGAAATTGCAAATTCAATACTAGCCTCCCACTATTTTCTACAAGTCTCTAACCCTCTGTCGAGTACTCGGGAAATCCAATTTCCTAGTGGGCTAGGATCCCGTTAAATAACACACAACCTTGACTTTGGCCAACAAGTTGTATGATATTTAACTAGGTAGATCTCGAAGATCAATTGGATCCCATCCAATTCCTAGATCCGGTAGGTGGACATCCAAGTCCGAAACATATATATCTAATACATATGTCAATGTATCCAATACATTTTCCTAACCATTTCCTCTGAATCAACTAAGTCTTGGCTTTGGCACAACAAACTTAATGATTCCAGTTAAGCGGGACCCATTGACATGGAAAGTTTCGTAATCAATGTCGATGGACAAGAAGTGATCTTGACTTTGGCCAACAAATCACAACTTGGACAAGACACCGATATGGAACAAAACTCTCATGATTCAAACACATCCTCAATTGACAAAGGTCTTGACTTTGGCCAACAAACCAATGCCAATTTCGGATCTTGAGAAAGAATCACTCAACGGAAGGAAAATCGCTTAATATTGTTTGAGGGATTTTCGTGTAATTGGCAACCAATTAATTTATCTTTGTTAGGTCTCATCATCATACACCCTTAAGCATGCTTCTAAAACATCATAAAGCGCGTAAAGTAAAGTAATAGCGATATACGGATGGATATGAACAACAACTTGTTCCTAGAACAAATCACTCCCTTTCCTCTCCCCGCTAGAACTATTCTACTCTTACCCAATTACATAATACAATAAGAGAAACCTCATTTACATTGAGGGGAATTAGGTGAGAAGAGAATACAAAGAGACAATAAGAGAAAGGCTGGACACGCAGGTCCAATTTATAAATTCTAATTTACAATAATTTCTAAAATTACCCTTCCCTTCTAATATCCATCCGATATACACTATTCATACATTACATCCACATTCATTCATTCAAGGCATGTTATACAACCAATCAAATCCAATTAATTAGTCTTTAATTAGGTGACAATACAATGTTCAAACAATTGTTTGCATTTGCGCGAGTCCAACTCAATTTGAGAATAAATACTTATAGTATGAATTCACGAATTATATCGAACTACTCGTCAAATCCAATTTAAGTCGTATTCAATACTAATCCTTATATTTAATTCCAAATTAAATATTTACACTTTTATTGTGCTTTTATGACTTAGATTCCAAATCTAATTCTATCGGGTCTCAAAGCCCAATCAACATCCAATGTCCGTTTAATTAAAGTCCGATGGGCTTTCAATTGATTTCATTAGGCTTGGGCCTTGGTCAATGTGGGTCAAACCCAATTTCCAAGCCCAATAAGGAATCACCCTCATTTGCCATAAAAATCAATATCAAGCCCATAAGGCCCAATTAAACATAAAAGCCCATTTATTACATTTGGACTTAATGGAGTGATTTAGGCCCATTTTTGGATCCAATCCAATTTGCCCAAACCTACTTGGTCCAACCAAGCCCATTATGTCCAAATATAATAGTTTTAGGCCCAATTCAAAATTAAGCCCAATTAATCAAATTTTAAAATTCCAAATTTTATAACTTAATTAATTAAAGTGTAATGTCATGATTAATCCTTTAAATCAATATTTCCAAAATATCAAATTAATCCATTAATCATATTTTTATCTTAAATACATGTCCAACATTATTTAATCAAAAAATCAAGTCCCTAATCTTCTTCCATGCATTCGGCCAAGGTGATGAAAAATTACCGATTTCGTTTTCAATCCAATCGAATCACAAATCGTCATTTTATGTTCGTTTAAAGTCATCCAATGATCTTATAAACAACAAATCATCATCTCCATGGTCTAGGTAGTATTCGGCCAAGCCTCTCCAAGAGGGGAAAAATTAATCCAATTTATTTTTCATGAAATTGATAATGTATAACATAATGTAACATACATTTAAGCATACTTAATCAATCAAAATCATCAAATCATGCTTCAATCAATTTTGCCCAAATATTACCCTAATATATTTTCATGCTCTTTAAGCTCAATGATACCATTGTTGGAAATTCTAATCCATGTCCCAAGATCAAAAGAGCAAACAAAACATATAAATGAATGAACAATATTGAAGTATGGCGGAATCATACTCACAAAGATCGGAATGCGGATGCGTTGATGAAACAAAAATTTTCTCCTTTGTGCAGTGAGGTTTCGGCCAAACAGAAAAGAGAAGCTCCAAGCAATTTTTGATCCTTCCAAGCTCTAAGATTAGTTTCCCATAACACCTTTGTATGATCCCTTGATGGTGCTAGCCTTGTGTGTGATTTTATGTTCCAAACAAACACAAATTCTTCAAGTTTTTGCAACAAAAACAGAAAAGTGGAGAGGGCTGTAAGAGCTCACAGTTTCGGTCATGAGAGAATAGGAGAGAGTGTTATGATTTTTGTTACAAAAATCAATTTATTTATGCCATAATATTTATTAAATTAATAATAAACTTATGACACAAATCATGCAATGGCTTAGAGTGTCCAAACACTCAAACTCCATGCAAAACCATTGAGTGTATTGTACACTATCACCATGCAATGTATTAACAATTAAATAATGCATAAAATGACATGTGTCATGTGGGCCCCACACAACCCAAATGAAAGTGGGCCCACGCGTACTCACGCGTTCGGGTTCGATATTTCCGAAATACCGAACTTTCGTCGCGACGTTAATTAAATCGAATTTAAATAAATAATTGCGCCTAGCGAAATTATTATTTACGTCGCTAACGAATTAATTCTAAATTAACTCGTTTGCCCGAATTAAAATCTAATTTTAATTTCGCGTCGAAATCGAATTTCGATTATTATATCGAATA
The DNA here is from genome assembly GCA_019454045.1 of Zanthoxylum bungeanum. NCBI lineage: Eukaryota > Viridiplantae > Streptophyta > Magnoliopsida > Sapindales > Rutaceae > Zanthoxylum > Zanthoxylum bungeanum. Next base: position 27,048 of record SKCR01028663.1, on the reverse strand, counting down.
TAATAATTTTACGATTAATTCCAAATTAATCGTTCTCTCTCTATGTATAGTACTTTATCCAAGATAAAGTCTCTCCGTAATTAATCCAAGATTAATCGAGTTTGAATCATACGTCATTGGTGAATCTTCGGGAAGCGACCCAAGAGATCTCTGGATATGTTGGCAGTAAATACGGCCGTCAGATTATCCGAACACGTACGTACCAAGTACTACGTTTTTACCGATTTACAAGACAAGGTTAGCCTCTAGCAAAACGCCATGCCTACCCAATTCTCCAGAAATATTCTTATTGGAATATAAGATCTATAACAGGCGTAGTATACCGTAGTATAGTGTATACTGATCCAGTATCGGATGATCACATGTAAGGCCTGGGGCTGGAGATGTGTCTGCCCCGTACGATACATATATCGGACATCAAGCAACTAGTCTCTTTGAATCGGATAATCCTGACCTTGTCATATTATCCCGATGGTTGCAACCATTATAGAGTACTAGTTCTGTATCCTGCGCGATCATCATCTCCATATGTCTGAAGTGATACTTCCGTCTTGACATCACACCCAATACACTACGATTCCCGATAAACCTAGAAGAGGTGTACACAGAACCTGTTAAAGCCCTGGACGACCAAAACTAAAGTCTACCGATTGTCGCAAGTACTAGCGATGCAAGTCTCAGGTTAAGACCATATGCACCTACCCTGAAGCGGACTCCCATAGACACGCAGACATACTACCAATGGGATTCCGCGGGGTCTATCCAGAGCGAAGCTGTTTTCCGTACCATCGGTAAAACACAACCTCCTACCGCACTTGCATAAGTATCCAATACTCAAATATATGAGAACTATGCTGTTGTGCCCTCACAACACGCACAAGTGCAGTACTAGTCTATTCCGCATTATCGATGTCCAATCTCGATAATACTACGACTAGGGATATTTAATGATTAAACCTTTATGGATTGATACTGTCTCATATCATCTCAATCCGGAATTAATCATAGGGACTTTTACCATTTATATATCAAAGTAAATAAATTACAAAACGGTAAAAGGCAATTCCATTACTACATAGTTAATTTTGTACAATAATATAATATCATTTACAAAATAGTGACGCTATGGGTCATTACTGTCTAACATATTAGAGGTTGAACATTCTTTGTTAGTTTGTAAGCTAGATACCATTATCAAAATACCATCTCTATATTTTATTCATTGAATCATTACAAACTTATTAGGCATGAAAAGCCTTTATTACATAAAGAAAATCGAAATGATGTTCTTTAATAGAGAATGTACAAAACACAATCTTCTAAGTCTAAAACTAAACCATTCGGCAAAACTAAGAATAAGTCCCCACGCATAATGCAGCCAGTTTTGCTCCATTACCCATGCTTAAGTCAACCTCCCCATAACGAAGTCTCCTACTGTTTCTCAGGCCCTGCACATTGTACACAAGTGAGTCCCACAACCGTGTGTCAAGCACCCAAGTAGAAGGTTCATAGTTTTGAGAATATAGTTCAATCATATACAACATACCTGAAGCATTGGGATTCTTGGCCTCTTGGGCTTCCCTAGCTTCCTTGGCTTTCAAGGATCTGCAGTATTTCTTCTAATGACCCTTTTTTCCACAAAAGAAACATTTCCCTTTTCCCTTTTTTTCTTTTCCACCTTACTATTGGGCTTTAGGTGATCTGGAGTCTTAGTCTTGCCCTTATTTTTCTTTGGGCCTCGTGGCTTCAGGTCCGTACCCGTAAGCATGACGGAGGTTTTAAGCTCCGGTTTCAAGTCTTTCTCTGCTTGCCTTATCAGATTGTGCAATTCTGCTAAAGTAGCTTCTTTATCAGACAGATGAAACTGCATAATAAAGTTAGGGAATTCTTTTGGTAAGTATTGAAGAATTAGATCGTGACCTATCTCATGATCTATGATGAACCCGAGGTTGGCTAATTTTTCAATGTGGCCAATCATCTTAAGCACGTGTCCACTAACAGATCATTCCTTATACCTTGTTTAGAATAAGACACATGACACTTGGAATCTCACGGTATGAATGGAAGTTGCATACAACTCCTTCAAGTGAAAGATGATGGTTTGAGCATCCATATCTTCGTGAGCTTTCTGAAGTTCGTCCGACATTGAGCCAAGCATTATGCAAACCGCTTGCTCATCATCATCGACGTGTTTCTTCCAAGCATCAAATGTATCTTGGTCAGCATCTTCTGCTGGTTCAGAGGGAAATGGTCTTTCAAGAATATAGAAAATATTTTCTTGTCGTAAGACAATTTTAAGGTTTATAAACCAGTCATTGTAGTTGTCCCCTTTGAGTTTATGCTCATCAAGGATGGAACGAATTGATACTCTATTTGCCATTTGAATGTTTGTGAAATATTTTAACCCACCTGTTAAGAGAAAATGTTAAAATTAGGAATATATTTTCATTAATGTTTCATAATAACATGGGCTTTTAATATTATGAAGTTGCTCTCACTCAATTATTTTAAAATTTTAAGAAAATTGCAATAAACCCAATATGATGGATTTATTATGGGCAATGATCCCATTATCATCATTTCATAACTCCGACTAGGGTCGGTCGTTATAAAATACGATAAGTAGGTAGGTTTCCAACCAATTTATGATATAAATCACAATTCTTTGATCATTGGGTTGGGCAATCAAACATGTCATAGCTTATGCTAGTCCTTGTGGACACACAATCTTTGTCACTAAGTTATAAGACCACGCATAAGGATCGTTGCGTCTTATGACTCAGAAAAGTCAAACCATTGTCAATAGTATGATTTATGGACAAATTGGTATGGGTCAGTCTGATAAAGCCTAGTCCTACCAATACGATTTAAGCCCTTTGGGTCTATACTTTACAATGGGAGGCAAATTTTAGACTTAAATTATTATTGAGGATTTTAGCAAGTTTAAGTGAATAACTGTCAAATGGATTCCTCCATTGAAAATTCCCCAGATGGAGGGTGGAGCGAAATCTCTTAAATACCCTTACCTCTTAGGCTCTTATTGCCTTGGTGACAGGAATAAACAATAGATCCTCCAAATTAGTCCAACACTTTAAATATGCTTTAAGGTAAGCTTTGAGTAAATGATTATCTAGATGTCTTCACAGCTTTTCCTTTTGGCTATAAAAAGGTAGTGAGTGAAGGAGACACCAAATCATTATCTAACTCTAGTAATACCTTTGGTTAAATTAACGTTAGTTTGGAAAGTTTTATTAACCCCTTGGTCCCAACCCACTTGTATCTTTTATAATGTATTTTATTATAAACAAGTGATTATATTTATTAGCCTTAAAGGTAATAAATCTCTAAGTTCATCACAGAATAATTAATTAGCTAAAGGATAAGCAATACACTCTCTATTTCTTAGAAAGTCTCTAGATGCTTGCACCCTAAAATAATCATGCCAATTCTAATCATACATGGAATCATCAAGCATATGAGTTTTAATATGTTGGAATTATTTTATGCATTAAATAACTTTGATTAATATGTAATTATGATATTGCATTTTATTTTATTCAAATAAATTTACTATTCATGTTTTTCTGCAGACGCTTGAACGTTAAATGCAATTTCACAATTCCAATCTTAACCAATTCATGCAAAAAGTGTGCCTAAAATTAAGTTCAGGGTGTTATCTTTCCAATGAGCTTTTAAACACCCAATTTCTAGTTCAAACGAGTGAGAACTAATCAAAACAAAAACAACACTCTGATACCACTGTTGGGAAGCGGCCGCGAGTGTGCAGCAGAAAATTAAAATTATTATGTCGTTTTCCCTTTGCCCAATACCCATTTGTTTTGATTATTCTACAAGCCTAGGCATGTTACTATATATTCTAAGCATAAAAACTCATAAAACATGCAAAGAACATAAACCTAAACATGATAACTATCAAAAGAACTCTAATTAAAACAAAGAAAGAAAAATACTTACTTGAACAGAAGACTCCTCCAGTCCTCCCTCCGATCTACAAGTTTTTCTCGAACTCAGCAAGCTCTTCCACGTTCCAAAGAGCCACCCAAGTGTGTGGCCTCCAAAGATGCACACACCAAAGCCAAAACTCAATGGCAAGACTACGCCTTGAGTGCACAAGTATTTTGCCCTTGGTGTTAGCCTAGGCAAATACCTCAAAACTTTTAACTTGAATTTCCTGTAGTCAATTAGACTTAATGATCCTCAAAATCAGTGGCTTGCTCTTAAACTTTAGAGTTGCTCACTTATATAAACCCAAGATATGAAAGATTTGGTGTAAAAATTTGTGAAGAATTCTTTGGGTTTATATAGTGCTCCAAAGACAACAAAATTAATTAAGAATCCGTTGTGGGGTAAAAACTAATTTAATCTTAGCCATTGGATCTTAATTTAGTGGTTTAATAAGATTATCAAACCCTAATAAGAGTTTGGGCCGAATTGGAATTCAAAACAAATAACAAAAAAAATACTATTCATGTGACTAGTATTTTTTTTTTCCAATTTCCAAAGTGTCTTTATCGTCATTCACCAATCCCTAAGCCACTATAGAACCTCATAAATGATATGTTCAATAATTAAACACATTGAACCATTTATGAACAATTCCTACAGCAATCATATATGTTGTTATATTTGTACTGTTCACTGTTAACCATTGATTTCAACTTTGTTGTGTGTGACCTTTTGAGTTCCCTTCAAGTTGGACATGAAATGAATCGTGATAATTTAATCGAACATAAATTATCCTCCGATCAGATGGTTGTTCGATTTCAATGACCAAGGTTGACATCTAGCAACATGCCAAAGCCCCCAAATGAGAAGGAAAGATATATATACACATTCTGTATGCGATTTACATATGATACGGTCCATCGCCTCACTGTATCCCCACTTATTGACCTAGGGTACGAAAAGTGTCTGCCCATATGGTCAAATGTATGATGTTGATAGTGTCATGAATCGTGCTAACCCAAGAATCTCACATGATTCTTCCGCTGTGGCCACAGTCTCAAGCACTGATCACACATATCAACCCGCGAACTGGAATACTACTCTTATAAGAAAATATTATCCGAGAGAGTGGAAATTCTTTGTTGTATCTTTACAAACTTCATGTGTTTCAACAAATGACCCAATCATACCCTTATGACCGGATCTTTTGAACCGGGGAAGGAGAATGTCAAAGTTATTTGATCCACACATAATATTGTAAAGACCTCAAGTCAAATGACTAGTCATATAATCGATACATGAAAGTTCTCATAGACACATGGGATAAACACTTCATATGAAAACTTTCGGCGATCAGTTCGATGGACACGAGCAACTCATGCATCCGTGTGATACACCAAGCGGACGGATCTCCGCTAGTAGCCTATGAGATCGGCTGCCCCACTTAAGGGCGGATCATATCATCATGCTAGTCTCCCCGCTTTGTGAACGCCCAGATTATTCACAAAACTATAACTAGGAACATTTAAGAGTAATTATTCTCATAAGGCGTGGAAGCCATCGTCTTATTACTCCAAGGGCTTTATTATAGTGTTGATGATTCATATAAGTTATGTAAGACACGTATAATAAAGATTTCCATTTTATTAATTAATGAAAATATTACAAATACATGTACATATAACCCATCCACAAGTTGGGTATAAGGCATATCTCTAACAATAAAAAGTAGAAGAAGAGTTTAGAAGATAGTACATGGTTAGCTGCAATTATACATCTAGAATGGAAATTAAAGGTTAAGATCCAGATTTATCTGACGCTTCTTACCACGATCGTCTTCGGACCATTTTATCTTGGAAATGATAGGGTCAATTTGTGGTTCATAGGCTAAGATTTGGTCAATTAAATCTGGGGCAGTTCTGGCAGTGAAGATGAGTTCTTTCAGAGGTTTTGTCACGAACCCATTTCTCCGGGCATCATCAAGAAACACACAAAGAAAATCATAATATTCATCAACGTTAAACAACCCAATCGGTTTTTGGTGTATGTTCAAGTTCGCCCAAGATAGCACTATAAAAATTTCCTCTAATGTACCCAAGCCACCTGGCAAAGCAATAAAATCATCAGCACGATTGATCATTTCCACCAGTCGTTCAGACATTCCTGGCACGATCAATTCCTCTCCGTTTGATGGTCCAATAAGATTCACATCCGCCAAGGGTTTTGGGATGATTCCCACAACTGGACTGCCTCCTTCCTGTACGGCCTTTGAAACGATCCTCATTAATCCAAGATTTCCACCGCCATATACTAAGTGCATATTCTTCTCAATTATGACTCGATCCAATTCTTGTGCTGCCTCTATGTATTGTGGCTTAGTACCAACACTAGTACCGCAAAACACACAGATTTTTTTAACCGTCTTCTTGAAGTAGCTTCCATTTTTTTATATACTTCTTTCTCAAATCCGGATGCCTTCAAAAGTGCAATGATGAGTTGAATTTATAGTACTTGAAAAGGGGTGAGTAATAATAGCACTAGTACCTTCCAAATGATAATTATTAGATAAACAGTACAATATATCATGAAAGTCAAAAAGGTCTGGATCCTGTCGGAGAAAATAAAAGAAAACAACAAAATAAATCATAATTATTAGGAAAAGATAAAGATATATAATATTTACAATAATTTACGGCTTGATTGAGGTCTATGCGTCAGGGACAAGCTTCCCATCCAATTTTCTTAAAAATTGGCAAACATAGTCTTTTTGAGTCAGATTCCCGATACTTAATTATTGTCTTTCTTTTCTGGAATTGTGTATATAACACGCGAATTTAGTGATATACATATCCACTGGGATGCGTCTCAAGAGTTTTAGATATGTCATCTAAAGACTCCTTACTCAAGCCATCTCTAATGAAATTTATTTTATCTTCACAGTTATCAGACATCATTCCTAAAGAACGGCAATGAGTATAACAAAACATACGAGCACATTTATAGCATACACACATTCTTTTAGCTCTTCTCTTTTTAGCATATGTGCTTCTTCCTAAACCAGACAGATGTAAAATAAAAGAGTTAGAGGACTCACCTGCCAATCGAACTCGTGCTTTCAATAATCCAACGAATGTCAATAAGAATACCTTTGATCATCAGTAGTCTCATTCGTTCCAAGCGAGCTTTGTAGACTTTCATCAGAGATTTTTGAAGGAGAGAAGGAAATTGCTTGTGAAGATTTACGAGAACTTCTTCCATCCTGAAAATACAAATTAAACACACATAAAATAAAACACACCAAATCTGAATATATACACAAATTGAGTGGGTTTCCTCCCAGCTAGCTCTAAGTTTAAAGTCGTTAGCTAGATGTGACTGCTTGAACGTTAGGCTGGATCTGAAAGTGTGACACTTTCTTTTTGTCGCTCAATTGATTCTCTCCAGTAGTGCTTGACACGCTTATTTTTAACCTTGAATGTTTTGTTGGAGTTGGGATCATGTATCTCAACGGCTCTATCTGGTAAAACTTTGGTGATTAAGAATGGACCTAACCACCGTGATTTTGGCTTCCATGGGAAGAGTTTCAACCTTGATTTGTTTAACAGTAATTGTTGCCCCGGTTCTAATTATATGCGCACTAACTTCTCATCATGTCTCTTCTTGCCCTTTTCTTTGTACAGTTTGGCATTCTCGAAGGGCTGTATGTGGAATTCCTTCAATTTGTTGAACTGGTGGAACTGTTTCTCATCAGTTGCTTGTAGATCAAGATTTGACTTGTTCAGTGTGCAGTACGTTTTATCTTCAAGCTCCAAAGGCAGATTGCATGCTTTAAGTTTGGCAGTTGAACTTTACTTTTCATAAGAGTTCTGGATGGTACTATTTCTCACATCAAGTCTCAAGCATTCCTCTTTATTTTCATCATTCGGGAATTACATGGATTTGAAAACATTGAATGTTACTTCTTGGTCTTGAACCTTCATGGTTAGTTCACCTTTTTGTACATCAATAATGGTTCGTCTTGTAGCCAAGAATGGTCTCCCGAGGATGATGGGCACATTTTCGTCTTCCTCCATGTCAAGGACAATAAAATCTGCTAGGAAAATGAATTTGTCAACTTTGACCAGCACATCTTCAACTACACCTCTCGGAAATACGAGCGTTCTATCAACAAGTTGCAGAGAGACTGATGTGGGCATTGTTTCTCCAATCAGCAATTTCCTGAAAATAGAAAAAGGCATCAAGTTAACACTCACACATAGATCACACAAAGCCCTACCGAAGTTATGTTCTCCTATAATGCAAGGAATGGTGAAACTGCCAGGATCTTTCAACTTTGGGGGAAGCTTTCTCTGAATGATGGCGCTGCATTCTTCTGTCAATGCTACTGTCTCGTAATCTCTCAATCTCCATTTTTGTGAAAGAATGTCTTTCATGAATTTGACATAGCTAGGCATTTGTTCTAAAGCTTCTGCAAATGGAATGTTGATATGCAGCTTTTTGAACACCTCCGGGAAACGAGCAAACTGTTTATCCAGTTTGTTTTTCTGAAGACGCTGTGTAAAAGGTGGAGGTGGAGTGATTTGATCTTTTTCCTTTGCTTCTTTTTCCTCCATTTGTTGCTCTGTTTCTTTTGAAATTTCTTCAATGGATGCCTTGATTCCAACATCTTTGTTGATCTCAGTACCGCTTTTTAAAGTAATGGCTTGACATTGCTCCTTCCCTCGGTTCTTTGGATTTGGTTCTGTGTTGCTGTGAAGATTTCCTGGTGGTCTGTAACTCTGAGCATTGGCCAATTGCCCAATTTGATTCTCCAGTGCTTTAATGGAAACAGATTGACTTTGAAACATAGCATCATATTTTTTAGCTGAGTCGGCAATTCCACTATTCCTGGTTCATTTGCCTGCTCCTGGATTTCATTCTGCTGTTGGAATCTAGGTGGTGGATAGTTCTGCTATTGGAATCCAGGTGGTGGATTGTTCTTCTGCTCTGAATTGTTGCTTCATGAAAATTTGGGATGATTCCTCCACCCTGGGTTGTAGGTGTTGGAATATAGATTGTCCATCTGTCTGTTGAAATTGTTGACATAATTCACCGTCTATTCCTGTTGATTTGGCTTTGTTCCTCCTCCATAAGGTGAACTTGTGGATCCGAAAATGTTTACAACTTGCGCGCTGAGTGTTTCCAGACATTTGCACATCTGATCCACCTTGGTATTCATTGTTGTGTTGGCTCCAACTTCATAAATTCCTGTAATTCGTTGAATCATGCTCCTTTCTGTTGGCCACAAGGAATTATTGTTAGCCATTTCTTCGATTAAGTCACAGACTTGATCTTCTCCTTTTGCCATCAAAGCTCCTCCAGTGGCAGCATCAATTGTGGTTCTCATCAGTCCAGAAAGTCCATTATAGAAAGTTTGTACTTGAAGCCATTTTGGAATCTCATGGTGAGTACATTTCCAGAGCAAATCTTTGTACCTTTCCCAAGCTTCGTAGAGAGTTTCCGAGTCATTTTGTACAAATGATGTGATCTCATTCCTCAGTTTTGATGTTCTGGCTGGTGGAAAATACTTTGCTAGGAATTTGGTGGCTAGAGTGTTCCAAGTTGTGATGGAACCTGCTGGTAGTGAATGTAGCCAAGTTTTTGCTCTATCTTTTAAGGAATATGGAAAAACACGCAGTCTCATTGCTTCTTCAGCTGCTCGGTTGTAATTGAAAGTGCCGCAAACTTCCAGGAAGTTGCTGATGTGGCATTAGGATCTTCAGTTGCATTCCTCCCAAACTGAACTGACTGCTGAATCATCTGAATGCGTGTTTTGATGTCACATGCATTTGCAGGTAAGGGAGGAAGTACAATACAGGAAATGAAGTTGTCAACCACCGGAATGGTTCTGTCTCGAATGGGAATTGGTGGTGCAACTTCTAAAGGTTCAGGTTCCATGTTGACTAAAGCTTCTTGGCCTTCTCGCCTTTCCCTTCTCAACTGTCTGATGGTTCTTTCAATTTCTGGGTCAAGCGGTCGGAGTTCAAAGCTTCTGGTTCGTCTCATGTAGTGTCTGAGAACCTGAAACATAAAAACAGAAATAATAATTAAAAATAAATTAGATACAAGTAATGTATCTAACCCCAAAACTAATAGTGAAAGATAAATAAGTCTCCGGCAACGGCGCCAAAAACTTGACCGGCGTAATCACACGCGTATAACGCAAGCACACGTATCGTTCAAGTAGTATAAAAAGTATCGATCCCACGATGACTTAATAACTAATCTATTAATTTTATGAGGCCAAATGATTACTAGTATCTATTGGATTGATTGTTTGATTGGAATGGTGACTTTAAAATTAAAACAAGTAAATAAAAAGACGCGAAAGTAGATTGAGGAAAATTCAAATTTATAAAACTATCCAGGGTTGTGATTTCTTCCAATATATTTTAAAGATGAAGTGGTTATTTCATGTTTATGTAATATATTAGTTTACTAACATGGAACACGAAATTCTGCAAAAGCCTCTGTCGATGGTCGGATGCAAATACGCAGTGTAACCCAATTCAATCATATGTCTATGTCAATCAAATTACCTGGATTTATTAAGACTAAATTCCAATTGTGGTTACTCCCGCCTGATAGGTATATGTCTATCATGTAAGGAAATCTATTAAAGGGTTATATATCATCAATGAAGATCGTGGGCTATTAAGTTTAAGGCTGAAACCTAAAATTCCTTCGTCAAGTTTATTTTAAGTTCACCAAATCAATCTTATTAGTGGCCAGTTAACAAGACGCATCAAGCTTAAGACTTAATAAGTAAACATTTATATTACACATACTATAAAATAACCCCTTATAAACCGGTGATATTAGAATTCATCACAACCCTAGATAACGGGCTTAGGTACGACACATATTTACAACTAGTAAAAACTTAAAAATAAAAGACATAAAGTAAAATGCTGAAAAATAAATGCTAGAAATTAAAAAGGAAAAAGTACAATAAAAGAAATACTATGGTTAAATGATCCAATTTTATTACTACTATTTTAGATATCTCCCTTAATAATAATTATTACTTGTGTGATATTATCAACCAGCCATATAGGCGGTAACCTGATTAAGTCAAATTAAAAATTAATTACCAACAGATCAACCAGGCGGTATCCTTGCTTAGTCAGGTTAAAACCAATTTAATATCAATTACCAACCGGCCAATATAGTGGTATTCTCATTAAGTCAAGTTTTAAATATTTATTATATTATAATTATGGGAGATTAATCTAAATAGCAATAATAAAAGCTTTACCTTTCACCCTAGCAGGGGAAAGTTACCTCCTCATTGCTGAATAGTAAAAATTGAAAAAGTAAATAAAGTAAATTACTACTACAAAAAGTAAATAAAATTAATTACAAAACTGAAATTAAACAAACTAGATACAAACTCCTTAGAATTCTCAAGGAATTACAGAGAGGAAGGTACATCTGAAATCAGAAAATTCGGCTGAATTTATAGGCCTGAGTAATCGCGTCGCGACGCGCCATGATTTTCGGCGCCAAACGCGGCGTTGTTGACACATGGCAAGGTGGCTCAGAATTTGAATGATTGTGCTAACATGGCGATGACGTGGCGATGTGGATTGTCGGCACCATATGATGATGACACGTGGCACAAGATGATTGGTTGATGATGACGTGGCTGACACGTGGCAAGATGACTCAGCATATGACTGATGTGGACGCCACGTGGCTGACACATAAACGACACATGGCGATGGCGATTGTCGGCACCATGTGATGATGACACGTGGCACGGCGTACGTTAGCGGATATGCTCTGATGTTGACATATGGCAGGCGCACGTTAGCAAATTCGGCGCACGTTAGCAACTGGCGCATTTTAGCAAAACTTGTCTGATTGGTCCACATGTCTCGGTGCACGTTAGCAGGCTTCGGTGCACATTAGCGGTCACGACGCCAAAAGACCATTTTACCCTTTTGTCTATTTTTCACTGTTTTGGCCCCAAATTACTTCCAGAGAGTCCTGAAACTTTATTTATCTACAAAATAACACAAAACGCATCAAAATATTCACAAAACTCAAGAAACTATACAAAATTTTAGTCAAATGAGTGAGAAATATTGATACATTTACCATTCATCAACAAGCTATGCTAAATAATATGAAAGATAATATTAAGCTTGCGATAAAATAAATAGATAGAGTTAGAGAAATTGACATCGGAGGTTTATGGTGGTTCGATCAAAAATGCCTATATCTACTTGACCGGTGTAAACATACACGTATAATGCAAGCGCACGTATCGTTCAAGTAGTATAAAAATATCAATCCCACGAGGACTTAATTCCTACTGTTGTTATTAATTATTGAATCTATTTATTTACAAATATCTAATTAAATGGAGAATGGAATTGATTGTTTGTTTGATTTGGTTGATTGTAGATTTGCTAAATAAATAAATAAAAAGATAAAAGAAAATACTAAGGAAAATAAAAGACACAAAGATCTAAGGTTGTGATTTCTTTTAATATCATTTTAAAGATGAAGTGGTTATCTTAAAGTTGGTAATATATTGATTTATTAACCTGGAACACTAAATTATGTGTAAGCCTCTGTCGATGGTCAGACACAAATACCTAGTATAATCCAATTGAACCATATGTCTATGTCAACAAATTACCTAGATTCATTAAGTTCAAGTTCCAATTATGGCTACCCCCGCCCGACAGGTATATTCCTATCCTGTAAGGAAATCTATTAAAGGGTTATATATCCTCAAGGAAGATCGTGAGCTATTAAGTCTAAGGCTGAAACCTAAAATCCCTATGTCTAGTTCATTTTAGATTTACCATATCAATCTTATTGGTGATCAGACAACAAGAAGCATTAAGCTTAAGACTTAATAAATAAATCTTTATAATACCCAAACTATATTTAACCCCTTATAAACCGGTGATATTAAAAGTCATCACAACCCCAGGAAACTAACACATAACTAGGACTAGTAAGAACTTAAAAGTAAAAGACATAAAGTAAAAATACTGAAAAGTAAAAGACATAATAAAACTGAAAAGTAAAAATAAAATAAAAATGCTAAAGTAAAAGGATTACTTCTACTAAATACTATTTAGATATCTCCCTTAATATAATATATTAACTTCAAATTAAGAATAACCAGCCATAAAGGCGGAACCAAAATAACCAGCCATAAAGGCGGAACCAAAATAACCAGCCATAAAGGCGGAATTAATATTTAATTACCAACCGACCAATCTGGCGGTATCCTTTTTAAGTCAATATTTTAAATAGTGAATATATTATTTAGGGAGATTAATCTAAATAGTAACAGTAAAAGAATTACCTTTTACCCTAGCTGGAGAAATTACCTCCTCATGGTAAGTAGTAAAAACTGTAAAAAAGTAAAAGGTAAAAATAAAGTACTACTACTATTCAAAAGTAAAATTATTATTACTACAGAAAGTAATTAAAATTATTTACAAAGTAAAAAGTAAAAATAAAATAAACTAGAGAGAGAAACTCTCTCTTTAGGAAGAATTCAAGAGAGAGGAAGGTACCACAATTTCTGAAATCTCGAGCTCAATTTATAGGCGTGGATAGGGTCTGGGCGTCGCGACGCTAAGGGGTTTTCGCGTCGCGACGCCCGCTACAGTGACACGTGTCACTTGCTGATTTGTCGGCTCAGATCTTATCCGATGACGTGGCACTGTTCATGACGTCATTGCTTACGTCACTCTGAGGTACGATTGTCGGCAGCGTCAGATCGTGACACGTGGCAGCGGCGCATTTTAGCAAGTCCGTTGAGATGTCGACACGTGGCAAGGCGCAAGATAGCATAGATGATGATTGTCGGCACCGTAGGATGATGACACGTGGCAGGCGCACGTTAGCACGTCTTCTGTGATGGTGACACGTGTCACGGCGCACGTTAGCAAAGTCAACTTTTCAGATTAAGACCCGTTGACCCAGCACTTTAGCAAAACCGGCGCATGCTGGGCGTCGCGGCGCGCAATGCCTCCAGCGTCGCGACGCGCAAGAGACGAAAATATTCCTGTTGACGCATTTTTGTCTGGTTTTGCCCCAAATTACCTCCAGTGCTGTCCAAACTTTATTTATCTGCAAAATAACAACAAAACACATCAAAACGTTCATAAAACTCGAGAAACAATACAAAACATTAGGTCAAATGAGTGAAAATAGTGGTATAAATACCACTCATCACACCCCCAAACCTAACATTTTGCTAGTCCTCGAGCAAAACAAAATAAAATAACATGAAAATAAAATTTAACTAAGTCACTTTCGTAGGGATCACGGTTGCATGCATATGCAACAAACCTTTAAACCCCTAGGTGTCCCTAGTGGACAAGTTGTAGTCTCGTGATGGTTTACATCAATGATACCCACAAACATTTTACAAAAGTAAAGAGTTAGTAAAACTAATGCACACAAAAGCAAAAAGACAAGCGAAAAGAGAATAAAGAAAGTTAGTGACTAATCAGGTGAAAATTCTATTCCAAGTTACTAGTTGTTTTGTTTCTTTCTAAATTACCGAATAAGTAAATTCTCCAATTATTTTTACCATTCTCCATATACACAGCCAACAAAATATTAATCAACTCATTTTTGCCCACAACAGTCATAAGTGCAGTTGATAAGAGAGTAATATTTTTGTCCTAAAGTTCTATCAGATTTCACACCTTTTTGTAGCAATGGAATAATTTTCTGATTTTTCTGATTTTTTCTTTGATTTTTTTCTCTATTTTTATTTATATACAATATCTTCGTCTATGTAGCGAGCTTTGGGTTGGTGGCTCCCAAACCAGTTAGCTTGAGGGCACCAGGTGTTAAGACACCCCTACGAACTTAATTACTCAGACTTCAGATATATATATATATATATTTGCAGCATCTTCGATCCATGTAACGAGCTTTGGGCCAGTGACTCCCAAACCAGTTGGTTTTAGGGCACTAGGTGTTGAAACACCCTTACAGACTAATAACCCGGATCTTAGATACTTTATTTTTGTAAATCAGAATTTTTTTTTTTTACTCCATCACTTTTGAGATGCTCCCTCCAATTAAACTAGAGAACTAAATATTACAAACTTTTCAATTTTAGCTCATGACCGTATGTTTCCATGTATGTTGATAATACCTGCCAACTGAGCATAAGAAGATCCATTTTAGTCAGTCTTAAGGAGAATTTACGAATTAAATAATTTAAAATGAAATAAACAAAAATTAACTTGTTTTGAAATAAATGGTTTGAGATACGCATCAGGAGTGAGAACTCCTTACTCAGCTATTTCTTACCATTCCACCTTTTTAGTCAAAACAAAAAAAACAAAATGCAAAATATTTTTGTAATTTTTGAAAATTTTTCAATTTTTTTGTACTTTTCGAAAAATTTTGGACTAAAAATAAAACAACATACAACTAAAAACAAGGTACTAATCAACTAAATCCCTCCCCCAAAACTAAATGAGACATTGTCCCCAATGTCTTAAACAGTAAAAGGAGAGTTAGAAGGTTGTACCTGGTTAGCTGAAATCTACAGGAAATTAAAGGTTAAGATCCAGATTAATTCGACGCCTCTTACCACGATCGTCCTCAGACCAATTTATCTTTGATAGGATAGGGTCAACTTGTGGTTCATAGGCTATGAGTTGGTCTATTAGATCCGGAGCAAGTCTGGCAGTGAAGAGGAGTTCTTTCATAGGTTTTGACACGAACTCATTTCTCCGAGCATCATCAAGAAACACACAAAGAAAATCATAAAATCCATCAACGTTGAGTAGTCCAAGCGGTTTCTAGTGTATGTTTAGGTTCGCCCAAGATAGTACAATAAAAATTTCCTCCAATGTACCCAAACCACCTGGCAAAGCAATAAAAACATCAGCACGGTTAATCATTTCTACCAGTCGTTCAGACATACCTGGCATGATTAGTTCCTCTCCGTTTGATGATCCAATAAGATTTGCCTCTGCCAAGGGTTTTAGGATAATTCCCAAAACATGACTGCCTCTTTCTTCTGTACGGCCTTTGAAACGATCCTCATTAATCCAAGATTTCCTCCGCCATATATTAAGTGCATATTCCTTGCAGCTAATACTCGACCCAATTCATGTGCTGCTTCTATGTATTGTGGTTTAATACCAACAGTACTACCGCAAAACACACAGATGTTTTCAACTCGTCTTCTTGAAGTGGCTTCCATTTTTTTTTATGTATTTCTTTTTCAAATCAGGATGCCTTCAAAAGTGCAATGACTGGCTGAATTTATAGTACCTGAAAAAGGGTGAGTAATAATAGCAGAAGTATCTTCCAGAGGACGTTTGTTAGCTAAACAACAAAAGAAATCGTGAAAGGTCAAAATGTCTGGATCCTGTCTACGAAAATAAAGATAATTACAATAGAAAAGCAAATCAAAGCAATAATTAAGGTAACGGAATTGTGTACGCAATACGCCACTCGTTTGGTATATAAATCCATTAGGATGCGTCTCAAGATTTCATTCATTACTCAGTCTTCGCTAATGAATTGTTTCTCTTCTTTGATTGCCAAACACGATTCATTCTATCTTAAAATGCTTCGTTTGTGCCTTTCCCTACAAAAATAACACACAAAATTAAAAAGTTCACACAAAATATGAAAACAAATTACAACAAATTGCATGGGTTGCCTCCCTGCTAGCGCCAAATTTTTCGTCTTCAGCCAGACGTGACTGAAATTCATCTGTTAAGGAGGTTTCAATGTCGTTTTGGATGTCCGATTAAAGACAATCCCGTGAGCGTTACTTTTGAATGGTCTCTTCCAACGGTAAAGTGGCAAAAAGAATTTTGTCTCATTCAGTACTCGTGCCATTTTTTTGCTCCTTGTTGCTCCAGTGGTTCCTGCAAAGAAAGAAATAAAATCAGGAGGTCTCGTATGGTGCTTGACTTGAAATGGAGGTTCCATTCTGTCAAGTTTCTGGTTGATATCTTTGATTTGTACTCCCCAAAACAGCGATGTTTTTCCTGAATGCTCTGGATTTTTAATTTGGTCTGACAGTTGCTCCTTCATTTGCTCTGCTTTTTGCTCCACCTTTTCTTTGCAGATGTATTTGAAAATTTCCATATTCAGCTTTTCATCTGTCATTTGTGAAATACATGCATCAAAATTGTCAATCTGATGATGAAAAGAAATGTCAGATTTTAGGTCTTCATCCTCTGATCTGGGTGAAATATTTGGCTCAGGTAGATCTTCTTCAAACATTTGTGCAAAGCATTCTCCAAGATCTTCATTTTGAGGCTTGAAAGTTTGATCCTCCGTTGTTGGTGCAGTTGGTATAAATGGATCAGCTTCCTCTTCGTCAGAGTCGGAATAATAAAAATCAAATCGAGACTTTGCTGGTTCGGGCTCTTGAACTGATACCTCTGGTTGTTGATACTGCTCAGCCTCCTCCTCTGTTGAAGTGTCATTCTGAAATGATTGGTACTTGAAGGCTTCATCAGTGTCATCTGAATCTGGTTCTTGAGGTATATAGTTCTGGTTTTCTGTGAATTGTCTGATTTGATCTGTCATTCTCTGTATGGATTCTGTGTTACTCTGAATTTGTGCATCAAATTGAGCTACTTGTTCTTTGAACATGTGAATCAATTAATCTTCCTCGGATGGTTCTGGTTCTTGATGAAGATCAAAGATAGATGGTGGATAAGATGAAAAATGTGGCTCTCTGAAATGTGACGGTTCTTCATACCATGAATGATTTTGATAGCTCTGCCACCCTGGATTGTAGTTGTATTCGCAATAATCGCTTGGGTGGTTACCATTACATATGTCACATCTCCACATTGAGTTCTGATGAGCAAATGTAGTATTGCTTGGTTCTGGCATCCAGTGATAATCATTGGGCTCGACAACAGGCCTCAGAAAACCGGACTGTTGCTCACAGATGTGGGGTGTATCTTCTTGTAAAGCACGTAATCTTTCAATCTCCCAGTAATGTTCCATTTTTAAGTCACCTGAAATCAAAAGAAAGAAATAAAAATTACAGATAAAAATAAAGAAAATTAGATACAAGTAAATTAGATAGCTTCAAAATTAACAACTCAAGAAAAATAAGTCCCCGGCAACGGCGCCAAAAACTTGACCGGCGTAAACACACACGTATAATGCAAGCGCACGTATCGTTCAAGTAGTATAAAAATATCGATCCCACGAGGACTTAATTCCTACTGTTGTTATTAATTATTGAATCTATTTATTTACAAATATCTAATTAAAGGGAGAATGGAATTGATTGTTTGTTTGATTTGGTTGATTGTAGATTTGCTAAATAAATAAATAAAAAGATAAAAGAAAATACTAAGGAAAATAAAAGACACAAAGATCTAAGGTTGTGATTTCTTTTAATATCATTTTAAAGATGAAGTGGTTATCTTAAAGTTGGTAATATATTGATTTATTAACCTGGAACACTAAATTATGTGTAAGCCTCTGTCGATGGTCAGACACAAATACCTAGTATAATCCAATTGAACCATATGTCTATGTCAACCAAATTACCTAGATTCATTAAGTTCAAGTTCCAATTATGGCTACCCCCGCCCGACAGGTATATTCCTATCCTGTAAGGAAATCTATTAAAGGGTTATATATCCTCAAGGAAGATCGTGAGCTATTAAGTCTAAGGCTGAAACCTAAAATCCCTATGTCTAGTTCATTTTAGATTTACCATATCAATCTTATTGGTGATCAGACAACAAGAAGCATTAAGCTTAAGACTTAATAAATAAATCTTTATAATACCCAAACTATAATTTAACCCCTTATAAACCGGTGATATTAAAAGTCATCACAACCCCAGGAAACTAACACATAACTAGGACTAGTAAGAACTTAAAAGTAAAAGACATAAAGTAAAAATACTGAAAAGTAAAAGACATAAAATAAAACTGAAAAGTAAAAATAAAATAAAAATGCTAAGTAAAAGGAATTACTTCTACTAAATACTATTTAGATATCTCCTTTAATATAATATATTAACTTCAAATTAAGAATAACCAGCCATAAAGGCGGAACCAAAATAACCAGCCATAAAGGCGGAACTAAAATAACCAGCCATAAAGGCGGAATTAATATTTAATTACCAACCGACCAATCTGGCGGTATCCTTTTTAAGTCAATATTTTAAATAGTGAATATATTATTTTTAAGGGAGATTAATCTAAATAGTAACAGTAAAAGAATTACCTTTTACCCTAGCTGGAGAATTACCTCCTCATGGTAAGTAGTAAAAAACTGTAAAAAGTAAAAGGTAAAAATAAAGTACTACTACTATTCAAAAGTAAAATTATTATTACTACAGAAAGTAATTAAAATTATTTACAAAGTAAAAGTAAAAATAAAAATAAACTAGAGAGAGAAACTCTCTCTTAGGAAGAATTCAAGAGAGAGGAAGGTACCACAATTTCTGAAATCTCGAGCTCAATTTATAGGCGTGGATAGGGTCTGGGCGTCGCGACGCCCGCTACAGTGACACGTGTCACTTGCTGATTTGTCGGCTCAGATCTTATCCGATGACGTGACACTGTTCATGACGTCATTGCTTACGTCACTCTGAGGTACGATTGTCGGCAGCGTCAGATCGTGACACGTGGCAGCGGCGCATTTTAGCAAGTCCGTTGAGATGTCGACACGTGGCAAGGCGCAAGATAGCATAGATGATGATTGTCGGCACCGTAGGATGCTGACACGTGGCAGGCGCACGTTAGCACGTCTTCTGTGATGGTGACACATGTCACGGCGCACGTTAGCAAAGTCAAATTTTCAGATTAAGACCCGTTGACCCAGCGCACTTTAGCAAAACCGGAGCATGCTGGGCGTCGCGGCGCGCAATGCTCCAGCGTCGCGACGCGCAAGAGACGAAAATATTCCTGTTGACGTATTTTTGTCTGGTTTTGCCCCAAATTACCTCCAGTGCTGTCCAAACTTTATTTATCTGCAAAATAACAACAAAACACATCAAAACGTTCATAAAACTCGAGAAACAATACAAAACATTAGGTCAAATGAGTGAGAAATAGTGGTATAAATACCACTCATCACTACTCTCCCAAGTCGCGCTTGAAGATTTCCACTAATTTGAATCCACAACTTACACCGAGTTTTCCGTGGCTCACCCGCAACCAAGAGTTTTGTCTTCTAGGTTCACTCCAAATCTTTACACAAGATTTATATCTCTAGGTTCACTCTTAAAATATTTACAATGAGTTTTGTTCTTATGCTCACTCACAAATCTTTACAATCCACTCTTTTGAGAATATCCACTCTCAAAGGGATAACACGACCTCAAGTATTTGAATATGAAGTTTAAAGAACAAATTAGGCACTCACAAAGATAATGAAGATTTTAGTGTGAGTTGCTAACCCAAGAAATCTAAGCTCACTACAAATGATATGAAGGTGTAGTATGTGAGCTTGAGTATGAGAGTGTATGATAATAAAGGTTTTATAAACTCTCTGTTTTTGCCTTAGAATAAATTGTATGAAGGTTCAAGCTCTGCAAAAATGAATTTAAGGCTCAATATATAGTGAATATGTAAACGGCCCTAATTGTTCTGTCTGGGATCGGTATGCCGATCTACAAAGGTCGGTATGCCAGTCTGCCAAAGTATAACAATTATATTACCGTTGAAGATTTAAGCGTTATACCGGATTATTGACCAGTATGGAGGTCGGTATGCTGGTGTGCTTATCGATATGGGGACCGGTATGGTCCGTGCTGATTTCTGAGAGCATGTAAGATATGAAGGTTGACCAGTATGAAGAGCGGTATGCTCTATGTCGGTTCTAGTAACTATGTAAATTGCAGATAGACCGTTATAGGTGGCCGATATGGAGTAGTTTAGTTCCAGATGCAATGCAAAGCTGCGCAAAACAGAACATGGACACCGGTATGCCGGTGTAAGAGACCGGTATATCAGTCTCAGTGCCAAAATACAAGATTTGAAGGTTTAAAATATTTTACACATGACCTTAATGAATCTATATGAATGTGCATATGTCCTATGAGCTTAGAGACTTAAATTAACAACTCACTTACAAAGAGAGCCTTAAGTTAATACTACACAAGATATTCTTCGTTTTTCACTTGAGTCTTCACATTCATTGCTCTTCATCACTAATGTATTTCGACATCTTTTTGTAACGTTCGCTAATGCGCATCGAAGACTTCCAGTAAAATTTATCTTGAGAATATGTCGCTAACATTTATTTTTCCTCACAAAATATTTTTCAGTGATTAGAGAATCAAAACAAAATGGTCGCAATATCGAATTCAAAACATAAAAAAATGTTATTCATATATTAATGTATAGTCAATTTTTATAACTCATGAAATTATTTACTTAAGCATTTCACAATCTAACAGATAAATTAGGTTCCCATTTATCTCAAATCTTTTAAAATATCACTTGAGCATGCCATTACACTTTTTATTAATAAAAAGAAGAACAATGACAGTTAGTTCCATGTGTGTTGGCAACTTCTGTAACAAAAAAATTCAATTAAGTTGTAATGAGTCTTGAAAATCTCGGAACAATTGGACAAGTATTTGGACAACATCATATCGAGATATCAGAACTATGTTCTCTCTTTTAGACATTTCATAAGATTTAGAGCACGAATTGATATGAGGTAAGATTCATTGGAAAGTATATTCGAAGGCAATCGTGTACATATAAAGAACGCATGATTTGGCCAAGTGACGAGAAAGTTACAAGCGTTTTAATTCGTATCTCAAAAATAGTCTGCTATGTACGTTCGCGTTGCGTTCTTCTGAGCATTCTAACACCCAAAGGCAACTTTGCGTTTGAGACGCGTTTGAGGGGTATTCTAACGCTCGTGCATAAGTGAGTTATTTTGAACATGTTTTGAGCCAATTTTGCACAATGAAAATCATATCTTTGCCCTACCTATTTAAACAAACACTTAGTCACTTTACCCGGGGGAAGAGACACTATTTTGAGAGCCACCATATACTTTATTTCTTCCTTCTTGACAATCAACCTAAAAGACTTCATTGATTTCATTATCTTATTTGTTATGATAAGATTGTTTTTTGGTAAACATCAGCACAAAAACACAATCTTAACCTAATTTTCTAAGCCTTCAGAGTTCTAAAGGAGGGAGATTGGTAGTCAGAGTTTTGGTGTTGCAAGTTCGCATGGTTGATCCACTCAGTGACTTTAGAGGTTCTGAAAAATGTTGCTTGGTGTAGGCTCGAGGAGTTCTTCGGGTTATTACAGTCTAAAGGTATTAGAGTCGACGGAGTTGTTGTCATTGGTCTTATATCATCAATGTAAATTTTCTCGTTATAGTGGTTTTCTACTTTGGTTTATTTGTATTGATTTATAATTATTAAACTTAAGGGTGTTTGATGATTTTGTTAATCCATAAAAATAATAATTAAGATTTCCTAAGATTATTACGTTTAATTCCGTATAAGTTCAGTAAAATCAAATTTTCAATCACGACAATGATGAGTTGGCAATCAAAACATAAAACAAAACAAAGAACAAGCTTATGCAAATTCTGATAAATAACCCTCAAAATATGCTTACACTAAATGGAATTAGAAGTGTAAGCGAGGATACCAGGGTGTTGCTCAAATCGAGCCATGTCTTGTTCCGGCAGTCTCACCCACGCTTCTATTCCCTTACCATCACAGCCGTCGATCAGAACCGCAGCCTCGTTCGCCGGCGTCCCGACAATACTCACCGGATTTCCCCACCCAAAATCTATTTCATAAAATGGCATCTTGCACCAACTGCTTATCACAAACCCTCTGCTCTTCGACACCCCTTTTGCTTCAACTGCCTTCAATATGTTCAGCGTCTCGCCTTCTTCATACCATTTCCTTACAGCCTTACGAACTTCACCTGCTAAGCTTGAATATCCCATTTTCTTCTCATCATCAAGATCCAAATTCAACACTGCCGATGTAAAAATGTTGCCAAATGATTGTTCTGGCATTGGCGGATTCATTCTCTTCCGCAAATTCACAGGAATGAATGTTACAAGATTTGTAATTATAGGCCCGCTTTCCCTATATGCTGCCAATACAGCACGTAAAATAACAGAAGACACGGCCTCAAAACGCGACGGCCGATCCAAACACAACCCATTAACTAAAGAAGCAATCTTAGTACCATCAAATGTAAACCTCTTCACGACAGAACTTAAAGAGAACAATCCTGCAAATAAATTCTTGATCAACATGACGTCTGGTAACTCTCTCGCAGGAAAGATTGAGTTGCTCTCGTAATTAACCTTCACCGCGGGATTAAAATCATTTGTGAGAGAAAATGTAGCCCATGTTTTAACAAAGCTTAATGCAGTTCCTGCGTCACCTATTTTGTGATTAAAGCACATAGCAATTGCCATTCCGCCGCAATTAAAGTAAATGACCTGGACGATTAGGTTGTGTACTGGGTTTATAGTTTCATGCGGCTTACTCGGTATTAGTTGCTGGAGAATGTTATTTGTTTCAGCTGGGTGCTGGTTTATGACTTGTGACATGTCACTGGCTAAGCGGACTTCGAGAAATGGGACACCATGATCGTTGCAATTGACAAAAAGATCACCATCATCATCTTTGAGTTGACCTGCAAAAGGATAGAAGTGAGTTAATGTTTCTGAAAGAGATTTTTTGAGATGCTCAGAAGTTTGAGATGCTGATCTTGAGTAAAAGAGAATCATGGAGAAGTAAGCAGCGGGAGATAATTGATCTAGAAAAGAAAGTTTATGAGTTTGTAAGTGAAGTGGGGTTGGAGAAGATGGTTTTATGATATTTGTGGAAGTGATACAGAGATCCATTGGCTGGCTTCCCTCTTAAGATATGAATTTAATCCTATGGAGGTAACAATGTGAGAGTTTATTATATAGGAACAATTAGTCAGCATTAGGCAGCTACCTAGCAATTTTTTTATTTTTTATTTTTTTACGGAAATTATCAATAGTTGATTCAATATTTAAACATTATTATTAAAAATATAAAAATACTGAAACTTTATTTACCTCTCTATATAAAAAAAAATTGTTTGACACACGTTGAGTGGACGGTGAATAAATGTATCAAATATATCATGGATAATTGATCCTTTTTTTTTAATAACAACACAATCAAATAAATGTATTTCACATGTTACATGCAGGAATAGTCTTAAATTTTGAGAGGTTATAGATGAGTTATTAAATAATTCCTTGCTAATAAAGGATAAAATATATAACATTTAAATTTTATACTTTATTGACGGCTGATTTTGGTCTCGGGGTAATATGGGAATACCACCTCCGAGGTAATCTTCCTTCAACGGTGAATTTGTTTGGTTATGGGGGACCAAAAACAAATTTAGCGAGAGACGAAAAGCACACTAATCGACAGAGAGATTTAACGTGGTTCGGTGGATTTTGGGATCCGACCTACGTCCACGGGCAAGAACAGGGTGGTACTTTTTATTACTCAAATACACTCCTCGGGTCTCTTCTTTGCTTTTACAAATCAGAGCTCGATGATTTTTGATCACTCACTTTTGTGATGATTTTTTGAGATGCCTTTTACATATGCCCTACCCTCCTATTTATAATAATATAGAAATCAGACTCCTATTTGCACAAGGAATCCTATTTGAACTCAATCTTTTCTTCTTGTAAGGATTCCTAGCCTAATACTGCTTTCTTCCTTCTCACTCCTCCTCCTTGGATTCTGACTCTTTCTTCTTATTAGGATAGGATAATTTGATTATCTTATCCGTAAGAATAGGGTGTCGTTATCTTGAACGCGACTTCTCTGTCTGGTCGGTTTTCATGAGGTCGGTCATGTCAATATTTTATGCTGAGAATGTTTCTGCCGACCTTGTAGTGCTCGGTCATCCGAACCAAAGTGGTCGGTCTCTTCATACTGTGGTCGGATCGGCTATAAAATCTCAAACGGTCAGGGATTTTACCCTTTTGTCCTTGTTGTACTGTCTTAAATGTTGTAGTGCTTGAAAACACCATCAACATCTGTCCCCTAGTTCTCGGTTCCAACAAGTGTGCTAGTTGGTGTCGGGAACTATATAATACTCTTGCTCTGTTTGGAGGTTGATCTGAGGTCGAGAAAGAGTTCATCCGTCTTGAGGGAGTTGGTGATTGTGCCGAGATGATACCGATGGTGCTGGCGAGTCTGATCATGGACCCTATCTATGCGGCCATCAGCTATTGCAAGGGGGATATTTCCGAGGAGGAGTTTCGGAAGTGGCTCCCTCCCCCACCTGAGGAGGTGATGGATCCCGCCCCCATTTCGGTTGTTCCGGCTTCCGAGGCTCCCCCTGAAGAACGACCGGAGGTTCCTGCCGCGGGTGAGGACTGCCTTGAGATCCCTCCTCCTATCCCTGAAGCAGAGGTCTCCCCTGCTGCCGAGGTCGAAGCCGCAGCTCCTCCTCCTGATGCCGAGCCGCTTCTCCCTCCCCGCCATCTGAGCCAGCTGAGGAAGAGGTTCCTGCCCCTGTGCGGGCTGAATGAGAAAGGGTAACCCTACCAGGGCCCTATGTACACTTATATATATTACAATTCACTTATATATATATATATATATGCATGTTTCATGTTTCTTTCTTATTTTTTTTCTTTTATCCTTCTTTTTTTGCCTGAATGCTCCGAGACCTTCCGGAGTTTAACATGAGGTGGAGGGGCATAACCCGGCCTCGAGCTGATGATGGAGTTCGGACCCGGGGGGATGTCACGTCCCCAGTCCAAAGGAGTTGTCTCGGTGGGACGTAACCCGACCCCGAGCTGTGTGAGGCACTTGGTTCTAGGGGAATGTTACCTCCCCAAACCAAAGGAGTTGTCTCGGTGGGACGTAACCCGACCCCGAGCTAAATAACCAAGTGGCCTCGGCGGAACGAAATCCAGCCCCGAGCCGACTAATGAAAATGGCCTCGGCGGAACGAAATCCTGCCCCTAGCCGACTAGTGAAAACGGCCTCGGCGGAACGAAATCCAGCCCCGAGCCGACTAATCCCCTGGGACTTATTCAGAAGGGAAATGAATCATCTTTGAAGCCCTACCGAAACTGGCACGGGCGTCCCCCTGCTAGACCGGTAAAAAATGAAAACAAGTTTCTAAAAAAGAGTTGGGGGTGACTTAGCACCTATCCCAAAATAAAAACGTTTTTTGCAAAAAATAACAACAGGGATGCCTTAAAACAGCGTCATGTCTGAGGCCTCCAAACACAATTCTGAATCTTTCAATTCAGCGTCCCGGCGAACCAGGATTCGGATCAGAAGAGCGTATGAATGGTAAGGGTACATCCTCTACACGTCGGTTCACTCGGGAGCCTGTGTATTGTATGAGGGCTCCTCATTGCCACGCTGGAGTAGGCACACGCCACAGGGGTATACGCCTCCCCGTGCTGTGCCTCCCACAGATCCGGATGATGAATGGATCAAAGAGTGTTCGGGATATTAAGGGTGTGTTCCTCTTTAGGCCAGGTATCACTGGAGTTAGCAATCGTCACGGGGGTGTCATCCCTTGTGCTATGCTTTCCCACGGATCCATTACATCGGGCAGGTGAGGATCAGAAGAGTGTTCGACACATTAAGGCATGTTCCTCCTTATGTTCGGTAACACTGGAGTAAGCAATCGCCACAGGGGTATCATCTCTCCATGTGCTATGCTTCTCACGGATCCATTACATCGGGTATGTCCCTGAGGACTCCGAGCTAGAGAGGTACTTGGCTCTGGGGGAATGTTCCGTCCCCAGACTAATGAGCATGACTCGGTGGGACGTAACCCGACCCCGAGCTGAAAGAGGTATTTGGCTCTGGGGGAATGTCCCGTCCCCAGACCAATATGCATGACTCGGTGGGACGTAACCCGACCCCGAGCTGAATATGGCCTCGGCGGAATGAAATCCAGCCCCGAGCTGATTAATGAAGGGGCATCGCGGAGCGAACGCAATCCAGCCCCGAGCCGAAAGACGTACTTGGCTCTGAGGAGTGTTCTGTCCTCACGTGCATGTGTGCATGAC